>JAVHYY010000320.1:0-251126 GCA_035221665.1 Okamejei kenojei | reverse complement strand
TACTCTTCAAACGAAATCATAACAAACCCTTAACAGGGGAAACAAAAGGTAACAGTACTGACACAGAATCAGCAAAACACCCGAGCCTTGAAATCGGCTTGTGACAAAAACCTCTGAAAAGTTTAGCTCACGTGGACATCCTGCGGCCGCGAGGACCTTGAAATCGTTTGCCCCGGACACCATATGTGTGGTTTTTTGTGACTAATAACAAAGCCAACTCTGTTCCTTCTCTAGAGGTTGTAGTAATTCAATGTAAAGAGATAAATTGTGTGTGTTGTGTTGGGTGTGGGGGGGGGGGGGGGGGGGGTGGGGGGGGGGGGGGGGGGGGGGGAAGGGACTATACAGACGCGATTCATCTGCGGGTATGCTGAAAACACCCATCTTACCATCCTGTATGCCTCTTTTATTATGTTTAAGCATAATATAGACATAAAATATAATGGTCACAAGCGAACATGCATTCTATCTAGCCGTAGCTTTTTGCAATGTTGTACCACGTTGCTGAAACCAACACAGAAGGCATGACACCTCTCATAGTTAATTTGGCTATAGATAGCTTGTAACCGGAGCCACTGGCGAAGACGAATAAAAAACCTCACTACCATTGCACATACTGGCATACCTGAGTTTAGGAGGATTAGAATGAAAAAACTCCCTTCATGAATCGTGAACTAACGGGATGTGGCCCTACTGACTGCAATTCTGCATTCATAGGTAAATAAGAAGACAGAGCACTTCTGGCTGAATAATATGCATGTAAACTTAATTTTTTGGTCAAAATAAAGAGTTGACCAAAACTCCAATACATCGTGATCCTGCCGTGTGTTTTACATATACTGCTGTAGGCAGAATTGCTCCCACTTCATTATATAGGTGATATATTGCTGCTGTGTTACTATCCCTGCAGGCCGACGTGAGAACATCCACCGTCCGAGAGACAGTCCTCTCCCCAGGTATGGCCTTCCTTATAAATCTGCAAATTAACAGAATCAATACGATCATATAAGGATGTTGATCCCAAGTGGACTGGATTTACCAGGAGATTTTTATCTTGGGCATATGCATGTAAGGCTCCTTGCCATTTGTAATACAACGGGGAACCATGTCGTGTAGGCCAAATCTGGCACTACCAATTTTACCACTGAAGCGGAGTCCTCCTTGATCTTTTGCAAACATTGCTGATGAGACAGAATGAAGGGAAATACATACACAAAACAATTCCTCCCCCACAATGCAGCGAAAATGCATCCACTGCCTACTGCCCCAGTAATCTGGTTACCATGAAAACAATATCTAGGTAAACTGATGATTTAATCGAAGATGCAAACAAGTCAATATCTGGCAATGCATACTGATCAATCATTTGTTAAAACCACATCCTGATTTAACATCATTCAATGTTGTCATAAATGACGTGACTTATTCCTGGCAAATAAAGTGCTGAAAGCAGATAATTTGGTCAATACACCAGCTCCAAATCTGGTTGCCAGACTTAATCACAAGACTGGATTAACTCCACCCATGTGTGCCGTACGATACATTTGCCCTGCTGTGGTGTGTGAATTGAGCTTGCACATGCAGATCCTCCTTGTAGAACAATAAGCATTGATGCCCTACCAGGTGGCCAAACAACTCTAAATAACCAATCCCTTTAATGAGGAAGCGATGTCTCATCCACATTCATTGCCTCCACTACTGGAAGAACATATCTGTTGCACCACCAGTGCACTCACATCAGTCTGTAATATCAGTGACGGTGATTCCACGAAACCTTCCTTAATTTTTGAAAATGTACTATCCAACATTGTATGTCAGCAAATCGCCCCAGCTGACAACTGCCATGGCCTATCAAAAATAGGCCCCTTTGTATTCCAGTGACTGTTCTTTGATGGTTGTCATTGTTGATATGCAGAGGACAAATACGGCACGCTGGAAAGGCTGCAACAACTTCCAATAAAAATGGTCTTGTCTACATCAAATGGCCGTTGTTTCTCCATACGAGATTAACACAGTCCTCAATATAAATGATTTCAATTTTCCCTGGGCAAAGTTACCAACTGTGCTTGGAATTTAATGGTAAATCCAGATAATCAATCAATTTGAGACTGGTGATAATTAGATTTACCTGGGTGAATAAACAATCCCATTGTTCAAAAGTGATTTTTAGCAACTGAAACTGATGATTGAGTTTCAGCATGAGTCTTTCAAACAATCAGAAAATCATCTAAATAGGCCATTACCACATGCCCTGAGCTCTAAGCAATGCTAACACAGGTTTTACCAATTTAGTAAATAATCTAGGAGCTGAAGTTATCCATTCGGCATGTCCTGAATTTGCCACAGCTCAGTCATCCAAATAAATTTCAAATATCTTCTATCTATCACCATGACATAGACCCTGCGTAATACGCATTCTTTAAATCAATGGTTGCCATAGCAGACCCTTTGGACACTAGATGTTTGCCCGTGGTAAAGTTCTCCTTTTGAAATGCCTATAACAAACAAATTTGTTCAAATTCGATATCAGAAATAATTCTACAGTACCAGTCTTTTTAGATCTGGGAAATATACTGACAGAAAAATTGTTGACTTTGTAGACAGAAGGCTCAAATTATCCCCTTTTATGTAAACGACTGAATCGTGCTGGAATAAGCACATTTTCCTCATTCTGAAAAATAAGTTTACGACTAGAAAAAAATGTTGATTTAGGTAGACTGTCATAGTAAAATCCAATTTTGCACCCCTTCACTCATAAGTATGAAACAAATCTGATGTCAACTGTGCCATTTTGAGAACCAATTTTAACCTTCCCCAATTTGAACAGGTACATCAGTTAATTCATCGTCTGATCAAATATTATATTTTTCCTTACCAGCCCAATCCCTTCCTTGCGGCCTTGTTGTCCTCGACTTCTTGTAGAGACCTTTTTGCCTTGCTTCCAGCTGGCTTAATAGAGAACAGGCATGGTTATAAACAACTCATAACAGTCTTGACCTTTTTGCAAGGTTACACCCAAAAAAATACATACAAGATTTCGTGGTGGTACACTGGTGCCCCCCCCCCCCCAGTTTTGCACAACTCGCCAAATTCGGGTTAGCACTGGCCTAATAGCGGCCTCCCGGACCATTTATTAATTTCCAAAATGCATTACAAAGGAGTCCAGTTAATCCTGGTGTGCTTACCATATCATATTGTATCAATTAACTTATCCTCAGCTGTAATACCTGTTACAACAGTTTAAGCACTTTTTTAAAAACTTCATCTCCTGGCCCTAGAAGGCAAACCCTCTATGTAAATTTGGTGATTTAACCACGGTACCTTTCAGGAGATCAACAAATTAACAGAAGCTTTATAGTTTTGTTTGTACTTCATTCCCATAGCTAGCTCTGTAACTGGTGGAGAAGCATATACTGAATGGCTTCGGCCAATTCTACATCAATGCCTTTCTGCCTCTCTACACTCAGCAACATCCCAGCAATGTTCGGAATTACCTCCAACCGAACACCTTGCTCTCCCCAGCATAGAAACAGTGTCAGCAAACGGCCCTGATAGAAACATCCTCCTCAATGGGCAGGATAGTTCTGCAGCCCTGAAACAGGTGCTGCTAGCACAAGCTCTCCATCAGCCTGGCTTGGGCACCACTCCTCCCCCCCCCCCCCCCTCCCCTCCTTCACGAGCTGGAACATCCTCCTCACAGGCAGGATAGGTTTCTGCAGCCTAACAGGTATGCTGCTAGCACAAGCTCTCCATCAGCCTGGCTTGGGCAGCACTCCTCCTCACGGAGCTGGTCCCTGTCGAGCATTCTTTTGTAATAGAATCTCGACGTGGGAGAGCCGTGAGCAAACGGACTCTCCTTATGGAGGGTATAACCTCCAGGCCCGACTCATCTATGGGCAACAGAGACTTGCCAGTGGCCTTCCACCCTACTGTGCAAGCCTCCACTGCCCCCCCGGCAGTGGGTCCGCAAACACTGGCTGTGTAGCCAGCACCGGACCAGTGTACCAGACGGGCTCCATCCTCAACACTCCTGGTCCACTCTCCTTTTCTACCACCCCGAGCGCCTCGCCGACACCTTCTTCACTTTCTGCAACATATCTACTCCCAACCGTCGCAGAAATGACCTGTGGTAAAGTATTTCAACAAACTTACCTCCGTTTAAAACCTGTTAACGAAAACTGCAGATGCTGGAGAATGGAGGGTGAAGTCTGAAGAAGGGTCTCGACCCGAAACGTCGCCCATCTCCTTCGCTCCTTAGATGCTGCTGCACCCGCTGAATTCTCCAGCTTTTCGTGTAACCTGTTTAAACTTACCGCTCGGAGGAGCGCTGCTGCTCCAACCGTTCCCGACTGCACCAGCGTCTGACGTCATGACGCACCAACGGCTGTACGGGCTTCACGTAGTCACTCACGTGACTCCGAAGTAAAATCTCTGACATCTCCCATTCAGCCACTGTTGAATCCATCTTGCTACTCCGCCATTAACACCCAAAGATTGAACCTTCTTAACCAACCTTCCATGGGGAACCTTGTCAAAGGCCTTACTGAAATCCATGTAGACAACATCCACTGCTTTACCCTCATCAATTTCCCTAGTTACTGCTTCAAAAAATTCAAGAAGGTTTGTCAAACATGACCTTCCAGGCACAATTCCATGTTGACTGTTCCTGATCAGGACCCTGTTTATCCAGATGCTTATATATATTATCTCTAAGTATCCTTTCCATTAATTTGCCCACCACTGACGTCAAACTAATAGGTCTATAATTGCTAGGTTTATTCTTTGAACCCTTTTTAAACAATGGAACAACATGCGCAGTACGCCAATCCTCTGGCACTATTCCCGTTTCTAATGACATTTGAAATATTTCTGTCATAGCTCCTGCTATTTCTACACTAACTTCCCTCAATGTCCTAGGGAATATCCTGTCAGGACCTGGAGACTTATCTACTTTTATATTTTTCAAAAGTGTCAGTACTTCCTCCTCTTTGAATCTCATAGTTTCCATAGCTACTCTACTTTTTCCCCTTAACTCACAGAGTTCAATATCCTTCTCTTTGGTGAATACTGAAGAAAAGAAATTGTTCAATATCTCCCCCATCTCTTTTGGCTCTGCAGATAGCTGTCCATTCTGGTTCTCTAATAGTCCAATTTTACTTCGGAGTCACGTGAGTGACTACGTGAAGAACCCGCCTCACGCTGGCAAACGGCATTACGTCGACGCTGACGGCGGAAGGAGGAGCTGCAGTAAGGAGCAGCTCCTCGCAGCGGTCGGAACGGCCCCGCAGGTAAGTGCAGCAAAGTCGGGATGTTTTTTAGCGTACGCTGGGTGGGTCCAGCAGTAAAAGTAAAGTAAAATAAAAGTCAGAGTCACGTTAAAGTGCTGTTTAGCACAGATTAATGAAGGAGAAATCGGCAAAGAAAATTTCGCGGTAAAAAGAGCTTCCCGGGGTGAAAATAAAAATACGGGAAAAAAGCTAGTGCGGATCCGGTTCCGATACCGGTGGCCGTGATATACCCGTTAGCGAGTTTCTAGATTCTCCAGAAGTTATTAACCACGGAGAGAAATGCTCCTAAAAATATAAAATAAAATCTGAGAGGGCCCGTGGTTCTGATGACTCTGATACTGGAAGTCCCTCCAAATAATTAAACTATGTGGAACTAATAATGGAGCATATGGAGAAAGTTCTCCAAAAAATTTGAGACTAGGGTCACAGTACCCAGAAGGTTCCCAAAAAAGCCCTGAGGGGTTTAATTATTCTGAATATGGCTGTGGGCCTAATTGGGAGTTGGAACTCCGGATCCCAGGATTTGGGCCGAAGGAAGTCTCATGGGATGAAATCCCAATTGATTTAGGGCTGCAGAAGGCAGACCCAGTTGATGGTGATTTGCATTTGAAAACACACCACAAAATAAAAGAAAGGCCAAATGTGCATGGGATAGCAAAAGAATTTGCTATAATATGAAGGAAGTGGTGAGGCTATGGAAGAAACCTAGCTGCCAACATTAATATATGGTATCTCACCAAACTTCATGATTTTGTGATGATTGAAACCATCAGAATTATAAACGCACAGGAAATTGTGCCTCATTGGAAGTGCCTACGGTTTATCCGTTGATATGGGCATCCATGACCCCAAATATGAGAGCTCAAGAAGTGAGGTTTCAAAAATCCTCACAAATTATTCTGCTGCCATTATGGCTTTTGGGGAGATGGATAAGTTTAGGAAAGAGGGCCTATTGTGCAAATTCTTTCTATGAAATTATTGTATTGAGGAAAATGGCTATTCGGCCCATATTTCCCCAAGGTTTGCAAGCCTGTGTCGAGCAAGTGGTGTTCAAGCTCCTGGTTATCTGTTTGGAGTAAATCTGCCTAAATTATTAAAAATTGGATTGAAGAAGCTAAAAATTTTAGCTGCATGAAACCTTCGTCTTAGGACAAAAAAAGGTATTTTTCGCCCAGAAGGGGATTTTGATTTTGGAAATAGAGGCAGAAAATATGTCAAGGAAATATTATTGTACTGCACAGCCCAATACTTACCCGTATTCGGGGAAAAGGAGATCACCACGCTCATATGGAGAGGTATTAAAGACTTGTGTTATACTTAAAGAAACTGCAGATAAAACTCCAGTTGGAGGGAGATTACAAAAAGTTTTATAAAGACTGGCTTACTATTACTTCTGATCGATTTATATTACAAGCAGTTTCAGGAGCCATTATTACATTTAAAGAAGGGGTTAATCCACCTGTACAGAATAAACCTGCTTATGCTTTCGTGTTTACTGCTATTGATAAAGCAGAGATTAATGTGGAAATTGACAAATTATCTGAAAAAGGGGTAATTGAAAAAACTTATGAACACGAGCATCAATTTGTCTCTAACATTTTTCGGAGAAATAAAAAAGATGGTGGTTGCAGAATTATTCTGGACCTTACAGATTTTAAATAAGTTTGTAGAATACAAACATTTTAAAATGGAAACTTTTAATACTGTAAGATATTTAATTTCAGCAGGTTGTTATATGGCTAAGATTGATTTAAAATACGCTTATTAATTCTGTACATATACATCAGAGTTTCCGGAGGTACTTAAATTTAATTGGCTGGGGCAATTATGGCAGTTTTAAAGCTTTGCCAAATGGATTGAGTTCAGCTCCCAGGGCTCTTTACGAAACTGTTGAAACCAGTGTTAGCCCAATTAAGAGCACAAAAACACATCGTTATGGCTTATCTCGATGACATTCTAATCATTAATGATAATCAAGAGTCAGGTGAGAAAACTCAGTTTCAGTTACTAAAGCTTTGTTTGAAAAGCTAGGGTTTTTGATTCATCCAATTAAGTCCCAGCTGCAGCCAGCACAATCAATTAACTTTTTGGGGTTTGTAATTGATTCAGTGACTATGTTAGTAACTTTACCAACAGATAAAGTTAATGATATTTTGGTAACCTGTAAAAATCGCATCCACAAACCTTATCCTTCCATCCGAGAAGTAGCGAAAACCATTGGGAAACTAGTAGCAGCATTTCCTGCAGTAGAATTTGGTCCATTACATTATCAAAATCTTCAAAGGGACAAAATAAGAGCTCTCAAAGAGAAAGCAGGCCACTTTGATAGGCCTATGCAATTAACAAAATAAGCTGTGTTGGAATTACAATGGTGGGTTGAAAATGTCCCACAAGCTGCTAAAAACATTCTGTTTAAACAGCCTGAAATGGTTTTACAAACAGATGCTGGTGCTCTCGGATGGGGGGCAACAGATTCATCCTCCAGTTGTGGAGGTAGATGGAAAGTTCAAGAAGAAATGTTTCTTCAAATTTATGGTATTAACTATTTACAGTTATTGGGTGCTTTCTATGGAGTAAAAGCATATTGTTCTTCAAAAAAGGGTCTACATGTATTAATACAGTTAGACAATAAAACGGTTGCATAATTAATCACATGGGGGGAGTTTAGATCAGTATCATGTGATTGTCTGGTCAAAGAAATATGGGCAATGGTGTATTGACCACCAAATGGGATTTCAGCAAATTACATTCCAGGTAAAAGACAATTGTGGTGGCAGATAAAAGATCAAGGATATTTAAAGATAACACAGAATGGATGCTTAATCCATCAATATTTAAGAATATTGTAACCCAATTTGGTTTACCGGAAATTGATCTGTTTGCATCAAGGCTTAATCATCAATTGCCTAAATATGTGTCTTGGGAACACGATCCAGATGCAGTAGCAGTAGATGCTTTTTTCATTAAATTGGGGGAATATGTTTCTTTTATGCTTTTCCACCATTTGTTTTTGATTCAGAAATGTCTGAAGAAAATAGAACAAGATTCTGCCACAGGATTGTTGGTAGTTCCAAATTGGCCAACACAACCTTGGTTCCCATTAATGCTGAATATGATTAAAGAACCATATATGTCAATTCCTAACTGTAGTGATATTTTGATTAATCCAGTAACTAAAGAAAATTTATCCATTATATGCATATATGAATTTATTAATCTGCAGGTTTTGACCAGACCACTAACAGGAGCTGGGATTGTCGGACAAAACTATGGAAGTTATAGTCGCATCATGGCGAGATAGCACACAAAAAACAATATATGACACATATAAAAGAAATGGGAAGAATTTTGCACACAGTCAAATATTTCATTTATGATACTGTGAATATTGCAAATGTTTGGAGTTCCTTGCCAGATTGCATTTCGAGCAACATTTAAGTTACAGTGCTATTAATACTGCACGCAGTGCCTTATCATCTTATTTAGGACTAATGTCTGACCAGAAATAAATTGGATCACATCCATTAATATCTAGATTCATGAAAGGAATCTTTAACATCAATCCACCCAAACCAAGATATACAGAGATTTGGGATGTGAGCATTGTACTTACCTTACTTAGGCAATGGACTCCAATTGAAGGATTGTCATGAAAGATTAACATTGAAATTAATAATGTTAATGTCATTGGTCTCAGCTCAAAGAGTGCAAACTTTACAAATGTTGCGCTTAGACTGTATGCATGTGACTACAGATAACATTGTGTTCTATGTTTACGATCTGATCAAACAAAGCAGACCAGGGAGATCTGGAGCTAAGGTAACCTTTCAAGCTTATCCTATTGATCCTACTTTGTGTGTGGTTAAACATTTGAATCAATATGTTAAAGTTACTGAAACTCTTCGAGGAAATGAAAAAACGTTAATGAATTACGCATAAAAAGCCACACACAAAAGCTTCAGTTCAAACTATCTCAAAATGGTTGAAAACAGGTGTTGCTTTTTATCAGGAGTAGACCACTGTGTGTTCAGATCTCACTCCACCAGGGACTGCAGCTACGTCCGCGGCGAGGGTGCGGACGTACCACTCGAGCATATTTTAAAAATCGCAGGGTGGAGTATAAAGAAGAAACTTTTTCAAAGTTCTACAATAAACCTGTTCACACTATGTCAAGCTTTGGCCAAGTGGTGTTGGGATCAATATAATTACCTGCTTTGTATACTATTGATTACTATAACCAAGTTATGTAGTCACTTATATCGTCTATCACTTGTAATCATACCCTCAAATATAAGGAGGGTTATTATATGTTCTTTAAACCATTAAAAAAGTTAATTATGAAAATAACTAATATTAGTCTGGTTTCTCATGTATGTATTTACTTAGCTGGACTGTCGTACTAATTAAATATTACGACATAAAAAACACAGAAAGCTTTAAAATCTTCACGTAGTCACTCACGTGACTCCGAAGTAAAATAGTAAGATTAAACGAGAACTTACCAGTTCGAAGTTTGATCGTTATTTTATGAGGAGTTACGATGAGGGATTACGTGCCCTCCACTCTCACCCTCATAAAATAAATGATCAATCTGGTAGTTCTAAGTCTTTTATGAGCCTTACTATGTTACTTCGGCTATTTGGTGTTCTGTGTTTTTCATGCCGCTGCTTTGAAGTATGCCGTTTGCCAGCGTGAGGCGGGTTCTTCACGTAATCCCTCATCGTAACTCCTCATAAAATAACGATCAAACTTCGAACTGGTAAGTTCTCGTTTAATCTTACTATTTTATCCCTCGTTATCCTTTTGCTATTAATATAGCTGTAGAAACCGTTTGGGTTTACTTTCACCTTTTCTTGCCAAAGCAACCTCATATCTTCTTTTAGCCTTGCTAATTTCTTTCTTAAGATTCTTTTTACATTCTTTATACTCCTCTAGCACCTCATTTACTCCATGCCTCCTATAATTATTGTAGATGTCTCTCTTTTTTCGAAACAAGTGTCCAATTTCCCTTGAAACCATGGCTCTTTCCAATTTTTACTCTTTCCTTTCAACCTAACAGGGACATAAAGATTCTGTACTCTTACAATTTCCCATTTAAATGTCCTCCATTTCTCTTCTACATCCTTCCCATGAAACAAAGTGTCCCAATTCACTCCTTTAAAATCCTTATGCATTCTTTCAAAGTTAGTTCAAACTCCAAACCATCCAGCCCATTTACAGAATGTGTTTCCCAGTCTATTTTTGGAAAATTGAAATCTCCCACAATCACTACCTTGTGCTTACTACTAATATCTGCTATCTCCTTACATATTTGCTCTTCCAATTCTCGCTCCCCATTTAGTACACCCCTATAGTACACCCCTAAAAGTGTTGCTACATCGTTCCCACTTCTCAGTTCCACCCAAATAGCCTCCCTAGACAAGCCCTCTAATCTATCCTGCCAAAGCACTGCTGTAATATCTTCTCTGACAAGCAATGCAACACCTCTCCCTCTGGACCCTCCAATTCTATCACAAACAAAATTGTATGTATGTATATCTTTATTATTATTTTTCTGAGTATTTGCATACCCAGAGGAACAGTTGGGTTTACCTATTTCGAAAGATATATGGGAGGAAAGCCTACAATACATACACTGTTGTTCTTTAAAAGCCAGGCATTGCCCGATACAATTTAAAAGTATCGCACAGGTTGTACTATTCAAAGGCCAAATTGAACAAGACCTTCCCAACGGTCTCTCCTCTTTGTGGTAAATGTCACTTTCAAGAAGCCACTCTAACTCATTATTTTGTACTCTGTATAAAAATACAGAACGTCTGGGCGGAAATATTCAATATTATTTCTAAAACACTTAAAACTCAATTGGAGCCAGATCCAAAACTAATAATATTAGGAATGTCAGAGGGCTGCCCTAATCTAACGATATTTCAAAGACACTTACTTGACTGTGGTTTAATAGCTGCAAAAACACTAATACTTAAATTCTGGAAAAATATGACACTCCCCAAAGTGAAGATGCAGATCACAGAAATGACCGAGACACTACATCGTGAAAATATAAGACTTGTCTTGACTGACAAACCAGATCAATTTTCTCCTTTTATTGAATTTCTTCAACAACATAATAGAAACATAGAAACATAGAAACATAGAAAATATGTGCAGGAGTAGGCCATTCGGCCCTTCTAGCCTGCACTGCCATTCAATATGATCATGTCTGATCATCCAACTCAGTATCCTGTACCTGCCTTCTCTCCATACCCCCTGATCCCTTTAGCCACAAGGACCACATCTACCTCCCTCCAGAGTGCCAGAGACTCACCACTCTCTGTGTGAAAAATGTTTTCCTCATCTCGGTCCTAAAGGAATTCCCCCTTATCCTTAGACTGTGACTCCTTGTTCTGGACCTCCCCAACATCGGGAACAATCTTCCTGCATCTAGCCTATCCAACCCCTTAAGAATTTTGTAAGTTTCTGTAAGATCCTATAAGATTCTATAAGATTTTATAATGGTTGAACATAAACTCAAAACCGATGCTAGGGTTGGGTGAGCGGGCGTATGGAAGGGCAGTGGGAGATATCTCTGCTTCGTTCACACCTTCGCTAGTTCTTGGGTTTTCCTTGTTTTCTTTTTCGTGTTTTTCTTGAATGTTTTTCTTTTCTTTTTCTTTTCTTCTTTCTTTCCATTTTCCCCTTTTCTTTTTTCCGATCTGATTAGTTCATCTATATATTTGTATAACTGTGTGTGTGTGTGTGTGTGTGTGTGTGTGTGGATATGTGTGTGTGTGTGTGTGATTTTTCAAGTGAAACATATCTCCTCGAAAACCAGACGGAAAAACGCGGAGACTTTTTACCATTTCGGTAAGGATTTACCTTATGAGTTCGGAAATCTACTCGGTCAATTAATTCCCTAGAATCTGAATAAAACTGATCACAAAACTCAAGCAAAACTCAATTTTTAAAATCTAAATGGCTCTCACCAGCTGCTGACGTCACAATGCCCACATTCCGACCAATCCTGACCCACCTACGTCCTGGCCCTGCTCCCAGCCGCTGTGGATTAAAGGCGCAGAAATATCGAGAAAGTTCTGCAGAACAAACACTCTACTCCTGCGTTCCTCTGATGCTTCTTTGTTCTATATCTCTCGGGGCAGCGACTCCTTACGCACTGAACCTCATAATAACTTTTGGCACAGCTCGTGAAGCCCCGCGCACTCATTCCAGCTGTGGGTTTACATAGTCAGAAGCTGCTTCCTTCTCTCTCCTCATTTGGCAGCCCGGCTCTCCTCCACCCCCTTACCCAGCTGCCCGTGCCCAGCCCGCGCCATGCCTCCCGCAGCTGGAAACCCACGCCCGCCCGCTCCACCTTCTCCCCGTTCAAATTATGCAGAAAGGTCCTATAGCGACTCTAGGATCTTTGGAAAAAACGAGCGTTCTGCAGATCCGGAGGTCACCGCCGCTCGCTCACAGCTGCCGCTCGCTGAGAGCCACCCGCACGCTCAGAGCTGCAAACCGAGCTCGCTGCCAGTCGCGCCGCTCGTAAGTCCTTTGAAATGACCTTGCAATCAGGCAAGCGAGCTTTCAAATAAACCTTACATCCCCCATCCCCCCTCTCTCTCTATCCCCTCTCTTGCTCTCCCCTCCTCTCTCTCCCCTACTCTCTCTCCCCATCTCATTAACCTCTCCCCTCCCCATCTTTATCTCCCCCCTCTCTCTCTCTCTTTCTCCCCCTCTTTCTCTCTCCCTCCCCCTCTCTCTCACTCTGTCCCTCCCCCCTCTCTCTCCCTCCCCTCTCCCTCCTTCCCCATTATCTCTCTCCATCCCCTCTCTCTCTCCCTCCCCCTCTCTCTCTCCCTCGCCCCTCTCTCACTCCCCCCTCTCTCTATTCTCTCTCTCTATTACCTCTCTCCCCCTCACTCTCTCTTCCCCCCTCCTCTCCTATCCCCTACCCCCCTGCCCTCCCCTAAACCCCTTACTCCCTCCCCTCCACACCCTTCCCGCCACTCCTCCCCTAACCCATTCCCTCCACACCCTCCCCCTCCCTTCCCCCACCTCTCCCCCTCCCTTCTCACCCCACATCCCACCTTCCCTTCCCCTCTCTCAGCCCCCTTCTCCCCCTCTCTCTCCTCCCATCCCTCTCTCCTGCCCTCCATTCTCACCCACCCTCCCTCTCCTCCTCCCTTCCACCCCCTCTCCCTCTGTCTCTTCCTCTTCTGTCTTCATTCCTCTCTTGCTGTCTCTCTCCATTCTTTCTCTGCCCTCACTCTCTGCCACCCTACCTCTCTCGATGCGCCTGCGAGTTGGGGGCTATGCGTCAGTGGGTAGGGCGGTTATGAAATTGAACTTGGTGGCCTGCACTCCACGTGAAATGCTAGGATATTGACCTTGGTGGCCTGTACTCAGCTTGTAATGCTATGAAATTGAGGTTGGAGGCCTGCACTCTGCTTGAAATGCTATGAAATTGAACTTGGTGGCCTGAACTCTGCATGGAATACTATGAAATTGAACTTGGTAGTCTGCACTCTGCATGAAATTCAATGAAATTGAAGTTGTTGGCCTGCATTCTGCTTGAAATGCAATGAAACTGAATTTGGTTGCCTGCATTCTGCTTGAAATTCCATGCAATTGCATTTTGCGGCCTGCACCCTGCTTGGAATGCCATGAAATTGAATTTGCTGGCCTGCTCTACCATATAACCATATAACCATATAACAATTACAGCACGGAAACAGGCTCTCTCGGCCCTTCCAGTCCGTGCCGACCATTTGTTTTCCCCTAGTCCAATCTACCTGCACTCAGACCATACCCCTCCATGCTCTCCGTGTGAAAAGCCATGAAATTGAAGTTGATGGCCTGCATTCTGCTTGAAATGCTACAAAATCGAATTTGGTGGCCTGCACTCTGCTTGAAATGAAATTTCAAGGAATGGCCGTGCGTGAGCTGCCAGCCCACAAGCCCTGAGTGACTTATCTGCCAGCCCACCAGCCCTAAGTAACTGAGCTGCCAGCCCACCACCCTGAGTGACTGAGTTGCCAGCCCACCAACCCTGAGTGACTGAGCTGCCAGCCCGCCAGCCCCGAGTGACTCAGCTGCCAGCCCACCAACCACGAGTGACTGAGCTGCCAGCTCACCATGCCGGAGTGACTGAGCTGCCAGCCCACCAGGCCTGAGTGACTGAGCTGCGAGCCCACCAGGCCTGAGTGACTGAGCTGCCAGCCCAAGAATCCACTCGCCCCCAATGTCCATACTAGCCCTATAGATACAATTCCCTTCGGCCCACAACAGCCATACTAGCGCCACCCGCACTGGCCACGAATATTGGAATTGGTGTAGAGGAAGAATATTGCATTGGGAACCAGCCCTCCCGTCTGATCTTCCCACATCGAGCAGTTAATGTTATTAAATCGCTCATTTTACCCCATCTCCGCCCTATACGCTCATGCATAGCCCCCAACTCGCAGGAGCGTCTAGAGAGGGGCAGAGAGAGGCGGCAGACACCGAGAGAGGGGGCAAAGATAGAGAGAGAGGGGAGGATATAGAGAGAGGGACAGAAACATAGAAACATAGACAATAGGTGCAGGAAGAGGCCATTCGGCCCTTTGAGCCAGCACCGCCAAGCATTGTGATCATGGCTGATCGTCCGCTATCAATAACCCGTGCCTGCCTTCTCCCCATATCCCTTGCCTCCACTAGCACCTAGAGCTCTATCAAACTCTCTCTTAAACCCATTCAGTGATTTGGCCTCCACTGCTCCCTGTGGCAGGGAATTCCATAAATGAACAGCTCTCTGAGGGAATACGCTTTTTTCTCAGCTCAGTCTGAAATGACCTCCCCTTTATTCTAAGACTGTGGCCCCCTGGTTTTGGACTCGCCCAACACTGGGAACATTTTTCCTGCATCTAGCCTGTCTAGTCCTTATATAATGTTATAAGTTTCTATAAGATCCGCCCCCTCATCCTTCTAAACTCCAGTGAGTACAAGCCTAGTATTTTCAATCTTTCCTCATGTGACATCTTATTCTTCTTCTTCTTCTTAAAGTTTAAAATAAGAGGTGGTACAGAAAATGTAGTATGTTATTTTTGGCTTATATCATTGTAATGTAGGCAGTGAAGAAGCATTCTTCCTTCATCAAATAAACAAAATTGGCTACTGTCCTGTCCTCTGAGACTTCACCGATAGTGAATTGACATCTTCTAAAGCCCCTGTAATCTTGTCTGTTGCCCCTCACATTAAATTGGGATAAAAGTCATCAGGTCCTGGGGATTTATCTACCTTAATGATTTTCAAGTTCCAACAATACATGGTTCCTAATCAGAAACTGTATTCCAATATTAGTATTCCCTGCACTGAACGCATTGTCTTCCGTATCCTTTTCCTTGGCAGGCAGAGGATCAACATTCTGGCAGGCAGGTTTGCCACTGCTTCAGGGTGGGTTTTGTTGTGTATTTGGTTGCTTGGATCTGACTTAAAAGAACACTGAGATACAGGAGTAAACTAACAAGCTTCTTTCTTCCAGGACGCCACCTTGAGTCTCCCCCAGCGCATGCGTCCCCTTGCACAATTGCATATGCCAATTATATCTCATACATCACAGAGTTGGGGGGTGCGGCAATTTGGAAATACAAGGATGAAAGATTGTAAGGAGATTAAGAGGCAACCGTGGCTGATAAGGGAAGTTTGGGACGTTATAAAACTAAAATAAAAGCTGGCTAACAGAGCAAAGAGAAGCGGGAAGCCAGAGGACTGGGTAACTTTCAAAGGACATCAGAAGGTAACAAATAAGGCGATACAGGATGAACAACTGAGACTATGAGGGCATCAGAGAGGAGCTGGCCATGGTCGTCTGGAAAAGGATCTAAGCTGGAATGTCGGTGGAACCGCAATGACAAGCATTTCTGGGGATAATCATGAGGATGCAGGTCCCACCGATATAGATCATCTGGCATCTGTAGCAGCGGATGCAGTAGATGAGGTTGGAGGAGGTGCAGGTGAACCTCTGTCGGACCTGGAAGGACTGCTTGGGTCCCTGAAAGGAGTGGGGGGGGGGGGGGGGGGGAGAGGTGAAGGGACAAGTGTAGCATTTCTTGCGGTTGCAAGGGAAAGTGCCCGGGGAAGGGGTAGAGCGGGAGGGAAGGGATGAATTGACAAGGGAGTTGCGGAGGGAGCGGTCTTTGCGGAAGACAGACGGGGGGGGGGGGGGGGAGATGGGAAGATGTGGTGAGTGGAGGGGTCACGTTGGAGGTTGCGAAACAGGCGGAGGACTATGTGTTGTATTTGCCGGCTGGTGGGGTGAAAGGTGAGGACCAGGGGGACTCTGCCCTTGTTGCGAGTGGGGGAATGGAGAGAGTGCAGTGTTGCGGGGTATGGAGGAGACCCTGGTGCAAGCCTCATCTATAGTGGGGGAGGGGAATCCCCGTTCTCTGAAGAATGCGGCCATTTGTGATGACCTGGTGTGGATAACCCCATCCTGGGAGCAGATGCGGCGTAGACGGAGGAATTGGGAATAGGGGTTGGAGTCCTTATAGGAAGCAGGGTGGGAGGAAGAGTAGTCCAGGTAGCTGTGGGAGTCAGTTGGTTTCTCGTGGATGTCGGTCAGAAGTTGGAGGAACAGCACCTCATATTCCGCTTGGGGAGTCTGCATCCTCTGGGTTTGAACATTGAATGTTCTGAATTCTCTTAACTCTTGCTGTCTCCTCCCCTTCCCACCTCTCCCTCAGCCCTCGGGCCCTGGCATTCCCTCTATCTCTATCTCCCTCCCCCACCCTAGTCGCACTAGCTTCTCATTATCACACCACAAACAGCTTACAATGGCTTGTTCCCTTTATCGTCGACACTTTTTTGCATATCTTTCATTCATTGTTCTTTATCTCTCCACATCACCGTCTATATCTCTCGTTTCCCTGACCCCTGACCAGTCTGAAGAAGGGTCTCGACCCGAAACGTCGCCTATCTCCTTCGCTCCTTAGATACTGCTGCACCCGCTGAGTATCTCCAGTCTTTTGTGTACCCTCGATTCTCCAGCATCGGCAGTTCCTTCTTTTACAAAACGTTATCTACTTGCGATGGAACTATGCACTAGCAGTGATAAATCTCTATACAATACACACTTAAATGGCCTACAGCAGGCAAATGAAAAGTGGTCATTGGGCAAATATATACCAAACGGCATGGACCCGCACGTCTTTGAGATGTGAGGTGAAACCAGAGCACCCGGAAGAGCCCATGCGGTCACAGAGATTGGGAACAGACCCGGATGTCCGGTATTGTGCGGCAACAATTATACCAGTTGCGTCACTGTGCCGCCATACCATGGGACAAATATCCTAAATTACAAACCTATATTTATTCACTGATCGTGCTTTTGTCCACGCGTGGGGTTGCGTTACCCTGCATCAAGTTTTGATCACATCCCAATCAAGTATCAGACATTGCAACACAACCGAAATCGAAACATTTCAATGATATAGTCTATAGCTTTTATATTAGATCGCAGGCACGGTAGAAGCTTTGTCACTAATATGCAATCCGTTTCCTTGTTTACAGTGAATTTAGTTGCAATTGCCATCCTGTCCCGAGGAAAGTGCGGTCTGCCCACTTGCACCACTCGCTATTTGATCGTGATGGCGGCGGCGGACCTTCTGGGAGTCGTCACCGCCGTCATTCTGAGACGGATTCGTTTTTACTTATCCGGATCTTTTCTAGATACATACCCGCACTGCAACATAATATGTGTCCTTATGTGCGCCACCAGAGACTGTTCGGTCTGGTTTACCGTCATGTTTACCTTTGATCGCTTTGTCCTCATTTGTTGTCAGAGGCAGAAACCAAAATATTGTACCGGAAAAAAAGCGCTTGTTGTTCTCGGAACAACAGGGGTCATGTCCTGTCTGAAAAACGTTCCTTTCTTTTTCACCTATCAACATAGAGTGGTCATTAATAACGTGCCGTGGTTCTGTGATAGAAAACCAGCGTATTATAGGGATCCGGGATGGGTGGAATATGGTCGGTTTAATAAGGTAGCCGTTCCATTACTCCCTTTCGCCGTGATCGTGCTCTTCAATATTCTGACAGTCGGGCACATTTCATTGGCGAGTCGCGTTCGTAAGGCACTAAGGGGTCAAGGAAATGTGGGGAATCAGAATGATCCAGAGATGGAGAGCAGAAGGAGGTCTATAATTTTGCTTTTTACTATTTCAGGTAGTTTCATACTTCTGTGGGTAACAACTGTTGTGGATTATTTATATTATAATGTTGCATGAAGAAATTCCAATTATTACAACCCATCTGAATATATATTTCGTCAGTTTGGATACATACTACAAAACCTAAGCCTTTGTACCAACACTTTTATTTATGGAGTGACTCAGGCCACGTTCAGGATGGAGTTGGTGAACACGGTGAAGTTTCCAGTGGAGGCAATTATTGGAATGATTAAAAAAATAAATCAATCGGATAAGCAGGGGCTTATGGTCAGAAAATCAAGGTGAGTAGCAGTGATTGGCTTCTTTTCGAAAATGCTTCCAGTGTCGATCGACGATATTGGTTAAGACCGGGCAGTTGTTTCTTTTAAAGTTCTCAGATAGAATTCCTCGGAAGTGATGGACCATTATAGTGACATCGCGTCGGACCTCACCCACTTGCTGCTTGTCCAGAGCAACCATCCACATTAGGACAACGCAATATCTACCTTCACTTCATCTTTGCCGGCTACACCTAACTACGCATCCGAATCCGATACATCGTCTGTGTGTGGATCCTTTGCAGGTGTTGCCTGACCCTCTGAGTTTCCCGTGCAGTGTGCTATTCACTCATGATTCCAGCTTGTGCGGAGTAGAGTATCTCATTGCATTCGATTTCTGTTCAGGAGCCTCAATCGCACTTTTTTGAATTGTGTCAATGATATGTTGGTCAGTTCGCCACCAAGCTCCAGTCGCATTGACCTGTAACGACTTTTTGGTCCGATTAAGTTTCAGATGTAATATTCACCATTTATTTTCATTTATTTTCATACCTTCAGAATGGCGTTTACATCAGTGTTAACGCATAGAACTCACTCAAAGACGTTACGTAATATACACTTCAACGTGCTTCAACATTAATGATACTTTGCTTCATCCATGCCCCGGGAGGAGATATAAATTGGCGATTTCAGCCAGAGTGCATTGCGTTTCATGTTCAAAATGGAGACGACTGTGTGATCTTGTTCGCACTGACTACATGAGGGAGAGAGAGAGCGAGAGAGAGACAGAGAGTGAGAGAGAAGGGGGGGGGGGGGGGGGAGGGAGAGAGAGAGAGCGATAAGTGTTTAGGTTTTTAGCCATCCCGAGATGTTAAATCCCGAGATGATTGAGGGCAACTGTGAGACACCTAATCATCTATGCCTGTTGGTTTAAAAAAAAAATAATGATTTGTAAACACATAAATTATATGCATAACTGACAGTATGAAAGGAGCAGTCGCGGTATTGTTTGCTCTGCATGTAATTATGGTAAAAAGAATTAATAACTGTGATAAATGTCATCATCCTATCAGATACAGAGGGCAGACAACCAGATCATTTACCTATCATTCCCATGTGAACGATGCTTGCTATAACCTGAGGACTAGAATTATTTGTGAGGACGGGGGAAAGAAGTATTATAGGGTAGAGAATAGGGGATATGTAGGGAGGTTTGGGTACGTTACCTGCCCAAAGGGGGAGAGATGGGTTTGTATGACTAGGACAGGGCAGTTAGGTCTCCCTTTCCAGGCCTTAAGATGGACATTAGATAAAATAAAGGAGGAAGTAATAACAAAGTTAACGGAAATTAGTAGTCACCAAGCCTCCTCCTCCCCCACCTACTCAGCCTCAATTGCACCAGACACTGTACGAAGAAATAAAGAAGCAGATTGAGATCCCTGATAGAGAAAAAAACCTGTTTGTGGACTTGGCCCTCCAGATAGCTGGAATCCTAAATGTGACTAACTGTTCGGTCTGTGGCGGACCACTGATGAGCTCACGTTGGCCGTGGAGAGGATCCATTGTTGAAGTATGGGACCTGATGGAGTGGAACCTGACAGTTGGGCAAGACCGAGATCCCCAGGCATGGGTCCTGACAGACGCTCCGGTTGGGACTGAGTGTATCGCTAGGCTCTGGGCAAAGGATGATGTCCTAGTAGGCAGCAGCCCCTGCCAGCGCATCGTCACCCAGTGGCCAAATCAGTCCCGAGTGTGGTAGCCAGAGGAGCCTAAATCGTATCCAACTAAGAAAGACGGGAGAAACTGCACTATCTGGATGAAGACCGATGGAATGGAATCGACTGGACTATGGAACTGCACCGGGAACAACCCTTCTAAAGGAATCCCGGTGTTGTGAGAAATATGGAATAAGGTTACCTCTAGTGGACCGGCCCCTGAAGGACGGTTATGGATATGCGGATACAAGGCATACTCGGTGTTACCGACAAATTGGAGCGGGACTTGCTTTATTGGACTGGTACAACCGGGATTTTTCCTGTTAAACACCGAAGAAGGGCGGTCGCTAGGAACACCTGTATTTGACGACCTATAATCGGAAGAAGAGGAAAATAGACATTGGAGAATGGGAAGATGATGAATGGCCACCCGCAATAATCATCTCATACTATGGACCAGCCACTTGGGCACAGGATGGATCCTGGGGCTACCGAACCCCGGTATACATGTTAAACCGGATCATAAGACTTCAGGCATTATTGGAAGTAATTACCAACCAAACTGCGGGGACACTGGAGATGCTGGCAAAGCAGCAGACACAGATGAGAGCAGCAAAATACCAGAACCGGTTGGCCCTAGATTACCTCCTGGCAGAAGAAGGAGGGGTATGCGGAAAAGTCAACCTCTCTAATTGCTGTTTGAACATCGATGATAATGGGCAGGCAGTGATGGACATATCAGAAGGGATCCGTAAGTTGGCACATGTTCCAATACAGAAGTGGAATTTGATTATGGGAACCCGATGGTGGGATTCCATCCTCGGAGGAACATGGTGGAGAATGGTGGGACTCGTGTTTCTATGTGCAGGGGCTGGACTGATCTTTATCCCCTGTTGCATCCCTTGTTTTAGGGAACTTATTACAAGGAGTATGTCAGATGCAGGCTGTAGTCATGCCAATGGGAGAGAAAGGGGAAATACAGAAAATAATGATAATGCGGCCAGGAAAGGTCCATGATCTACAGGAAAAGGAGATTAGGACAATTCGAATTGAGGGTGCTTGAAATTGAGGTTTAATCAATAGATGCGTAGCAAAAGAAAAAGGGAGGATTGTGAGGGATAAAGTGATTAAACCCCACTATTGTAAGGGGCTTTAAAGAGGATTCAAACCGATAAGGGCCAGGGGGAGGGTTCTGACACAGCTGTTTATAAAAGTTACCAGACCCATCCTTGAGTAAGAAGTGATAGCATTGTATAGCGGTAGAAGGGAGTGATGTAGATAGATCTCTATCAGTAGAATGGGGTGATAGATGGGACCCTTGTCACTATAGCTTAGCTTTAGTGCTGATATAGGAGGACTGAGAGAGTTCACTTGGAGGTGAGTAAAACTAGGATAGGTCATGAACAACTGAGCATGCTTAATAAAATAAATGAATATTACAACACACCCCTGGTCAAGAAACTGCTCATTACCATGAACATGCGATGTATGATGTGGGAGGTACTGGGGGAAGTACCTACAGGTTGTCCACCTCAGTGTCTGATTGGAGCGGGTCCAAGGAGGGGAGGTTGGATGTAGAATTGTGTGTATAAAGGGGGATGACTCTTTTGACTTCGGTGTGTCTCAACTTGGAGAGGCACCCGATTCTGCAGACTCGAAAATAAAGAATCTCTTGCTTCCAAGATTTAGTCTTTGAGTAGTGATTGTGAGCACATTGCATATCTCACATAATCTAAGATTAGTAAGGATACTAAGATAGGCGGTGTTGTGGATAATGAAGTTGATTTTCAAAGTCTACAGAGAGATTTACGCCATTTGGAAGAGTGGGTGAAAGATGGCAGATGGAGTTTAATGCTGATAAGTGTGAGGTGCTACAACTTGGCAGGACAAATCAAAATAGGACGAACATGGTAAATGGCAGTGAATTGAGGAATGCAGTTGAGCAGAGGGATCTAGGAATAAGTGTGCATAGTTCCCTGAAGGTGGAATCTCATGTAAATAGGTGGTAAAAAAAGCTTTTGGTGTGCTGGCATTTATAAATCAGAGCATTGAGTATAGAAGAGTATATAAGAGTGTAATGTTAAAATTGTACAAGGCATTGGTGAGGCCAATTTTACTTCGGAGTCACGTGAGTGACTACGTGAAGACCCCGTCCAGCACGCATGCGCGACATTAGCGTTCATGCAGTGCACCCGCGACGAACGGGAGTTCAAGGCGCTCCCGCTACAAATTGAAAAGTCGGGCCGACAGGTAAGTTTTACCGTGGCCGTGTGTCTTTTTCTCTGTGGTCTGCTTGTTTTCAGAAAGAATGAGCAAGACCAGAGGAAAAAAGTCTGCAGCTCGCCCCCGTTCGTCCTTCGTTGAGGAATGCTCTTTGGATGGGGGGCAAGAGGCGAGCCGAGCCGAGCCCAGCCCAGCACCGCTCGTGCTGCCTGAGCAGCGGTCTGGAGGTACCTGCAGCCAGAACCGGGCGGTAGTGTCCGACGATTCGGATGAAGATGCCACACCGCTCGAGAGCGGCACAGGCAGCCGCCTAAGCCGCATGGAACGGCTTATGGAGCAATTGCTCCAGCGAGATCTGCTGAGAGAGCAGCAGCAGACTCGCCAAGGGAGCTCAGGCACTCCCGCAGTGCCCTTTACGGCACTGGCCATTGCTTCACCTTCTTTTGAAGGCAGCATTGGCGACCAGGTCTGGGCTGGTCAAGAAGAGGGGTCACTGGCTGAAGATGTCGGGAGTACGCAGGGTGTACAGGATCAGGAAGAGCTGCTGGGTGTGGTCAACCGCTACCTGGCCATTCCACAAGCGGGTCGGCCGTTAGAGCCGAAACCTGCAGCCAGCATTGACCACCTGTCCTCAAATCCCCTACAAGAACAGGTGGTCAATGAGGCTCTTGAACAATATACAGCCCCAGTAAATTGTACATCATTGAATGTACCAGCTGTAAACAGCCAAATTTGGGGACATTTGGGGCAGAACATCAGGAACCTGGAGTTGAAGCTCCATAAAATCCTTAAATTACTAACTGCAGGAATAACATCATATGCTCGGTCCATTGATGGTGTGGACATCTCCACAAATCAGCAAGACACATTAGCTCTGCTGTGCACCACTCAATATGAAATAAACAATTTACGGAAGGAAATCATCAAGCCTGCCCTCAACCCTAAATTTGCGGGACTTAGCAAAACACCGGGTTCAGAACCTCCTATTCTGCTCTTTGGGAAAGACCTTCCAAAAAAGGTGAAAGACCTAGAGGAAGAATCCAAGACCTTTGGTCTCGTGAGGGCAGGTTTGGGACCGAGCAGACCTAACAAACCCAGGCGGCAGTACCCCATGGCGTCCACCAGTCGTCGACCACACTATGGGACTGGTGAAAGCTCGGGGACCGCAACCATTCCCCGTAAGCCTTTTTTAGGCCAGGGCCCAGAGCGGACCCCATGGAAAATGCGCCACCCCCAACAACATCAACATCAACATCAACCCTCTACAGCCCAGCAGACGCCTCATTGCCCAGCGAAGAGGCAGAAGAAGCACCAATAACCATGGAGGTAGGTGGGTCTGGTTCCTCTCAGCATATGAGCAGTAGGGGCTCTATACTAACAGGGGGGAGATTGCACTTGTTTTTGGATGCATGGGAATCCATCACTAATGACAAGTATATACTCAGCAGCGTTCATGGCTACAAAATTGACTTTGTTCATGAAAACATTCCGCCAGTTCAGCATATACCCCAAAGGGTATTCACCCTCTCAGTCAAAGAGAAACAAGAGGGTCAAGCTGAACTGATGAGGTTACAAGCAAAAGGTGTCATTGAAAGAACAAAAACATGAACCTTTGGAATTTGTGTCCAATATTTTCACTAAAATCAAAAAAGATGGTGAACGTCGCATCATCATTGACTTAACTACTTTAAACAAGTCTGTCAGGTATATACATTTCAAGATGGATACTTTTGAAACAGCCAGACTGTTGGTTTCTAGAGGGTACTTTCTAGCAAGCATTGATTTAAAAGATGCCTACTACTCAGTACCCATACACAAGGAGCATCGTAAATACTTAAAATTTATCTGGATGAAACAGCTATGGCAATTTAAAGCCTTACCAAATGGGCTAACCTCCGCTCCAAGGCTGTTCACTAAAATCTTAAAAACCTGCCTTGGCATTATTGAGGAAACAAAAGCATATAGTCATGGCGTATTTAGACGACATTTTAATAGTAGGGAAAACCATGGAGACAGCCATTTTGGCAGTAGCAGCCACCAAACGTTTGTTTGAAACTTTGGGGTTTGTCATACATCCAGATAAATCCAATTTTACACCGTCCACTGCCATGGACTATCTTGGATTTACGATTGATACTGTTCGCATGATTGTAACTCTGCCGAAGGGGAAAGCATCAGAATTGGCACTATCATGCAACAAACTCATGAATAAACATCAGCCAACCATACGGGAGGTAGCCAGAGTTATTGGCAAAATGGTAGCAGCTTCTCCAGCTGTACAATTTGGGCCTTTGCACTATCAAAATTTGCTAAGAGCAAAAGTGCATGCACTAAAGCAAAACTCAGGTCACTTTGACCGAGCTATGAGTTTAACTGCTGAATCCATTCCAGAGTTACAATGGTGGGCAAGGAACGTAAGGGCTCAGCTCCAGTCCCATAATAATCACCAACCCAGTATTAACCATTCAAAAACGGATGCCAGTGCTTTGGGCTGGGGAGCAACTAACATGCAATCCAGCACAGGGGGCAGATGGACTAAATTTGAATCATCTTGCCTACAGACACGGGGTATCAACAACTTAGAAATGTTGGGTGCGTTTTATGGGTTAAAAGCATATTCATCTAAATACACATCATGCACATGTCCGGTTGCAATTAGATAATACCACGGTGGTGGCTTATATCAACCACATGGGTGGTGTAAAGTCGATATCGTGTGACAATTTGGCCAACCTAATCTGGCAATGGTGTGTTGAAAGACATATTTGGTTATCAGCAACTTACCTACCAGGTAAGCAAAATACAGTGGCAGGACACCAGGTCACGCAGATTCAATGATAACATCGAATGGATGTTAAATCCCAAAATATTTGCTGAAATTACAAAGCAATATGGCACACCAGATATCGATCTATTTGCATCCAGGCTGAATCACCAGGTACCAACGTATGTCGCTTGGGAACCAGACCCTGAGGCAGCAGCAGTTGATGCATTCTCGCTGCATTGGGGGAATATGTTTCTTTTATGCTTTTTCCTCCCTTCTGCCTCATCAGTCGGGTATTACGCAAGATTCAATTGGATTCCGCTTCAGGAATCTTGATAATACCCGACTGGCCTACACAGCCATGGTTCCCAGTGGCCTTCGACATGGCTGTTGAAACACCGTTGGAATTCCCCAGCAGTCGAGAGTTATTAATCCACCCAGTGTCAGGCATTAGTCACCCGTGCCATGACAGAGTCAATCTCCTGGCTTGCAGATTCTAAAAAGACCTCTACTGGGCCTGGGACTGTCTGAGGACGCCATCAACATGATGACCGCATCCCACCGGGAGTCCACCAGGAGACAATACCTGACCAACATAAGAAAATGGAAACGGTATTGCTCCAAAAACAGGAACTACCTACACTACAGCTACAGCTACCAGTGTTGTGGAGTTTCTGGTTGGATTACATCGGGAAGGACTCAGCTACAGCGCCATTAATACAGCCAGGAGTGCGTTGTCAGCTTATTTGGTTCCAGCAGCAGGACAACTGACTTTGGAATCCCATCCACTAGTGGTCAAAATCATGAGGGGCATTTTTAACACCAATTCCCCTAGGCCTAGGTACACTCAGATCTGGGATGTCAGCATTGTACTGACGTACCTTAGGGGATGGCCACCACCCAGGTCACACACGCTGGAACAACTTACACTGAAATCAGTCATGCTCATGGCACTAGTGTCAGCTCAAAGGGTACAGTCCCTCCACCTTCTGAGGTTGGACAGCATGACAGAGTCATTGGACTGTATCACATTTCACATTCAGGGACTGGTCAAACAAACTAGACCAGGTACCACGCCTCCAGTAATGGAGTTCCGGGCATATTCACCTGACCCACGGTTGTGTGCCAAGACCCTTCTCGCCAATTACATAGACACAACATATAACTTAAGAGGAAGAGAAAAAGCCTTATGGATAAGCCACAAGAAGCCTCATGGTCAGGTGACGAGCCAAACCATTTCAAGATGGCTCAAGCAGGTGCTTAAGTCCGCGGGAGTCGATACTAATGTTTACAAATCTCATTCCACCAGGGCTGCATCTACGTCGGCGGCTAGGCGAATGGATGTGCCTATGGACCATATTCTGGCCAGAGCAGGATGGTCCTCGGAAAGAACTTTCCAAAGGTTTTATAATAAGCCGCTGGCGGAACCTGCTACATTTGCAGACAGAATTTTAGAGTCTGCAGCTAATATTTAATTTAAGCCGGGGGAGCTCTCTGTTTTTTGTTATCATTAATAAACCTTTATTGTTCACAAACAGGTTATTGTTGATTGTATAACATGCTTCCTCCCTCTAAGGTCTTCAGGCAGTGAGTGAAGCATGAGCTGGTACACGGTTCGGATTCACAGAGCTTTGAAGTCTTCACATAGTCACTCACGTGACTCCGAAGTAAAATAGTAAGATTAAATGAGAACTTACCAGTTCGAAGTTGGATCTGTATTTTATGAGGAGTTACGATGAGGGATTACGTGCCCTCTGCTCCCACCCTCTATTATACAGATCAACTGGTAATTAAGTTCTTATTTTTTCTTTACTATACTTATTTCAATTGTTGTGTTTTCTGTGAATCCACACCGCTGCTTTGAAGAAATGTCGCGCATGCGTGCTGGACGGGGTCTTCGCGTAATCCCTCATCGTAACTCCTCATAAAATACAGATCATACTTCGAACTGGTAAGTTCTCATTTAATCTTACTATTCTGGAGTATGGTGTATAATTTTGGTCGCCAAATTATAGGAAAGATGTCAACAAAAAAGAGAGAGTACATAGGAGATTTATTGCCTGGATTTCAGCAACTAAGTTACAGAGAAAGGTTGAACAAGTTAGATCCTTATTCTTTGGAGCGCAGAAGGTTAAGGGAGGACTTGATTGAGGTTTTTAAATAAATGAATGGGATAGACAGAGTTGACGTAGATAAGCTTTTTACATTGAGAGTAGGGAAGATTCAAACAAGAGGGCATGATTTGAGAATTAAGGGACAGAAGTTTAGGGGTAACATGAGGGGAAACTTCTTTACGCAGAGAGCTGTGTGGAATGAGCTTCCAGTGGAAGTTGTGGAGGCAGGTTCGATTTTATCATTTAAAAATTAATTCGATAAGTATATGGACGGTAAAGGAATGGAGGGTTATGGCCTGAGTGCAGGTAGATGGGACTTGGTGAGAATAAGTGTTCGGCACGGACTAGAAGGGCCGAGATGGCCTTTTTCCGTGCTGTAATTGTTATATGGTTATATCGTTATATGCTTGGAGTCCGAGTCTGTCCGCGAGGCGCTGAACGAGTATTTTGCATCTACATTCATAGAAACAGAGAAAATAGGTACAGTAGGAGGCCAGTCGGCACTTCGGGCCAGCACCACCATTCATTGTGATAAAGGCTGATCATCCACAATCATATGGTACAAACGTTAACCCTTACATTAACATGTCTATTTATAGAGTGACTCATAGTAAGCCGGATACTTTCTGCAACTCTATACATCAGCCAAATTCCACAGATGTAACACTTGTCGCGACACTTGCTGTCTCTGCTGCATCGAAGGACGACGGCAACCCTTCCATGAGAGGATACATAGAAACATAGAATATATGTGCAGGAGTAGGCCAATCGGCCGTTCGAGCCAGCACCGCCTTTCAATATGATCTTGGCTGATTATCCAAAATCAGTACCACATTCCTGCTTTTTCCCTATGTCCCTTGATTCCGTCAGAACTAAGCTCAATCCGACTCTCTCTTGAAAACATCCAGTGAATTGGCCTCCACTGCATTCCGTGGCAGAGCATTTCACAGATTCACAATACTCTGGGTTAAAAGGTTCTTCCTCATCTCAGTCCTAAATGACCTACCCCATATTCTTAAATAGTGACCCATGGTTCTGGAAGGATCATATCTTCCACTCCCAACCTTGTCTGTTGAATTCCCTGCTCGCGATGTGGCTACCTATATCTACATGTGTGAGCCCAAGCATAGAAATATAGAAACATAGAGAATAGTTGCAGTAGGAGGCTATTTGGCTCTTCGAGCCAGCACTGCCATCTATTTGTCCCCAATCAAGAACCCGTGCCTGCCTTCTCCCCATTTCCCTTGATTCCACTCGCACATAGACCTCTATCTAACTCTCTCTTAAAATCCATCCAGTGATTTGGCCTCCACTGCCCTCTGTAGTAGGGAATTCCACAAATTCACAACTCTCTGTGTGAACAAGTTTTTTCTCTCCTCAGTCTTAAATGGCCTCCTCTTATTTTCTAAGACGGTGGCTCCCGGTTCTGGACTCCCCGAACATTGGGAACATTTTTCTTGCATCTAGCTTGTCCAGTCCTTATATAATTTTATATGTTTCGATAAGATCTCCCCTCGTCCTTCTAAACTCCAGTGAATAGAAGCCTAGTCTTTTCGATCTTTCCTCATATGACAGTCCCGCCATCCCACGGATATATCTCGTGAAACTACGCTGCAGTGACTCAATCACAAGGATGTCCTTCCTCAAATCAGGGGACCAAAACTGTACGCAATACTCCAGATGTGGTCTTACCTCTCTCCAGGAGCGTAGACATGGCGACCGTTTGGCCGAATATTAGCAAGCTGTCTGCCTCGGCCTAGCGCTCCCAGCTGCTAGCCACTTTCATGTGCAGACGCGGTGCCCGAATGCAAGAATGATTCATGCATGTAATACATGATGTACACCAGTCAATTAACCATGTGTAAATGTTTATCATGCATTCCATGTATAATCGTTCTCACATTCGGGAACATGGTTAATGTGGGATTTCAATTTGAGCGCACGTGTTTGAATAGACGCAAGCGGCATGTCCAGCTTCTCTCCTGGGCGCCCAATACATGAAGTCGATGAAATGACACAACTGTCACACCAAAGATAGATACAAAATGCTAGACTAACTCAGGTGAAGAAGCAGCATCTCTGGAGAGAAGGAATGGGTGGCGTTTCAAGTCAAGACCCTTCAGACGCACTCCGAAGACTGATCTCAGCACGAAACGTCACCCATTCCTTCTCTCCAGAGATGCTGCCTGTTTCGTGCTTGGAAGCTTGGGTGCGTTCCGCAAACACGGAGACTGCAATATATAAACCGTCTGTCCCGCGGCCGGGTGAATCACCCTGGTGTGGGTGTCAAAGACCGGGGGTCGGGGTGAGGGGGTTCACACTGGTGTGGAGATTGGGGTCCGATGGGGGAGTATCGCCATCAGTGACTGTGGGACGCTACCGCAGGTGGAGATGGAGGAGGGAGAGAGACGGGCGGGAGAAGGGGAGAGAGAGAATGGAGAGAGAGCGGGGGGAGGGAGAAGGGGGAGAGAGAGAGAGAGAAGGGGGAGAGAGAGGAGGAGAGAGAATGGATAGAGAGAGGGGGGGAGCGTGGGGTTCATTTTCCCACACAAGCCATAGGTGACTTGTAATAGGGGACTCTATAGTTAGGGGGTCGGATAGGCGATTCTGTGGACGCAGTCGGGAGACCCGAATGGTAGTTTGCCTCCCTGGTGCCAGGGTCTCGCATGTGTCAGAACGTGTACAAAAGATTCTGATAAGGGAGGGAGAGGAGCCTGATGTTGTGGTACACATAGGTACCAATGACATAGGCAGAAAAAGTGATGAGGTCCTGAAGGGAGAATTTAGGGAGTTGGGGGGAAAGTTAAGGAGAAGGACCAAAAGGGTAACGATTTCAGGATTACTGCCTGTGCCGCGTGACAGTGGGAGTAGGAATGAAATGAGGTGGAGGATAAATGCGTGGCTGAGGGACTGATGCAGTGGGCAGGGATTCAAGTTTCTTGATCACTGGGACCTCTTTTGGGGAAGGCATGATCTGTACACAAAGGACGGGTTGCACTTGAGCCCGAGGGGGACCAATATCCTGGCAGGGAGATTTGCAAAGGCTACTGGGGAGACTTTTAAACTAGAAAGGCTGGGGGGAGGGACTCTGGTAGAGGGGGCTAGGGGTCAGGGTGTGGGGCAAAAGGCAGAGAAGGGAAGCACTCGGATCCAAAATGTAAGCGAGAAAGATGAAAAAGATAATAGACCGAGAATAAGGGATGGGGGGTTTCCAAAATGTGTATATTTTAATGCTAGGAGCATTGTAAGTAAGGTGGACGAACTTAGAGCCTGGATTGACACCTGGAAATATGATGTTGTGGCAATCAGTGAAACATGGTTGCAGGAGGGCTGTGATTGGAAACTAAATATTCCAGGATTTCGTTACTTCAGGTGTGATAGAATTGGAGGGACCAGAGGGGGAGGTGTTGCATTGCTTGTCAGAGAAGATATTACAGCAGTGCTTTGGCAGGATAGATTAGAGGGCTCGTCTAGGGAAGCTATTTGGGTGGAACTGAGAAGTGGGAACGGTATAGCAACACTTTTAGGGGTGTATTATAGACCACCAAATGGGGAGCATGAATTGGAAGAGCAAATATGTAAGGAGATAGCAGATATTAGTAGTAAGCACAAGGTAGTGATTGTGGGAGATTTCAATTTTCCAAAAATAGACTGGGAAACACATTCTGTAAATGGGCTGGATGGTTTGGAGTTTGTAAAATGTGTGCAGGATAGTTTTTTGCAGCAGTACATAGAGGTATCGACCAGAGAAGGGGCAGTGCTGGACCTGCTGTTAGGAAATGAGGCAGGTCAGGTGACGGAGGTATGCGTTGGTGAGCACTTCGGGACCAGTGATCACAATACCATTAGTTTCAATATAATTATGGAGAGAGTCAGAACTGGACCTAGGGTAGAGATTTTTGATTGGAGAAATGCTAACTTTGAGGCAATGCGTAAGGATTTTAAAGGAGTGAATTGGGACACTTTGTTTCATGGGAAGGATGTAGAAGAGAAATGGAGGACGTTTTTAAAGGGGAAATTGTAAGAGTACAGAATCTTTATGTCCCTGTTAGGTTGAAAGGAAATAGTAAAAATTGGAAAGAGCCATGGTTTTCAAGGGAAATTGGACACTTGTTTCGAAAAAAGAGAGATATCTACAATAATTATAGGAGGCATGGAGTAAATGAGGTGCTAGAGGAGTATAAAGAATGTAAAAAGAATCTTAAGAAAGAAATTAGGAAGGCTAAAAGAAGATATGAGGTTGCTTTGGCAAGAAAGGTGAAAGTAAACCCAAAGGGTTTCTACAGCTATATTAATAGCAAAAGGATAACGAGGGATAAAATTGGACCATTAGAGAACCAGAATGGACAGCTATCTGCAGAGCCAAAAGAGATGGGGGAGATATTGAACAATTTCTTTTCTTCGGTATTCACCAAGGAGAAGGATATTGAACTCGGTGAGTTAAGGGGAAAGAGTAGAGTAGCTATGGAAACTATGAGATTCAAAGAGGAGGAAGTACTGACACTTTTGAAAAATATAAAAGTGGATAAGTCTCCAGGTCCTGACAGGATATTCCCTAGGACATTGAGGGAAGTTAGTGTAGAAATAGCAGGAGCTATGACAGAAATATTTCAAATGTCATTAGAAACGGGAATAGTGCCGGAGGATTGGCGTACTGCGCATGTTGTTCCATTGTTTTAAAAAGGGTTCAAAGAATAAACCTAGCAATTATAGACCTATTAGTTTGGCGTCAGTGGTGGGCAAATTAATGGAAAGGATACTTAGAGATAATATATATAAGCATCTGGATAAACAGGGTCTGATCAGGAACAGTCAACATGGATTTGTGCCTGGAAGGTCATGTTTGACAAACCTTCTTGAATTTTTTGAAGCGGTAACTAGGGAAATTGATGAGGGTAAAGCAGTGGATGTTGTCTATATGGATTTCAGTAAGGCCTTTGACAAGGTTCCCCATGGAAGGTTGGTTAAGAAGGTTCAATCTTTGGGTGTTAATGGTGGAGTAGCAAGATGGATTCAACAGTAATGGGAGATGTCAGAGAGTAATGGTGGATGGCTGTTTGTCAGGTTGGAAGCCGGTGACCAGTGGGGTGCCTCAGGGATCTGTGTTGGGTCCACTGTTGTTTGTCATGTACATCAATGATCTGGATGATGGGGTGGAAAATTGGATAAGTAAGTATGCAGATTGTGAGGGATAAAGTGATTAAACCCTATTAAAGAAAGGAGTTTTAAAGAGAATTCAAACAGAGAGGGGCTGGAGAGGAGATTCTGACAGCAGTGTCTGAAAATTGCCAGACCCATCCTTGAGGCCTTGAGTAAGAAGAGATAGCTTTGTCTCGCTAGAGAAGGGGGTGATGTAGAGAAATCCCTATCAGTGGAAAGGAGTGATGGATGGGACCCTAGTCACTATAGCTTAGCTTTAGTGCTGATATAGGAAAACTGAAAGGGTTCACTAGGAGGTGAGCAAAAGTGGGCCAGGTCATGAGCAATTGAGCATGCTTAATAGAAAAAATGAATATTACAACACACCCCTGGTCAAGAAATTGCTCATTACCATGAACATGCAATGTATGATGTGGGAGGTACGAGGGGATGAACGGTGGGTTGTGCCTACAGATTGTGTACCTCCGACCCTGATTGGAGAGAGGTCCGGAGGAGAAATTGAATGTAAGATTTTGTGTATAAAGGGGGATGATCTCCCTGGCTTCATTGTGTCTCAGGTTGGAGACAGTTGGATAGAGCTCTAGGGGTTAGTGGAATCAAGGGATATGGGGAGAAGGCAGGCACGGGTTATTGATAGCGGACGATCAGCCATGATCACAATGAATGGCTAGAAGGGCCGAATGGCCTCCTCCTGCCCCTATTTTCTATGTTTCTATGTGTCCATGTAAACATTCGTTATCTGTCAGTACGGCCGGAGCTTGGTTGGCGAACTGACCAAAATATCATTGATACAATTCAGAAAAGTGCGATTGAGGTCATTGTACAGCAATCGAATGCAAAGGAGCACAAGCTGGAATCATGAGCTAATAGCAAATAGGAACTCAGAGGGTCAGCCAATCTCTACGAAGGGACCACACACAGACTATGTATCGAATTGGGATGCTTAGTTAGGTGCAGCTGTCAAAGATGAAATGAAGACAGATATTGCGTTGTTCTAATGTGGATGGTTGCTATGAAAAAGCAGCAGCTGGGTGAGGTCCGAGGCGATGTGACTATAATGGGTCCGTCATTTCCAAGTAGTTCTTTCTGAGTTTCAACAGAAACAACTGCCCGGTCTGAACCAATGTCGTCGATGGAAACCTTTTCGTATAGAGACCAATCACTCATGTAGTTTAGCAAGCTGCTACTTATCATGTTTCTCTGACCAGATGCCCCTGCTCAACAGATGTATTTATTTTTTAATCATTCGAATAATAGCCGCCATTGGATACTTCAGTGTGTTCACAAACTCCATTCTGAACTTGGCCTGAGTCACTCCATAAATAAAAGTGTTGGTACAAAGGCTGAGGTTCTGTAGTATGTACCCGAACTGACCAAATATATATTCAGCGGGGTTATAATAAGTTGGATTTCTTCCTGCAATGTTATAATATAAATAATCCACAACAGTTGTTACCCACAGAAATATGAAACTGCCGGATATAGCAAAAAGCAAAATGATAGACCTCCTTCTACTCTCCATCGCTGGATCATTCTGATTTCCCACATTTCCTTGACCCTTCAGTGCCTTACGAACGCGACTCGCCAATACAATGTGCCTGACTGTCAGAATATTAAAGAGCACAATTATGGCGAAAGGGAGTAATGGTACGACTATCTTATCCAACCGACTATATTCCACCCATACTGGATCCCGATAATACGATGTTTTTCTATCACAGAACCACGGCACGTTATTAATGATCACTCTAGGTTTAGAGATGAAATAGAAAGGAACGTTTTTTAAACAGAACAGGATCCCTGTTGTCCCCAGAACCACAAGCGCAGTTTTTCCGGTGCAATATTTTGGTTTCAACCTCTGGCAACAAATGAGGATAAAGCGATCAAAAGTGAACATGACGGTAAACCAGACCGAACAGTCTCTGGTGGCGCACATAAGGACAAATATTACATTGCAGTATGGGTATATATCGAGAAAAGATCCGGAGAAGTAAAAACTAATCCGTCTCAGAATGACGGCGGTGACGACTGCCAGAAGGTCCGCCGCCGCCATCACGATCAAATAGCGAGTGGTGCAAGTGGACAGACCGCACTTTCCCCGGGACAGGATGGCAATTGCAACCAAATTTACTGTAAACAAGGAAACGGATTGCATATCAGTGACAAAGCTTCTACATTGCCTGAGATCTAATCTGAAGATATGGACCATGTAATTGAAATATTTCGATTTCGGTTGGAGTTCGGTGCGAAATTTGAAATCATTTGCAGTGCTGTTCCGGACACGACATTTCCTCAAGGGGAACGAGCTCTATTTTCGTCGCCCATGGGCCAGACACGAATTGCTCCTATATCACGTTGCTGAAAGAGAGTCCAGTGGTCAGAGAATAAGCATCAGCTATTTGAATGACATTTGGGCAGACATATGGATGGGAAATGTTCAGAGTGATATGGGTCTAAACGAGGACAATTTAGATGGGGCTTTTTGGTGGACAGGGCTGAGTTTTTCGTCCACGCTCGCAGTGATTCGGAACTTTCGAATAAATATTTGTATCGGCATTGCAATGTAAAACTCGACAAAATGAAGGTAATTGTGATTAGTGTACGGACGTACGTCATGGTCATCTAAATTGGGCATATTTCAATGTAATTCGACTTCCGGAAACTCCCAAAACCACCGATCACAGAAACTGTACGTTGCCGTGTAAACGACAGTGTCACGCATTGCATTTCGCTTCCTTGATCGCGAAGTTTCCTTGACTTTCTAACAGTCACTCGGCAGTCCACATGAAAGCAGAATAGAAATTAACGTAAACGACGGGCCAGATAACAAAAGCAAAAGCAGCGAGTTATGGCCCACTTTAAAGTAAGCGGTCTTTATTAAATAGGAATGGGAGATTAATGGGAGGGTTTCAACTTCGTCTTAATTTATTCACTGTGCAATGTACGAATTAACATTCCAGCAAATCCGTAACTGACAACCAGTGTGTGATCAAATAAATCTCGGTATTTCAGAGTCCATACCTTTATAACGAAAAACAAGAAGGTTCAATCTTTGGGGGTTAATGGCGGAGTAGCAAGATGGATTCAACAGTAGCTGAATGGGAGATGTCAGAGAGTAATGGTGGATGGCTGTTTGTCAGGTTGGAAGCCGGTGATCAGTGCGGTGCCTCAGGGATCTGTGTTGGGTCCACTGTTGTTTGTCATGTACATCAATGATCTGGATGATGTGGTGGAAAATTGGATAAGTAAGTATGCAGATGATACTAAGATAGGTGGTGTTGTGGATAATGAAGTAGATTTTCAAAGTCTACAGAGAGATTTGGGCCATTTGGAAAAGTAGGCTGAAAGATGGCAGATGGAGTTTAATGCTGTTAAGTGTGAAGTGCTACATCTTGGCAGGACAAATCAAAATAGGATGTACATGGGAAGGGAATTGAGGAATGCTGTGGAACAGAGGGATCTAGGAATAACTGTGCATAGTTCCCTGAAGGTGAAATCGCATGTAGATAGGGTGGTAAAGAAAGCCTTTGGTGTGCTGGCCTTTATAAATCAGAGCATTGAATATAGGAGTAGGGAAGTAATGTTAAAATTGTACAAGGCATTGGTAAGACCACTTCTGGAGTATGGTGTACAATTTTGGTCGCCTAATTATAGGAAGGATGTCAACAAAATAGAGAGAGTACAGAGGAGATTTACTAGAATGTTTCCAGCAACTATGTTACAGAGAAAGGTTGAACAAGTTAGGTCTTTATTCTTTGGAGCGCAGAAGGTTAAGGGGGGACTTGATTGAGGTCTTTAAAATGATGAAAGGGATAGACAGAGTTAAAGTGGATAAGCTTTTCCCATTGAGGGTAGGGAAGATTCAAACAAGGGGGCATTACATGAGAATTAAGGGACAGAAGTTTAGGGGTAACGTGAGGGGGAACTTCTTTACTCAGAGGGTGGTGGCTGTGTGGAATGAGCTTCCAGCAGAAGTGGTGGAAGCATGATCGATTTTAACATTTAAAAGTAAAGTGGATAGGTATATGGACGTGAAGGGAATGGAGGGGTATGGTCTGAGTGCAGGTAGATGGGACTAGGGGAAAACAAATGGTCGGCACGGACTGGAAGGGCCGAGAGGGCCTGTTTCCGTGCTGTAATTGTTATATGGTTATATGGTTATATGGTTATAATTCAATGAAGAGGTATTATCATCGTTGTGTTCTATATAGTTCACAATGACAAATGTTTTCCTGGTTTATAAATCTAAGTTATTTTTACATTGATTCAGTAAAGCCAACTGCCGGTGCAGCGGATCCTCCGTTTAAGAAACGGAACCAAATGTGAAAGCGATTCTGAATATACATCGCCGAATATACATCGCTTACATCCACTTACCGAGAACCCCAAGAAAAGCAATAATGAAGTAGCATGCTCTCTGGAAAGTGCTAAATGCCTCCAGCATCCTCTCCGTGAATGACGCAGTCCGGCGCACAGAAAGACGTTCAGATTTACCACCGCGGTGACTGATTACCTCCCAAACTTTATAATTTATAGTTTGTGGGTTACCCAAGGGAGAGGCCTCGTTGCGATATTATTCAGAGGAGCTACCTTTCTGATTATTGAAAATACATGACGACATCGCAGTTAATTCGAAGTTGTGTTGCAATATGTGAGACTTGATTGGGATGTGAACAAACCTGATGCAGGGGAATGGAAATCCACGCGTGGAAATTTAAGTGTATATTGTATCGAGATCCATGACTGGAAGCGCATAGTTCCTTAAAAGTGGCATCGTAAGTAGATAAAGTTTTGATGAAGGCTTTTTGTACGGCTGGGTATTCATTCAGCGCAATGAGTATAAAAATGGGGTATAAAAATCGCTAACCCAGCTGGAAGGGAATACTCGCTCTATTCAACGGTACACAAAACTTATTCACGTATTGACTATGTTCTAATGAACACAGAATTAATTCCCTACACAATGAACCTAAAATATCATAACAGCATCATTTCTGACCACTCCCCGTTGACTTTTTTTTTAAACTGGAAGGAATGCCTAATAAAAATTCATGTTGGAGGTTTAATCATCAAATTCTAAATGACCCACAAGGTGGTATATATTTAAAACAACAGATGGAACTTTTTTTCGAGACCAATGACACCCCAGATATTTCACCCGTTTTACTATGGGAATCTTTTAAAGCATTTATCAGAGGATCTATAATTTCATATCAAGCTTTTCAAAATAAAAGGAATAAGAATGAACAAATGCAGTTAGAAGAACGAATTAGACAATTGGATCTAGATAATGCCAAAGAGCCAACTGTAGATAAACATAATTAAATAACAATATTGAAATTTAAATTAAATAAAATATTATCAGCAAAAGCTATAAGATTATTTCAAATTACAAAACACAAAACGTTGAATTCGGTGATAAACCACATAAACCTTTGGCACGTCAACTGAAAAAAACGGGAAAAAGATCATACGATTTTAAAGATTAAATCAGATAAAGGTGAATTGTTAACACTACCTAATGATATTAATAAAAGATTTGCTCAATTTTATCAAAATTTATACACATCTAAAACGTCAGCAGATATTACTAAAGTTATAGAGTTCTTGGATAACTGTAATCTCCCAAACCTTAACCTGATTGAACACGAGGAATTAGGAGCACAGTTTATTGTTTCTTCTATGTCCAATTAAGGACATAGAAGAAACAATAAACTCATTGAAGAATGGAAAAACACCAGGACCAGATGGGTTTAGTAATGAATTTTATAAAAGATTTTATCAGATAATTTCACCACATTTACATAAAAGGTATACATATGCGTTCAAAGAACAAATATTACCAGAAACATTAGCGGAATTAACGATTACACTTATACCTAAAAAAGATGAAGATTTAGAAGTCTCTGGTTCAAACAGAGCCATTGCACTGTTAAATACAGATCAAAAAATATTAGCGAAAACATTAGCTAGAAGATTAAGTAAATATGTTAGGAAAATAATAAATGCGGATCAAACAGGGTGTATACCCAAGTGATACTCATGCAATATTCTGAGACGTCTGTTCAATATAATGCATTCAAATACAACTGAAGAACAAGACTTATCAATTATTTCACTGGACGCAGAAAAATCTTTCGATCAAGTGGAATGGGACTACCTGATTAAACTGTTGCAAAAATGTCAAATGGGAGAGAATTTTATCTCATGGGTAAAACTATTATATGACAGGCCCACTGCTAGAATATTAACTAATAACATGTTGTCTCCGAAATTTCAATTATCCAGGGGCAGTAGACATGGATGCTCACAATCACCTCTGCTATTTGCTCTCGTAATAGAACCTCTAGCTGAAAACATTAGAACACATCCGAACATCCGAAATACAAAATGCTCAAATAACAAAATATCATTATACGCAGATGTACTACTGTACATCACAAAATCACAAATCAGCATACCAAATATATTAAATCTAATAGAGGAATTTGGATCCTTTTCAGGATATAGAATAAATTGGATAAAAGTGAAATTATGACAGTAAAACCTCAAGACTTAACACATCTGCTAAAATTCCCTTTAAAATTGCTACAGCAATTTTGAAATATTTGGGAATCGAAATTACCAGAAAATATAAATCTTTATTTAATGCAAACTATATGCCCCCACTTAACAAATTAAACGCCCTGATTAACTTTTGGAAAACTCTTCCGATGTCTTTAATAGGACGAATAAATGCTATAAAAATGATTTTTTACCACAAATTTTATATCTATTCCAATCATTACCAATATACTTACATAAAGCGTTTAAAAAAAACTGGATTCTGATATTACAAATTTTATATGGGACTATAAATCTCATAGAATTCAAAGAAGACATTTGGGCAAACCTAAAGAATTTGGTGGATTAACACTTCCTAATTTTTGGTATTAATATTGAGCAGCAAATGTCAAAATTGTGATTCACCTGTTGGACAACTCTGCCCAGCGGGTGGATTGGATAATAATGGAGAGAGAGGATTGCGCCCCTTATAATATAGGAGCGATCCTTCTCTCACCAACAAAACTGAATAATACAATATACAGTAAAAAAAATCCAACTATTCATAGTACTATTAGAATTTGGAACGAAATAGAATTAACCCTTAAATTACGAAATTCATCACTTCTCACCCCTATAGTTAATAATCCGTCGTTTAAACCTTCTAGTATTGATAAATCATTTACACATTGGGAAAGAATAGGAATTAAAATGTTCGGAGACGTATGAAAATGGAAATTTCTTATCATTCCAACAACTACAACTTAAATACAATCTGAGAAAAAATCAATATTTTAAATATTTTCAAATCCGTGATTATTTGCAAATTGTTATATGTAATTGTAATTGTTATATGGTTATATGGTTATATGGTTATATACACAAGAATATCAAAATTTGTCTCCAGACTTATTGGACGAAGCAATGAATGTAAAGGCGGATTCAACTAACTTAATATCATCCTAAATATAGAAATACCATCATCTGATAGAATTAGAAGAGATTGGGAACAAGAACTAGCAATAAAAATCTCGAAAGAGAGTTGGGATAAACACTTGCTATATGTTCACAAATGCTCGATCAATGTAAGACATACTTTAATCCAATTTAAAACCTTACGTAGACTCTATTATTCAAAAATTAAAATAAGTATTTTTTTTCCAAATGTCTCCCCAATTTGTGAGAAATGTCTATCCCAAGAAGCAACCATAGAGCATTCCTTTGTTTTTTTGCATAAAAATTCAAAAATTCTGGAATGAAATCTTTGAAATTTTTACAAAATTATTCAAAATAAAACTGAAACCGAATGCAGAATTGATTATTTTTGGAACAATGAAAGCCGGCTTTGAGCTGACTTCGTTCCAAAAGAGCTTCCTTAATTACGGCTTAATAATGGGAAAAGAACATACAAATTCTGGAAAAAAACGCTCCCACACCATCGATAAAAATGTGGATTTCAAATATGTCCGAAATGTTACACCTCGAAGATATGAGATTCCTCCTAGCAGGCATATCAGACAATTTCCAAAAGATTTGGTCTCCATTTATCGACTTATTACAAGCATAGGCTGCAACACAACTCTGAAAATAAATGGTATCAGGACCTGGCGAGGGGTGTGTAAAAATACAATATAGGTACATCCCCTTTATCTTATCTTATTTTACTTTCTTATATTTTCCTGTCTTTTTTTTTCTTTCTTTTCCTTTGGTTTTCTTTTTTATTCTTTCTTGTGTCTGACGCTTCTACGGTTTCTTCCTGATCACTCTCTCACGCACTTACTCTCTTATCAAACTTTCTCTATTCTTCTTCTTCTTAAAGTTTAAAATAAGAAGTGGTACAGAAAATGTATTATGTTATATTTGGCTTATATCATTGTAATGTACATTACTTCTAATAAATAAAATTTTTAAAAAAAAATATATATATATATAATATATAATATATATATATATATATATATATATATATATATATATTCTAAATCTGTGGACATGTTCATGTAGTTCCGTGACGTGGGTCACGAAAATGGATTTCTACACACATTTTTGATGCTCGGCTCACAGCCTACTAGGATTCGGTGGGCACAATGGCCTGTTTCCATGCTGTATCTTCAAACTAAAATAAACTAGGCTAAACTGAGCTAAACTAAACTATACACGCTAATAGGTTAGGTTAGGTAAGGGGGAGGTACAGCGAGACGTGGGTGTCCTTGTACACCGGTCACTGAAAGTTGGCGTGCAGGTACAGCAGGCAGTGAAGAAAGCTAATGGAATGTTGGCCTTCATAACAAGAGGATTTCAGTACAGGAGTAAAGAGGTTCTGCAGTTGCATAGGGCTCTGGTGAGACGACATCTGGGGTATTGTGTACAGTTTTGGTCTCCTAATTTGAGGAAGGACATCCTTGTGATTGAGGCAGTGCAGAGGCAGATTGATTCATGGGATGGCGGGACTGTCATATGAGGAAAGATTGAAAAGACTAGGCTTGTATTCACTGGAGTTTAGAAGGATGGGGGGGGTCTTATAGAAACATATAAAATTATAAAAGGACTGGACAAGCTAGATGCAGGAAAAATGTTCCCAATGTTGGGCAAGTCCAGAACCAGGGGCCACAGTTTTAGAATAAAGGGGAGGTCATTTAAGACAGAGCTGAGAAAAAAAAAATTTACCCAGAGAGTTGTGAATTTATGGAATTCCTTGCCACAGAGGGCAGTGGAGGCCAAATCATTGGATGGATTGAAAAGAGAGTTGGATAGAGCTCTAGGGGCTGGTGGATTCAATGGATATGGGGAGAAGGCAGGTACGGGTGATTGATAGTGGATGATCTGCCATGATCATATTGCATGGCGGTGCTGGCTCGAAGGGCCGAATGGCCTCCTCCTGCACCTATTATCTATGTTTCTAATTAGCTCACACCCTTTCATCAGTGAGTAAATCGTATCCCAAAGAATTCTCTCCACTAACTTAATCATCACCGACATGGGTCTCAGCGACCTATAATTTCCTAAATTATCTCTCCATTCTTTCTTAATCAAATAAACAAAATTGGCTACTCTCCTTTCCTCCAAGACTTCACCGATGGTGAATTGACATCTTCTAAGGCCCCTGTAAGCTTGTCTGTTGCCCCTCATATTAAATTGGGATAAAAGTCATCAGGTCCTGGGGATTTATCTACCTTAATGCTTTAAGTTCGAACAATGCATTGTTCCTAATAAGAAACTGTATTCCCTGCACTGAACGCATTGTCTTCCGTGTCCTTTTCCTTGGCAGGCAGAGGATCAACATTCTGGCAGGCAGGTTTGCCACTGCTTCAGGGTGGGTTTTGTTGTGTATTTGGGTGCTTGGAACTGACTTAAAAGAACACTGAGATACAGGAGTAAACTATCAAGTTTATTTCTTCCAGGACGCCACCTGAGTCTCCCCCAGCGCATGTGTCCCCTTGCACAAGACATAACATGTGCGAATTATATCACATACATCACTGGTTTAAACTAAAGATTTGGGGAGAGGGGCGGCAATTTGGAAATCCAAGGATTGAGTTCAACGGAAAGGGAGTATAGGAAAAGTTAAGAAAAGACGCCATAAATAACAAGAGAGAAAGCTCATGAAGGCATAGCAGACTATGGCCAAGTGAAATAGGAATCGATGTGGAAGATGAGGTGAGTAACGGATTAAAATTATTATATATGAAAGCGCGAACTATAAGAAGTAAAATGGGGGTGTGGGCGGGCGGTGTGAAGGCTGTGTGGGGGTAGGGGGTGTGTGGGGGAGGGTGTGTGGGGGGAGGGGAGTTGTGGGGGAGGGTGTGTGTGGGGGAGGAAGTGTGTGGGAGGAAGGCGTGCGTGGGGGCAGGAAGTCTGTATGGGCGGGGGCTGTGAGGGGGAGGGAGGGGGGTGTATGTAGTTGGCGATGTGTGGGGGTCATGGGGTTGTGAGGGTGGGGGGGAGGGGTGTGTGGGGCTGGAGGGGTGTGTGGGAGTAGGGGAGTGGGGTGTGTGGGAGGGGGTGTGCCGGGGCTGTTGTGGGGTGGAGGGGGTGTATGGGCAGGTTGTGTGTGGCGGGGTGTGTGTGGCGTGGTGTGTGTGGACATGTGTGTGGGGGGAGTGGGAGGGAGGATGTGGGAGGATGTGGGATGGTGAGAGCTGTCTGTGTGGGAGGGAATGAGGGTGTGTTGGGGAGGGAAGGATGTGTGTCCGGGCGGGGCAGTGTGTGGGGAAGGGGAGGGTCCGTGTGGGAGGGGGGTGTGGGGGCAGGAGGGTTTTGGGGGTGGGGGACGGTGTGTGTCGGATACAGGGGTTGTGGGGGTGTGGGGGCGGAGCGGCGTCCGGCTCCGGCCTCACGAAACGGCTCCCGGCCCCGGCCCCGGCCCGGCCTCACTCATGGGTTCCCGGCCCCGGCACTGGCTTCACCTACCGGCCCCGGCTTTACTAAGCGGCTCCCGACCCCATCTCGGGCTCTGGCCTCTCTCTGTGGCTCCCGGCCGCACTCATCGGCCCACGGCCCCGGGATCTGGGCCCCGCAGCACTCAACGGCTCCCGGCTCGTCGTGGTTGTCGCCGCCCGCAGACGCAGATGCAGACACTCATTGGTTTCCGGCCCCGGCCTCAACAGCAGCTCCCGGCTTCGGCTGCACTCTGCAGCGCCAGGCTTCCGCCTGCCGTCTCCCGGCCTCAGTAATCGGCACCCGGCCCCATTCAGCGGCCCGGCCCCCCGGCCCCCGGGCCCTTCCAGTCCGTGCCGACCATTTGTTTTCCCCTAGTCCCATCTACCTGCACTCAGATCATACCCCTCCATTCCCTTCACGTCCATATACCTATCCACTTTACTTTTAAATGTTAAAATCGATCCTGCCTCCACCACTTCTGCTGGAAGCTCATTCCACACAGCCACCACCCTCTGAGTAAAGAAGTTCCCCCTCACGTTACCCCAAAACTTCTATCCCTTAATTCTCATGTCATGCCCTCTTGTTTGAATCTTCCCTACCCTCAATGGGAAAAGCTTATCCACGTCAACTCTGTCTATTCCTTTCATCATTTCACGCCAAATGGGGAGCGTGAATTGGAAGAGCAAATATGTAAGGAGATAGCAGATATTAGTAGTAAGCACAAGGTAGTGATTGTGGGAGATTTCAATGTTCCAAAAATAGACTGGGAAACACATTCTGTAAATGGGCTGGATGGTTTGGATTTTGTAAAATGTGTGCAGGATAGTTTTTTGCAGCAGTACATAGAGGTATCGACCAGAGAAGGGGCAGTGCTGGACCTCCTGTTAGGAAATGAGGCAGTTCAGGTGACGGAGGTATGCGTTGGTGAGCACTTCGGGACCAGTGATCACAATACCATTAGTTTCAATATAATTATGGAGAGAGTCAGAACTGGACCTAGGGTAGAGATTTTTGATTGGAGAAAGGCTAACTTTGAGGGAATGCGTAAGGATTTTAAAGGAGTGAATTGGGACGCTTTGTTTCATGGGAAGGATGTAGAAGAGAAATGGAGGACATTTAAAGGGGAAATTGTAAGAGTACAGAATATTTATGTCCCTGTTAGGTTGAAAGGAAATAGTAAAATAATTGAAAAGAGCCATGGTTTTCAAGGGAAATTGGACACTTGTTTCGAAAAAAGAGAGATATCTACAATAATTATAGGAGGCATGGAGTAAATGAGGCGCTAGAGGAGTATAAAGAATGTAAAAAGAATCTTAAGAAAGAAATTAGGAAGGCTAAAAGAAGATATGAGGTTGCTTTGGCAAGAAAGGTGAAAGTAAACCAAAGGGTTTCTACAGCTATATTAATAGCAAAAGGATAACGAGGGATAAAATTGGACCATTAGAGAACCAGAATGGACAGCTATCTGCAGAGCCAAAAGAGATGGGGGAGATATTGAACAATTTCTTTTCTTCGGTATTCACCAAGGAGAAGGATATTGAACTCGGTGAGTTAAGGGGAAAGGGTAGAGTAGCTATGGAAAACTATGAGATTCAAAGAGGAGGAAGTACTGACACTTTTGAAAAATATAAAAGTGGATAAGTCTCCAGGTCTGACAGGATATTCCCTAGGACATTGAGGGAAGTTAGTGTAGAAATAGCAGGAGCTATGACAGAAATATTTCAAATGTCATTAGAAACGGGAATAGTGCCGGAGGATTGGCGTACTGCGCATGTTGTTCCATTGTTAAAAAGGGTTCAAAGAATAAACCTAGCAATTATAGACCTATTAGTTTGACGTCAGTGGTGGGCAAATTAATGGAAAGGATACTTAGAGATAATATACATAAGCATCTGGATAAAACAGGGTCTGATCAGGAACAGTCAACATGGATTTGTGCCTGGAAGGTCATGTTTGACAAACCTTCTTGAATTTTTTGAAGCGCGCTAACTAGGGAAATTGATGAGGGTAAAGCAGTGGATGTTGTCTATATGGATTTCAGTAAGGCCTTGACAAGGTTCCCCATGGAAGTTGGTTAAGAAGGTTCAATCTTTGGGTGTTAATGGCGGAGTAGCAAGATGGATTCAACATCGTGGCTGAATGGGAGATGTCAGAGAGTAATCGTGGATGGCTGTTTGTCAGGTTGGAAGCCGTGACCAGTGCGGTGGCCTCAGGGATCTGTGTTGGGTCCACTGTTTGTTTGTCATCTACATCAATGATCTGGATGATGGGTGGAAAATTGGATATAAGTAAGTATGCAGATGATACTAAGATAGGTGGTGTTGTGGATAATGAAGTAGATTTTCAAAGTCTACAGAGAGATTTGGGCCATTTGGAAAAGTGGGCTGAAAGATGGCAGATGGAGTTTAATGCTGATAAGTGTGAAGTGCTACATCTTGGCAGGACAAAATCAAAATAGGACGGACATGGTAAATGGTAGGGAATTGAGGAATGCTGTGGAACAAGCGGATCTACGGAATAACTGTGCTTAGTTCCTGAAGGTGGAATCGCAATGTAGATAGGGTGGTAAAGAAAGCTTTGGTGTGCTGCCTTTATAAATCAGGATTCATTGAATATAGGAGTAGGGAAGTAATGTTAAAATTGTACAAGGCATTGGTAAGACCAATTCTGGTGTATGGTGTGCAATTTTGGTCGCCTAGTTATAGGAAGGATGTCAACAAAATAGAGAGAGTACAGAGGAGATTTACTAGAATGTTGCCAGGTTCCAGCAACTATGTTACAGAGAAAGGTTGAAACAAGTTAGGTCTTTATTCTTTGGAGCGCAGAAGGTTAAGGGGGGACTGATTGAGGTTTTTAAAATGATGAAAGGGGATAGACAGAGTTAACGTGGATACGTTTTTTTCCCATTGAGGGTAGGAAGATTCAAACAAGAGGGCATGACATGAGAATTAAGGGACAGAAGTTTCGGGGTAACGTGAGGGGGATCTTCTTTACTCAGAGGTGGTGGCTGTGTGGAATGAGCTTCCAGCAGAAGTGTGGAGGCAGGATCGATTTTAACATTTAAGAGTAAAGTGGATAGGTATATGGACGTGAAGGGAATGGAGGGGTATGGTCTGAGTGCAGGTAGATGGGACTAGGGGAAAACAAATGGTCGGCACGGACTGGAAGGGCCGAGAGGGCCTGTTTCCGTGCTGTAATTGTTATATGTTATATAGTTATTTTAAAGACCTCAATCAAGACCCCCCTTAACCTTCTGCGCTCCAAAGAATAAAGACCTAACTTGTTCAACCTTTCTCTGTAACATAGTTGCTGGAACCCTGGCAACATTCTAGTAAATCTCCTCTGTACTCTCTCTATTTTGTTGACATCCTTCCTATAATTAGGCGACCAAAATTGTACACCATACTCCAGAATTGGTCTTACCAATGCCTTGTACAATTTTAAACATTACTTCCCTACTCCCTATATTCAATGCTCTGATTTGTAAAGGCCAGCACACCAAAGGCTTTCTTTACCACCCTATGTACGTGCGATTCCACCTGCAAGGAACTATGCACAGTGATTCCTAGATCCCTCTGTTCCCCAGCATTCCTCAATTCCCTACCATTTACCATGTACGTCCTATTTTGATTTGTCCTGCCAAGATGTAGCACTTCACACTTAACAGCATTAAACTCCAATCTGCCATCTTTCAGCCCACTTTTCCAAATGGCCCAAATCTCTCTGTAGACTTTGAAAATCTACTTCATTATCCACAACACCACCTATCTAAGTATCATCTACATACTTACTTATCCAATTTTCCACCCCATCATCCAGATCATTGATGTACATGACAAACAACAGTGGACCCAACACAGATCCCTGAGGCACCCCACTGGTCACCGGCTTCCAACCTCACAAACAGCCATCCACCATTACTCTCTGACATCTCCCACTCAGGGCCACTGTTGAATCCATCTTGCTACTCCGCCATTAACACCCAAAGATTGGAACCTTCTTAACCAACCTTCCATGGGGAACCTTGTCAAAGGCCTTACTGAAATCCATATAGACACCATCCACTGCTTTACCCTCATCAATTTCCCTAGTACCGCCTCATAAGAAAAAATTCAAGAAGGTTTGTCAAACATGACCTTCCAGGCACAAATCCATGTTGATTGTTCCTGATCAGACCCTGTTTATCCAGATGCTTATATATATTATCTCTAAGTATCCTTTCCATTAATTTGCCCACCACTGACGTCAAACTAATAGGTCTATAATTGCTAGGTTTATTCTTTGAACCCTTTTTAAACAATGGAACAACATGCGCAGTACGCCAATCCTCCGGCACTATTCCCGTTTCTAATGACATTTGAAATATTTCTGTCATAGCTCCTGCTATTTCTACACTAACTTCCCTCAATGCCCTAGGGAATATCCTGTCAGGACCGGGAGACTTATCCACTTTTATATTATTCAAAAGTGTCAGTACTTCCTCCTCTTTGAATCTCATAGTTTCCATAGCTACTCTACTTTTTTCCCTTACCTCACAGAGTTCAATATCCTTCGCCTTGGTGAATACCGAAGAAAATAAATTGTTCAATATCTCCCCCATCTCTTTTGGCTCTGCAGATAGCTGTCCATTCTGGTTCTCTAATGGTCCAATTTTATCCCTCGTTATCCTTTTGCTATTAATATAGCTGTAGAAACCCTTTGGATTTACTTTCACCTTTCTTGCCAAAGCAACCTCATATCTTCTTTTAGCCTTCCTAATTTCTTTCTTAAGATTCTTTTTACTTTCTTTATACTCCGCTAGGACCTCATTTACTCCATGCCTCCTATAATTATTGTAGATATCTCTCTTTTTTTCGAAACAAGTGTCCAATTTCCCTTGAAAACTAAGGCTCTTTCCAATTTTTACTATTTCCTTTCAACCTAACAGGGGCATAATGATTCTGTACTTTACAATTTCCCCTTTAAATGTCCTCCATTTAAAGGGGAAATTGTAAGACCCATCTCACAAATTACATAGACACAACATACAACTTAAGAGGGAGAGAAAAAGCCTTATGGATAAGCCACAAGAAGCCGCATGGTCAGGTGATGAGCCAAACCATTTCAAGGTGGCTCAAGCAGGTGCTTATGTCCACGGGAGTCAATACTAATGTTTACAAATCTCACTCCACCAGGGCTGCATCTACATCAGCGGCTAGGCGAATGGACGTGCCTATGGACCATATTCTGGCCAGAGCAGGATTGTCCTCGGAAAGAACTTTCCAAAGGTTTTATAATAAGCCGCTGGCGGAACCTGCTACATTTTTTTTAATAGGATTTTGGAGTCTGCAGATAGTATTTAATTTAAGCCCGGGGGAGCTCTCTGTTTTTTGTTGTCAATAATAAACCTTTTTTGTTCACAAACAGGTTATTGTTGATTGTGATAACATACTTCCTCCCTCTAAGGTCTTCAGACAGTGAGTGAAGCATGAGCTGGTACACGGTTCGGAATCACAGAGCTTTGAAATCTTCACGTAGTCACTCACGTGACTCCGAAATAAAATAGTGAGATTAAACATAGAAATTAGGTGCAGGAGCAGGCCATTCGGCTCTTCGAGCCTGCACCGCCATTCAATATGATCATGGCTGATCATCCAACTCAGTATCCTGTACCTGCCTTCTCTCCATACCCCCTGATCCCTTCAGCCACAAGGGCCACATCCAACTCCCTCTTAAATATGGCCAACGAACTGGCCTCAACTACCTTCTGTGGCAGAGAATTCCACAGATTCACCACTCTCTGTGTGAAAAACGATTTTCTCATCTCGGTCCTAAAAGACTTCCCCCTTATCCTTAAACTGTGACCCCTTGTCCTGGACTTCCCCAACAATCTTCCTGCATCTAGCCTGTCCAACCCCTTAAGAATTTGTAAGTCTCTATGAGATCACCCCTCTATCTTCTAAATTCCAGCGAGTACAAGCCGAGTCTATCCAGTCTTTCTTCATATGGAAGTCGTGCCATCCCAGGAATCAGTCTGGTAAATGAGAACCTACCAGTTCGAAATTTGATCTGTATTTTATGAGGAGTTACGATGAGGGATTACGTGCCCTCCGCTCCCACCCTCTATTATACAGATCAACTGGTAATTAAGTTCTTATTTTTTCTTTACTATATTTGTTTCAATTGTTGTGTTTTTTCTGTGAATCCACACCGCTGCTTTGAAGAATGTCGCGCATGCGTGCTGGACGGGGTCTTCACGTAATCCCTCATCGTAACTCCTCATAAAATACAGATCAAACTTCGAACTGGTAAGTTCTCATTTAATCTCACTATTCTACTTTATTATTGCTGTTCTTGGAGTTCTCGGTAAGTGGATGTAAGCGATGTATATTCGGCGATGTATATTCAGAATCGCTTTCACATTTGGTTCCGTTTCTTAAACGGGGGATCCGCTGCACCGGCAGTTGGCTTTACTGAATCATTGTGAACAATGTAGAAATAACTTAGATTTATAAACCAGCAAAATATTTGTCATTGTTAACTATAAAGAACACAATGATGGTAGATTCTAATCATGCTTTATTGCATTGTTTTTCGTTATATAGGTATGGAGTCTGTAACGCCGAGATTTATATTTTGATCACACACTGATAGACAGTTATAGATTTGCTGGAATGTTAATTCGAACATTGCACAGTGATTAAAATCAGACGAAGTTTAAACCCTCCCTTTAATGTCCCATTATTATTTAATAAAGACCGATTGCCTTAAAATGGGCCAAAATCGCTGCTTTTGCTTGAGCAAGAACTGCAGATACCGGTAAAATCATCACCATCACCAACTCTGCCCTCGGCCTCTGTCGCTGACCTTGTGGATGGTTTCAGCTCCAATGTTATGACTCTTTTGGATGCTATTGCACCACTAAAGAATAAGGTTTTATCTGGAAGGAAAAAAGTCACCATGGAGAAATGCCACAGCAGTGAGATGCCAAAGAACACAATGTAGACAGGCCGAACGTAGGTGGCGAAAAACCAAACTACTGGTCCGCTGCGACATCTACAAAGACAGTCTCCGTATCTATAATCAGGATTTGAAAGGGGCAAGGCAGTCCTCTTTCTCAGAGGTTATCAACAACAATAATAATTCCCGCACCTTATTTGCCATTGTCGATAGACTGACAAACCCCTCGTCATCAGTCCCTCCTGAGCTCCTGTCCTGCAAGTCGTGCAATGACTTTGCAGATTTCTTCACTGATCAAATTCTGAAGATAAGACAATGTGTAGCTCCACCTCAGGGAACATGGCTTTGTCACTTATGCCTCCAGATTCACTAATTAATCTACAGGGTAAATCCAAAGGGTTTCTACAGCTATATTAATAGCAAAAGGATAACGAGGGATAAAATTGGACCATTAGAGAAACAGAATGGACAGCTATCTGCAGAGCCAAAAGAGATGGGGGAGATATTGAACAATTTCTTTTCTTCGGTATTCACCAAGGAGAAGGATATTGAACTCTGTGAGGTAAGGGAAAAAAGTAGAGTAGCTATGGAAACTATGAGATTCAAAGAGGAGGAAGTACTGACACTTTTGAAAAATATAAAGGTGGATAAGTCTCCAGGTCCTGATAGGATATTCCCTAGGACATTGAGGGAAGTTAGTGTAGAAATAGCAGGAGCTATGACAGAAATGTTTCAAATGTCATTAGAAACGGGAATAGTGCGGAGGATTGGCGTACTGCGCATGTTGTTCCATTGTTTAAAAAGGGTTCAAAGAATAAACCTAGCAATTTATAGACCTATTAGTTTGACGTCAGTGGTGGGCAAATTTAATGGAAAGGATACTTAGAGATAAATATATATATAAGCATCTGGATAAACAGGGTCTGATCAGGAACAGTCAACATGGATTTGTGTCTGGGAAGGTCATGTTTGACAAACCTTCTTGAATTTTTTGAAGCGGTAATCTAGGGAAATTGATGAGGGTAAAGCAGTGGATGTTGTCTATATGGATTTCAGTAAGGCCTTTGACAGGTTCCCCATGAAGGTTGGTTCAGAAGGTTTAATCTTTGGGTGTTAATGGCGGAGTAGCAAGATGGATTCAACAGTGGCTGAATGGGAGATGTCAGAGAGTAATGGTGGATGGCTGTTTGTCAGGTTGGAAGCCGGTGACCAGTGGGGTGCCTCAGGGATCTGTGTTGGGTCCACTGTTGTTTGTCATGTACAACAATGATCTGGATGATGGGGTGGAAAATTGGATAAGTAAGTATGCAGATGATACTAAGATAGGTGGTATTCTGGATAATGAAGTAGATTCTCAAAGTCTACAGAGAGATTTGGGCCATTTGGAAAAGTGGGCTGAAAGATGGCAGATGGAGTTTAATGCTGATAAGTGTGAAGTGCTACTTCTTGGCAGGACAAATCAAAATAGGACGGACATGGTAAATGTTAGGGAATTGCGGATGCTGTGGGAACAGAGGGATCTAGGAATAACTGTGCATAGTTCCCTGAAGGTGGAATCGCATGTAGATAGGGTGGTAAAGACAGCCTTTGGTGTGCATGGGCCTTTATAAATCAGAGCATTGAATATAGGAGTAGGGAAGTAATGTATGTTAAAAATTGTGCAAGGCATTGGTAAGACCAATTCTGGAGTATGGTGTACAATTTTGGTTCGCCTAGTTATAGGAAGGATGTCAACAAAATAGAGAGAGTACAGAGGAGATTTACTAGAATGTTGCCAGGGTTCCAGCAACTATGTTACAGAGAATGGTTGAACAAGTTAGGTCTTTATTCTTTGGAGCGCAGAAGGTTAAGGGGGGACTTGATTGAGGTCTTTAAAATGATGAAAGGGATAGGACAGAGTTGACGTGGATAAGCTTTTCCCATTGAGGGTAGGGAAGATTCAAACAAGAGGGCATGACATGAGAATTAAGGGACAGAAGTTTAGGGGTAACGTGAGGGGGAACTTCTTTACTCAGATGGTGGTGGCTGTGTGGAATGAGCTTCCAGCAGAGGTGGTGGAGGCAGGATCGATTTTAACATTTAAAAGTAAAGTGGATAGGTATATGGACGTGAAGGGAATGGAGGGGTATGGTATGAGTGCAGGTAGATGGGACTAGGGGAAAACAAATGGTCGGCACGGACTGGAAGGGCCGAGAGGGCCTGTCTCCGTGCTGTAATTGATATATGGTTATACAACATTTTGAACTTTTAGATTGTGCATCTCTGACTGAAACTGTTCAACAGCTAAAGTCCACTATCCGCTGTCTTGATCTGCTGCCCACAGGTTTCTTTAAAAATATTTTAACAGTGTTGCACCAGAAGTGCTGAACATAGTAAACACTTCCCTTCAATTGGGGCATTGTCCCAAAGCCTTAAAAACTGCAGTGATCAAGCCCCTATTGAAAAGCCTAATCTGGATGCCTCAGCTATGAGCAGCTACAGGCCCATGTCTAATTTAGCATTTCTGACAAAGATCATTGAAATGGTAGTTTACCAACACATTTACTACTTTATGATCCAAAACAATATTTTTAAAGTTTTCCAGTCGGGATTTCGGCCACATCACAGCACTGAGACTGCACTTACTAAGGTCTTAAACGACATACATCTAAACAGTGATGCATCAAAAGCTTCAGTTTTGGTACTTCTAGATCTCAGTGCTGCTTTTGATACGGTGGACCATAACATACTGCTTGACAGACTGGAGAAGTGGGTAGGACTCTCTGCTTCTGTGCTGGACTGGTTCAAATCCTACTTGAAAGATCGGGATTATTTTGTTTCCCTTGGTAATTATGAATCAGAATGTACAGAACTCACATGTGGGATTCCTCTGGGCTCCATTCTTGGACCCATTTTGTTCAATATTTACATGCTCCCCCCTAGCTCAGATCATAGAGTATTTTAACATATCCCACCATACTTATGCCGATGGCACACAACTTTATATCGCAGTGTCACCACATGACCATAGTCCCCTACACTCACTGAGAGTCAGTGTGTCAAACTAAAATCAATGAGTGGATGAACCAGAACTTCCTCCAGCTCAATGCAAATAAGACAGAAATGATTGTCTTTGGTCCCAAAAATACAAGGCTAGAGATGAGTGCTCAACTTGACTCAATCGCACTGAAAACACAGGACAAAGCCAGAAACCTTGGTGTAGTTATGGACTTGGATTTGAATTTTAACAGCCATATAAAGAACCATTACCAAATCTGCCTATATCATCTAAAAAAACATTGCAAGAATCAAGGGATTTCTGTCCAAAGAAGACACTGGAAAAACTTGTTCATGCATATATCTTCAGTAGGTTAGATTTTTGTAATGGTTATCTTTACAGGTCTCAGTAAAAAATCAATGAAACAACTGCAGCTTATCCAGAATGCCGCTGCCAGAGTCTTGACCAACACCAAGAAAATGGACCACCTTACACCTGTCCTTAAATCTTTGCACTGGTCCCTGTGTGTAAAAGGATGTAGATTTTAAAATGCTGTTACTGGCCTACAAGGCACTGAATGGTCTGGGTCCAAAATACATCTCTGACTCTTCTTGTTGTATATGAGGCACCTAGGAGTCTCCTCAGCTCTTCAGGGACAGGTTTACTCTGTGTTCCCAGGGTCAGAACTAAAAAGGCTGAAGCAGCGTTCAGATTTTATATTCCACACCTGTGGAACAAGCTCCCTAAACACCTGAGGTGTGTACAGACTGTAAGCTCATTTAAAATACTGTTGTTTACTTTAGCTTTTCCATAACCCAACATGCAGATAATCTTAACATTCTAATCCTATCCCTTTTATGTGCTTTTAAAATTGTTTTATTGTTTTAGTGGCAGATAATCTTAACCTTCTAATCCTATCCCTTTTATGTGCTTTTAAAATTGTTTTATTGTTTTAGTGACTTTGTTTTACTATTCATTGCATTTTTCTTATTGCTTGTTTTGTAACTTTTTGATTATTGGCTATTTTGTTGTCCTGTGTTGTAAGGTTGGTTCTGCTGTCTTTTTTACTATTGTTATTCTTTTGTTTTTTTGTAAACACTATGAATTGCTGCTTGTACGAATGGTGCTATATAAATAAAATTTGCTTGCCTTGCTAAAATCGAAGGTATACACTCTTTGTTTACATTCTTTCTGTGTCCCACCCCCTCCCTGATCATCCGTCTGAAGAAGGGTCTGACACGAATACGTCGCGCCAATACCTTAATCCATTGTTGGCAGCATCACCACTGAGTTTCTCCAGCATTTGTGTCATACCTTCGCTCACTTTGCTTTTGCGTTACGGTTGTCGTTTACATTAATTTCTACAATGTTTTCATGTGGACCGTCGAGCGACTGTCAGAAAGTCAAGGAAACATCACGGTCAAGGAAGCGAATGCAATGCGTGACACTGTCATTTACACGGCAACGTGCAATTTCTGTAATCGGGTGGCTTTGGCAGTTTAGAAAGTCGAATTACATTGAAATATGCCCAATTTAGCGACCACGAAATACGCCGTACAGTAATCACAATTACATTGTTTGTTTCGAGGAGTTCTACAATGCATTGGCGATCCAAATATTTAATCAGATTGTTGCAGATCACTGCGAGCGTCACCAAGATGTACTTAGAATAAAGGAGGATGTCAATAAATTTAAGACTGAGTGAGAAAAAAACTTTTTTTCCCAGGAGAGTGTGAATTTATGGAATTCCTGCAAAGAAGGCAGTGGAGGCTGTATGGATTTTAAGAGCGAGTTGGTTTAGAGCTCTAGGAGATAATGGAGTCAAGGGATATGGGGAGAAGGCAGGCACGGGTTATTGATAGCGGACGATCAGCCATGATCACAATGAGTGGCGGTGCTGGCTCGAAGGGCCTCCTCCTGCACCTATTTTTTATGTTTCGATGTTTCTACGTTTCTATGTACTGCACGAAAGAATTAACCCTGTCCTCAAACAAGCCCCATCTATTTGTTCTCGTTTAGGCCCAGATCATTGAAGATTTCCCATCCATATTTCTGCAAATATCCTTCAAAAATAGCTGATGCTTATTCTTTGATCACTGAACGCTCTTTCAGCAACGTGATTTAGGAGCAATTCTTGTTGGACCACGGGAGACGTAAATGGAGCTCATTCCCTTGAGGAATGTCATGTCCGGAACGCACTGCGAATAATTTCAAATGGTCGCATCGAAACTCAACCGAAATCGAAACCATTCAATGATATAGTCTATAGCTTTTATATTAGATCTCAGGCACGGGTAGAAGCTTTGTCACTAATATGCAATCGTTTCTTGTTTACAGTGAATTTAGAAGCAATTGCCATCCTGTCCGGGAAAGTGCGGCTGTCACTTGCAGACAACGCTATTTGATCGTGATGGCGGCGGCGGACTTCGGCAGTCGTCACCGCCGTCATTCTGAGACGGATTAGTTTTTATTCTCCGGATCTCTTCTCGATATACCCGCACTGCAACGTAATTTTTGTCCTTATGTGCGCCACCAGGACTGTTCGGTTCTGGTTTACCGATATGTTTACATTCGATCGCTTTGTCTCATTGTTGTCAGAGACTGAAACCAAATATTGCACCGTAAAAAAATCTGTGCTTGTTGTTCTCGGAACACATGGGTCATGTTGTCCTGTCTGAAAAACGTTCCTTTTACACCTCTCAACAATAGAGTGGTCATTAATAACGTGCCGTGGTTCTGTGATAGAAAACCAGCGTATTATAGAGATCCGGGATGGGTGGATTATGGTCGGTTGGATAAGGTATTCGTTCCATTACTCCCTTTCGCACCGTAATCGCGCTCTTCAATATTCTGACAATCAGGCACATTTCATTGGTGAGTCGCGTTCGTAAGGCACTGAGGGGTCAGGAAATGTGGGGAATCAGAATGATCAGAGATGGAGAGCAGGAGGAGGTCTATAATTTTGCTTTATACTATTTCAGGTAGTTTCATACTTCTGTGGGTAACGAGGGACTGGTGGATTATTTATTATTATAATGTTGCATGAAGTAAATCCCAATGTATTACAACCCCATCTGAATATATATTTCGCCAGTTTCGAAACATACTACAAAACCTAGCCTTTGTATCAACACTTTTATTATGTAGTGACTCAGGCCACGTTCAGAATGGAGTTGGTGAACACGGTGGAAGTTTCCAGTGGAGGCAATTATGGAATGATTAAAAAAATAAATCAATCGGATAAGCAGGGGCTTATGGTCAGCAGAAAATCAAGGTGAGTAGCAGTGATTGGCTTCTTTCTAAAAGGCTTCCAGTGTCGATCGACGACTTTGGTAGAACGGACAGTTGTTTCTGTTAAAATTCTCAGATAGAAATTCCTCGGAAGTGATGGACATTATGGTGGACATCGCATCGGAACCTCACCCACTTGCTGCTTGTCAGAGCAACCTCCACATTTAGGACAAAACGCATATAATCCTTCACTTCATCTTTGCCGGCTACACCTAATACGCAATCCGAATCCGATACATCGTCTGTGTGTGGATCCTTTTGCAGGTGTTGCCTTACCCCTCTGAGTTTCCCGCGCAGTGTGCTATTAACTCATGATTCCAGCTTGTGCGGCGGATGTAGAGTATCTCTCATTGGCATTCGATTTCTGCTCAGGAGCCTCAATCGCACTTTTCTGAATTGTATCAATGATATGTTGGTCATGTTCGCCACCAAGCTCCAGTTGAATTGACTGTAACGACTTTTTGGTCCGATTAAGTTTCAGATGTAATATTCACCATTTATTTTCATTTTTTTTCATACTTTAGATGGCGTTTACATCAGTGTTATCGCATGAACTCACTCAAAAGACCGTTACGTAATATACACTCAACTGCTTCTACATTAATGATACTTTGTTTTCTTCCATGCCCAGTGAGGAGATATAAATTGGCGATTTCAGCCAGAGTGCATTGCGTTTCACTGTTCAAAATGGAGATGCACTGTGTGATTCTTGTTTCGCACTGAACTTCATGAGGGAGAGAGTGCGAGAGAGAGAGTGCGAGAGACGAGAGGGAGTGCGAGAGTGCGAGAGTGCGAGAGTGCGAGGAGAGAGAGAGAGAGAGAGAGAGAGAGAGAGAGGTTGTGTTTTCTTCTCAGCTCTGCGGTTGAGAAGGATTGAAGCAGCCTTTCAAGGATTTTGCTGTTGGAGAAGGGGAACAGAGGCAGAGGGGCTTATGTTTAACTTATCGTTGGGCTGTTGAAACTTTTCCTCTGGTCTAGGATTCTCCTCTACTAGTGCGAAAATTCCTGAGTTTTCTCTCTACATTGTCGTGAGGGTGCGGTTGTCGTTGGCGGAATGCCAACAGTGCCTGGAGATCGAGGGCACAAAAGATTGCGGTGTGTCTTTGTCTTTTTTGCACCGTTTCTCTCCCTAAATGCATTTTGCACAGTGCGGCTGCCTGGCTTAATGTGAAGATGGTACTTTTGCTTCTGGCTCGACTGGGATAGAGCTTCCCAAAAGCTGCTCTCGGCTGTGGACGAACTGGGGACTTTCTGCTTCAGCTGGAGTTTTGCTTTCTGCTGCCTGTCTTTGGACTGTGACTGTTTCTGGAACTTAACTTGGATAAGCTGAGCTGCTGGGGTGCCGGTGGAGCTGGTTTGTGCTCTGTCAGGATGGCGATGGCTGGGGCGGCGGCGAAGGACCTGGAATACGCAGTAGCAACAGTGGCGGGTACGAGGCCATCTGAGCATGAACCTCATGTTGACTTGGATTGGGACGGGTTTGGTATCTCGGTTCAAACTGGGCCTATGATGTCAAGGGGAGACATTACAAAAGGCCTTGAATGAACTTCTTGGGAGGGGAGCTATTGTCTCTTCCGAGCTCGAAAGAGGAAAAGGTGGAGGTGATACTAAAGACCCCGGTAGCGTGTGGCCCGAGCATTGGAGCTGGGGGTTTCAGTGAGGGGGGTCCCCATACAGGTGGATCCGTGGGTATCCAGGGTGAGACCGGTTCTCTGCGGAGTTGCCCCACATGTATTCCAGACGCATCACTTATTCCACACCTGTCTAAGTTTGGGGAGGTGCGGTCTAAGTGCTTTAGGCTCATGCACCCTGGGGGGGACCCAGAGGAAAAAGGGGTCTTCAGTTTCAAGAGGAGCGTGTTCATGAAGGTGGGTGAGGGGGATGGCGCTGAGGGGAGTTTCGAGGTGGAGTATAGGGGTCTCCCTAGAACCGTGCGTTGGAGTTGGGGAAAGGGGAATATCATGCGTGCGGCGAATTTGGACATCTCCGGAGGGAGTGTCCTATTCGCGGGGTCACTGCGAGAAGTTCTAGCGCAGTGGCCCAGGGATGCGCTGCTGGCCCATCCGGCGTGGCTCGTCAAACCTCAGTGGCGCGGGGTGGTACTGCTGACCCGGCTAGGGCTGCCAGCTCTGCCTCGGTGATCCAGGGCGGCAGTAATAGCTCCATTGGACCTGCAGGTTCTGCCTTGGGGACCACAGGGCAGCGATAGCCCCCGCCCCCCATGTCTTGAACTGTGGTGGTGGGAGAAGGCGGGGCACAGGGGGAGGGGGGTGAGGAACGGGGGCAATTGGGTAGAGCAGAAGCAGAGGCGGGAGAAGAAGAAGGAGAGGAGAAAGTCCGCCCGAGCGAGTAAAACGGGAGCGGGTGTGCACCTGCCGAGTTCTGATACCACCCAAGAGGTGCCTGCCAGCTCCAGTGTAGTGCAGTTTGCCACCTGTCGTGGTCCAGCAAGGAGCTGAGGTGGTTCAGACGGGGGCAGGGAAGCAAAAAACGTGTGGGTGGTAAAGTGGCTGGGGATAGTGTGGAGGCCGAAGACACTTCTGTTATGGAGGTCACCGTACTGGCCACATCTAGCGGGACCCCCCAAAAAGGAGGTTAGTGCCTGGCGAGGATGGGAGAGCAAGGGCGTGGGTCCAAAGTGACGGGGATGTCTTTCTCCAGACCTTCACCATGATGTGGTTGGTGGTCTTGAACATGGGTGTCCTACGGGTCGGGAGGTTGGGCCTCTATCTCAGGGATCTTCCGCGAGTGTTATAGACCAGGTGATGCGGTTTGACTCCTCTGGTGGTGTGTCCTCGGAGCGGGAGGATGCCCCTTCGTTTCAGGGGACCTCTGAGGGGAGTTATCTCATCGGGTGTTGAGGTTAGCTCCTGGGTGTGTGTCCTCTGGGTCGGAGGAGGTCCCCTCGTTTCAGAGACCTACTGAGGGTGTTGGCACGCCAGATGATGGGGTTAGCTCCCGGGTTGTGTGCCCCCTGAGACGGGGGGGATGAGCAGAGTCAGCCCGAAGGTGGAGGTTCAGGGGCATGGGTGTACCACTCTGTGCTCCTTATACAGAGCCAATGGAGGTGCTGGGGGGGTTGTGCTGCTCTCAGGCTGAGTCGGCAGAGGGAGAGTTTAGAGGCAAGAGGATGATTCTCTGGGTGTTGCCTGTGGGAGAGGGTACTCTGGGTGCTGTGGAGGTCGGGGCTGTTTCGGGTCGTGATCCCCCTTCAGTTTCCGAGGGTGCCAGTGCACACAGACCCTGGGGGTGCCTCTTGTTTTTCTTCCATGCCAGACGTGGAGGGTGATGGGAGAGTGCAGGAGGCCAGCAGTCAGTGGGTGCTTGTTGCGGTCAGGGGTGTCGGGGACCCTTCCCTGGCATTGATCCTGGGCGGTGGTGGCATGCCGGTGGAGGGGGAGAGTTGTGTTGGGGCCAGTTTGTGTAGCCGGGATTAGTGAACTTTCCGAGAGTTCTGGTCTTTCAATTTTTGATAACGACCCTGGGAGCTGCACTGGCAAGCTTGTTGTTTCAGGTGCGAGTGGGTTGGCCGAGTGCCCAGACTCCAAGGCCGTGTATCATGCAACAGTTATCTGTGAGATGCGAGAGTTCCTAAAAACAAGTCGTACCATCAGAACAAATAGGATGCTGCAAAAAAGCGGTGGGAGGATTGGCCAGCTTTGATTAAGACTCTCGAGGCTATCCTTGGCAACAAGGATAGTGTTCTTTCTGACTCTGAGAAGAGCCAGTTTGGGGACTTTTTGGAGTTCCTCAGAGAGAGAGTCTAGGCGGAGTGTGAGGATCTCAATCTAGTGTGCCTGCACATTCACAGTAGCTACATTAAATTTAAATGGGAGTAGAGAGAGTTTTCGCAGATTTCAGCTTTTATCAGTCCTTAGAGAGGGGACATTTGCGGTGTATTTCCTGCAAGAGACGCATACTGTTGTTAGTGATGAACCCATTGGCGACTGGAGTGGGGAAGGTGGGGATGGGGGTCTACATGAGCCATCTCAGCTCGAATTCGAGTGGGGTGGCCTTTCTGTTGGCCCCGAATTTTCTGCCAAATGTTTTAAAAGTGCAGGAAGTTGTGCCAGGACGTTTGCTCCATCTGGCCGTGAGCATGGATGGCCCCCAAATGCCGTTGCATTTCATTAAACGTGTATGCCCTAGCTCCGGCACGATGCAGGCCGGCCTAATTCAGAAGGTGACTGCTCTGTTGAGCACTATTGATAGGGGAGAGTGTGTGTTCCTTGGTGGGGATTTTAATTGCACACTTGAGGCGCGAGACCGTTCTGGTACTCAGTGTGCCCCTGCTGTAGCGAAGAAGCTGAGAGGGTTGATGGAATCCTTTGAGTTGGTTGATGCCTGGCGGAACCTCCACCCGGATTCCACTGCTTTTTCGCGGAGGTACCCGCATTGATCGAATATATATTTCCCGAGCGTTTGTTTCCCGTGTCTCAGCGGCCTCAATGCAGCTTGTGCCATGCTCGGACCACTGTCTGGTGCGTGTGGATTTCAATCCAGCGCGCGCTCGGGCTGGGTCCGCGTACTGGCACTTTAACAACAGGCTGCTAGAGGATCGGTGTTTCCGGGAATCATTCAGTCGGTTTTGGGGGAAGTGGAGAGAGAGGCAGAGGTGCTTCTCCTCCCTTAGGCAGTGGTGGTGGTTGGGATGGGGAAAGCTCACATCCGTCTCTTTTGTAAGGGATTATACGTGGGGGTCGACCGGAAGGCGGACAGCGGTCGAGAGGCTTGAATAGGGAGATTCTGGACGCAGAGTCTCTATGTCTGGGATCGGTTTGGTGAAGACTCCTGCGAATGGGGAGAGTTTCAGATGAAGAAGGAAGCTTTGAGGAGCCTGCTGCTTGAGCGGTCCCGAGGCACTTACGTGAGGTCGCGGGTCCAGATGCTGCACGATCTGGACCGAGCTTCGCCTTTCTTTTTCTCTCTGGAGAAGGGGCGGGGAGCTCGCAAACAGCTCGTGGAGCTGCTCGCAGACGACGGCTCCTCTGTCACTGATCCAGAGAGGATCAGTGCCTTGGTTAGGTCCTTTTATGGGTCTCTGTTCTCTGCGGATGGATTCAACAGGGAGGCTCAGCAAGATCTGTGGGATGGCCCCTTATCTTTGGAGGAGTTGACTCGTGCCCTGCATCAGCTCAGCAGTGGTAAGTCCCTTGGGATGGATGGTCTGACGGTAGTTTGTCAGAGCTTTCTGGGATGTCCTTGGTGGAGATTACATGTTGGTTCTCGGGGAGAGCCTGGCGACCGGAAAGATGCCCCTCTCGTGGCGTAGGGCAGTTGTTGTCCTGCTGCCCAAGAAGGGTGAACTCCGCTTGTTGAAGAACTGGCGCCCGGTCTCTCTCCTATGCACAGAGTATAAAGTTTTTGCACGGGCAATGGCAAATCGCCTGGGCTCCGTGCTGTCTCAACTGTTTCAATCCTGCCATGTCCTTTACAGTCCTGGCACGGCATTCAGGATAACAATCCACCTGGTAAGGGATCTGATTCATCTAGCCCAGGGCAATGGTTAGTCAGCTGTTTTTCTGCCTCTTGATCAGGAGAAGGCTTTTGATAGGGTGGAGCATGAATACCTTTTCGGGACGTTGCAAGCGTTTGGGTTTGGACCGCATTTCGTGGCCCGGGTCCGGCTTTTGTACACTGCAGTGGAGTGCCTTGTGAAGGTTAATGGTGCATTGTTGTCTCCTTTTTATTTTGGGAGGGGGGGTCCGTCAGGGGTGCCCCATGTCGGGTCAGTTATACTCGGTCTGTGTGGAGCCGTTCCTGTGTCTTCTTCGGAGGAGGTTGACAGGCCTGGCCCTACCTGGCCGGGGATTTCGGCTGCATCTTCTGCTAGGATTAACTGGAGTAAGTGTTCTGGACTTTTAGTGGGGGAGTGGCAGGTAGACTCCCTGCCAGAGGAGATGGTAATGTTTGCGTGGAGTACCACGCACCTCCTCTATCTGGGGGTGTACCTGAGTCCCACTGAGGATACTTGGTCGGCAAACTGGCGGGAGTTGGAGACGAAAGTAGTCACTCGGCTAGGGCGCTGGTCAGGCCTGCTTGGAGTTCTTTCCTTTCGTGGGAGGGTGCTGGTCATAAACCAGCTGGTGGCCTCCATGTTATGGTACCGGCTGGCTACTCTTGTCCCGCCCTCTATCTTTGCAACTGCTGTACAGAAGAAGCTGGTAGATTTCTTTTGGGGAAATAGGAAGCACTGGGTTTCTGCAGCGGCGGTCATGAGTCTCCGTTAGAGGAGGGCGGCCAGTCTTGGTATGTGTGTGTACCCAGGTGGCAGCTCTCCGCCTCAAGGACTCTGCGGAATAGCGTACATGTACGTAGGAAACCCACCCAGATTGGCACGCTGGCCTATGTATTTTTCCATCGGGGTGATTGTCTAAGGGGGGGGTCTCATGGGCTCCCGGTGGCGGGTATCAGTCGACCGCCCTACGGGGTTGCCTAGTCTTCTTACCGGGATTGTGCTAAAGAGTGAGGAATTTGGTTGTTTTTCAGCCAGCGTGTTTCTCCACGAGGTGGGGGTTGTCGTGGCTGCGGGAGTGCCGGTCCTCACCTGTCATGGCGGGTGTCGAGGAGAGGTGAGTGACCTAGATTGTGGTTCTGATAGAGCTTACCCCGCTCCGTCAGAGTCTGCTCATCGGGCCTAGGATCTGGGATATTTTCTCGGGTACCGGTTCCACACAATCTAAGCCGCCTTTCTGAGATGACCAGCATGCCATTTCTGTGATGCGAAGAGACGCACTCTGTACAGGATGCTCCTGCCACATTCTGCCTCCTTGCCTTCGTCTCCCGTCCCGACACACCATGGCGGACGGTGTTACCACCTGAAGGCGGGGAGTTCCCCAGTGGGGGTCCTTCTATATAAGCGAGTTGTTCCCCTTTACATTGGGGACCTGGGGTGGAGAGAGTTGCTACTGTGCGCTAGAGCGGTGGTAGTTGTAATTAAATCGCTTTTGAGTCGGTTCACGGGTCGTCTGCCGCATGTATTTTCTGCGGCGAGCAAGAGACGTGTTCAGGTGTATATGGAGTGTGAGAGGTTACTGCCATAACATTCTGATTACCAATATCTGAAGGGGTTGTTCCTCAAGTTCTTGGTTGCATTTTAGTTTCCACGATTCTAGTGTTCGGACACTTGGGCAGGGAGTGGGGAGAGCGAGTGGGGGGGGGGGGGGGGGGGGGGGGAACTTCCCTGTCGGTTTGCTCCTGGGCCTGGCCAAGATGGCCATTCGCGGGTCCAAGCAGCGGGTGGTCGATCGTCAGGCTAGAGTCGGCTGCCTGCTCCTTTTCCGGGCCTACGTCCGTGCACGTGTGTCCCTGGAGCGGGAACATGCGGTGTCCACGGGGACTCTGGAGGCCTTCCGTGGGCGCTGGTTCAGAGTATTGTGAACAGTGATTGTATTGTTGTACTATAATGTTTTTTTTTATATAGTGCAATTTTTGATTATGGTTTGATGTGTTGTATTATATGATTGTGTCGAATAAAGTTTTTGAAACATAAAAAAAGGGAGAGAGAGAGAGTGATAAGTGTTTCGGTTTTTAGCCATCCTGAGATGTTAAATCCCGAGATGATTGAGAGGGTAACTGTGAGACTCCCAATCATCTATGCCTGTTGGTTTAAAAAAAATAATTAACCATATAACAAACCATATAACCATATAACAATTACAGCACGGAAACAGGCCCTCTCGGCCCTTCCAGTCCGTGCCGACCATTTGTTTTCCCCTAGTCCCATCTACCTGCACTCAGACCATACCCCTCCATTCCCTTCACATCCATATACCTATCCACTTTACTCTTAAATGTTAAAATCGATCCTGCCTCCACCACTTCTGCTGGAAGCTCATTCCACACAGCCACCACCCTCTGAGTAAAGAAGATCCCCCTCACGTTACCCCGAAACTTTTGTCCCTTAATTCTCATGTCATGCCCTCTTGTTTGAAATCATCCCTACCCTCAATGGGAAAAGCTTATCCACGTCAACTCTGTCTATCCCTTTCATCATTTTAAAGACCTCAATCAAGTCCCCCCTTAACCTTCTGCGCTCCAAAGAATAAAGACCTAACTTGTTCAACCTTTCTCTGTAACATAGTTGCTGGAACTGGCAACATTCTAGTAAATCTCCTCTGTACACTCTCTATTTTGTTGACATCCTTCCTATAACTAGGCGACCAGAATTGTACACCATACTCCAGAATTGGTCTTACCAATGCCGTACAATTTTAACATTACTTCCCTACTCCTATATTCAATGCTCTGATTTATAAAGGCCAGCACACCAAAGGCTTTCTTTACCACCCTATCTACATGCGATTCCACCTTCAGGGATCTATGCACAGTTATTCCTAGATCCCTCTGTTCCACAGCATTCCTCAATTCCCTACCATTTACAATAAACTGGTGACTATAGACACCCAGCGGTATGAACTTGTTCAACCTTTCTCTGTAACATAGTTGCTGGAACCCTGACAACATTCTAGTAAATCTCCTATGTACTCTCTCTATTTTGTTGACATCCTTCCTATAATTAGGCGACCAAAATTGTACACCATACTCCAGAATTGGTCTTACAAATGCCTTGTACAAATTTAACATTACTTCCCTACTCCTATATTCAATGCTCTGATTTATAAAGGCCAGCACACCAAAGGCTTTCTTTACCACCCTATCTGCCAAGATGTAGCACTTCACACTTAACAGCATTAAACTCCATCTGCCAACTTTCAGCCCACTTTTCCAAATGGCCCAAATCTCTCTGTAGACTTTGAAAATCTACTTCATTATCCACAACACCACCTATCTTAGTATCATCTGCATACTTACTTATCCAATTTTCCACCCCATCATCCAGATCATTGATGTACATGACAAACAACAGTGGACCCAACACAGATCCCTGAGGCACCCCACTGGTCACCGGCTTCCAACCTGACAAACAGCCATCCACCATTACTCTCTGACATCTCCCATTCATCCATCTTGCTACTCCGCCATTAACACCCAAGGATTGAACCTTCTTAACCAACCTTCCATGGGGAACCTTGTCAAAGGCCTTACTGAAATCCATATAGACAACATCCACTGCTTTACCCTCATCAATTTCCCTAGTTACCGCTTCAAAAAATTCAAGAAGATTCAAAATTCAAACATGACCTTCCAGGCACAAATCATGTTGACTGTTCCTGATCAGACCCTGTTTATCCAGATGCTTATATATATTATCTCTAAGTATCCTTTCCATTAATTTGCCCACCACTGACGTCAAACTAATAGGTCTATAATTGCTAGGTTTATTCTTAGAACCCTTTTTAAACAATGGAACAACATGCGCAGTACACCAATCCTCCGGCACTATTTCCCGTTTCTAATGACATTTGAAATATTTCTGTCATGGGTCCTGCTATTTCTACACTTCCCTCAATGTCCTAGGGAATATCCTGTCAGGACCTGGAGACTTATCCACTTTTATATTTTTCAAAAGTGTCAGTACTTCCTCCTCTTTGAATCTCATAGTTTCCATAGCTACTCTACTTTTTCCCCTTAACTCACAGATTTCAATTAATTAATCATCAATTCATTAATGATTTGTAAACAGATAAATTGCAAACCAAAATATTCTTGCTTGATTCGTACCTGCAACATTTTAGAAACTTGGATTTGTCCAACCATCTTCACACTGGAATCTCCATGACCATGTAGACGTTATTGTTCTTGAATTCTGAAATACTGCAAGTATATTCCACTGGATATTTCACAATGCCTTTGATTTAACTGACCAATGGTTTCATGTTTAGCTATATTCTAGTGTACCTATTTCACATTAGTTACAGTTCCCCACCACCGATAACCATCGAAATGCTGACCTCTAATTTTATTCCAACATATAACTTCATGGAAATCACACGCGCAGTTCGTATATGGCCGACACTACCCACTGCCACATAACGTGATCATTCTCGATCAGATGAATGGCAACCGTTGTCCACGAATCAGTCTCGACGTTTCCCGTTTTGAGCAAAGACGTAATGTCCTCAATTGTTCCCGGTAAATGCGTTTTCCAGATTCTGTAATCGCAAGAGAATCCGTGACTCAGGCGGAATGCATGGGTACAGTGGCTTGCAAAAGTACTCATACCCCTTGAACTTTTCCACATTTTGTCACGTTACAACCACAAACGAAATGTATTTTATTGGAATTTTATGTGATAGACCATCACAAAGTGGCGCATAATTGTGAAGTGGAAGTAAAATGATACATGGTTTTCAATTTTTTTTTACAAATAATAAACTGAAAAGTGTGGCGTGCAAAAGTATTCAGCCCCCTTTACTCTGATACCCCTAAATAAAATCCAGTGCAACCAATTGTCTTCAGAAGTCACATAATTAGTAAATAGAGTCCACTTGTGTGTAATCTAATCTCAGTATAAATACAGCTGTTCTGTGAAGGCCTCAGAGGTTTGTTAGAGAACATTAGTGAATAAACAATGTTCCTTGGGCATAATGAAGCCCAAGGAACACACCAGACAGGTCAGGGATAAAGCTGTGGAGAGGTTTAAAGCAGGGTTAGGTTATAAAAAAATATCCCAAGCTTTGAACATCTCACGGAGCACTGTTCAATCCATCATCCGAAAATGGAAAGAGTATGGCACAACTGCAAACCTACCAAGACATGGCCGTCCACCTAAACTGACAGGACGGGCAAGGAGAGGATTAATCAGAGAAGCAGCCAAGATGCCCATGGTAACTCTGGAGGGACTGCAGAGATCCACAGCTCAGGTGGGAGAATCTGTCCACAGGACAACTATTAGTCGTGCACTCCACAAATCGGGCTTATATGGAAGAGTGGCAAGAAGAAAGCCATTGTTGAAACAAAGCCATAAAAAGTTCCATTTGCAGTTTGCCACAAGCCATGTGGGGGATACAGCAAACATGTGGAGGAAGGTGCTCTGGTCTGATGAGACCAAAATTGAAGTTTTTGGCCTAAATGCAAAACGCTATGTGTGGCGGAAAACTAACACTGCACATCACACTGAACACACCATCCCCACTGTGAAACATGGTGGTGGCAACATCATGCTGTGGGGATGCTTTTCTTCAGCAGGGACAGGGAAGCTGGTCAGAGTTGATGGGAAGATGGATGGCGCCAAATACATGGCAAACTTGGAAGAAAACCTGTTAGAGTCTGCAAAAGACTTGATACTGGGGCGGAGGTTCACCTTCCAGCAGGACAACGACCCTAAACATACAGCCAGAGCTACAATGGAACGGTTTAGATCAAAGCATATTCATGTGTTAGAATGGCCCAGTCAAAGTCCAGACCTAAATCCAATTGAGAATCTCTGGCAAGACTGGAAAATTGCTGTTCACAGACGCTCTCCATCCAATCTGACTGAGCTTGAGCTATTTTGCAAAGAAGAATGGGCAAAAATGTCAGTCTCTAGATGTGCAAAGCTGGTAGAGACATACCCCAAAAGACTTGCAGCTGTAATTGCAGCGAAAGGTGGTTCTACGAAGTATTGACTCAGGGGGGCTGAATACTTTTGCACGCCACACTTTTCAGTTTTTTATTTGTATTAAATAAGGAGGCCCACAGGAGCTGTTGGAAGAGGAGGAGGGGGAGGAGCGACACCCGACCGGTAAGGTTTAAAATCCAGCGCGGGGCTTGTTTTTTCGTAATGGTTTAAAATCTAGCGCGGGGCTTGTTTTTTCAGAGGCCCACAGGAGCCGTTTCGGTCACCGACCGGTAAGGTTTAAAATCTAGCGCGGGGCTTGTTTTTTCAGAGGCCCACAGGAGCCGTTGGAAGAGGAGGAGGGGGAGGAGCGACACCCGACCGGTAAGCTTCAAAATCTAGCGCGGGGCTTGTTTTCTTTCAGAGGCTTACCAATATCCATAACATTCCATTTGGAGAAGTGTTTTTTTTTTTTTGAGGAAGCCGCTGATTGGTGGGAAGTGGACCAGGGTAAGCAGCTGATTGGCAGTCAGATCCCAGCAGTTTGTTGTGATTTCGTATTGTGTTGCTATTGTATCCTGTGTAAGGGGGGCAGTATGAAGGCCAGGGCAGTGTACTGTTCTGGATGTCAGATGTGGGAGGTCAGGGAATCTGATAGCCCTCCAGACGTACACATCTGCGCCAGGTGTGTCGAGATGGGGCTCCTAAAGGATCGTGTTAGGAACCTGGAGCAGCAGCTCGACGACCTCCGTCTGGTCAGGGAGAGTGAGGAGGTCATAGAGAGGAGCTACAGGGAGGTAGTCACTCCCAAACCACAGGCGACAGACAAGTGGGTCACGGTTAGGAAGGGCAAGGGGCAGAGGCAGGGGCTAGAGAGTACCCCTGTGACCGTACAACTGGAAAATAGGTACTCGGGTTTGTGTACGATTGGAGGGGACAGTCTAGCTGGGGGCAACAACAGCGGCCGGGCCTCCGGCACAGAGGCCGGCCCTGATGCTCAGAAGGGTAGCAAAAAGAGGAGGGCAATTGTAATAGGGGACTCTATAGTTAGGGGGTCGGATAGGCGATTCTGTGAACGCAGTCGGGAGACCCGGATGGTAGTTTGCCTCCCTGGTGCCAGAACATGTGTCAGAACGTGTCCAAAAGATTCTGATAAGGGAGGGAGAGGAGCCTGATGTTGTGGTACACATAGGTACCAATGACATAGGCAGAAAAAGTGACGAGGTCCTGAAGGGAGAATTTAGGGAGTTGGGGGGAAAGTTAAAGAGAAGGACCAAAAGGGTAACGATTTCAGGAACTTGAACCCGAAGGGGACCAATATCCTGGCAGGGAGATTTGCAAAGGGGAGACTTTAAACTAGAAAGGCTGGGGGGGAGGGACTCGGGGTAGAGGGGGCTAGGGGACAGGGTGTGGGGCAAGAGACAGAGAAGGGAAGCACTCGGACCCAAATTGTAGGCGAGAAAGATGAAAAAGATAATAGACAGAGAATAAAGGATGGTGGGTTTATAAAATGTGCATATTTTAATGCTAGGAGCATTGTAAGTAAGGTGGGTGAACTTAGAGCCTGGATTGACACCTGGAAATATGATGTTGTGGCAATCAGTGAAACATGGTTGCAGGAGGGCTGTGATTGGAAACTATATATTCCAGGATTTCATTGCTTCCGGGGTGATAGAATTGGAGGGACCAGAGGTGGAGGTGTTGCATTGCTTGTCAGAGAGGATATTACAGCAGTGCTTTGGCAGGATAGATTAGAGGGTTCGTCTAGGGAGGCTATTTGGGTGGAACTGAGAAGTGGGAACGGTGTAGCAACACTTTTAGGGGTGTACTATAGACCGCCAAATGGGGAGCGAGAATTGGAAGAGCAAGTATGTAAGGAGATAGCAGATATTAGTAGTAAGCACAAGGTAGTGATTGTGGGAGATTTCAATTTCCCAAAATAGACTGGGAAACACATTCTGTAAATGGGCTGGATGGTTTGGAGTTTGTAAAATGTGTGCAGGATAGTTTTTTGCAGCAGTACATAGAGGTACCGACCAGAGAGAAGGGGCAGTGCTGGACCTCCTGTTAGGAAATGAGGCAGGACAGGTGACGGAGGTATGCGTTGGTGAGCACTTCGGGACCAGTGATCACAATACCATTAGTTTCAATATAATTATGGAGCGAGTCAGAACAGGACCTAGAGTGAAGATTTTTGATGGAGAAAGGCTAAACTTTGAGGGAATGCGTGAGGATTTTAAAGGAGTGAATTGGGACACTTTGTTTCATGGGAAGGATGTAGAAGAGAAATGGAGGACATTTAAAGGGGAAATTGTAAGAGTACAGAATCTTTATGTCCCTGTTAGGTTGAAAGGAAATAGTAAAAATTGGAAAGAGCCATGGTTTTCAAGGGAAATTAGACACTTGTTTCGAAAAAAGAGATATCTACAAGAATTATAGGAGGCATGGAGTAAATGAGGTGCTAGAGGAGTATAAAGAATGTAAAAAGAATCTTAAGAAAGAAATTAGGAAGGCTAAAAGAGGTTGCTTTGGCAAGAAAGGTGAAAGTAAATCCAAAGGGTTTCTACAGCTATATTAATAGCAAAAGCATAACGAGGGATAAAATTGGACCATTAGAGAACCAGAATGGACAGCTATCTGCAGAGCCAAAAGAGATGGGGGAGATATTGAACAATTTATTTTCTTCGGTATTCACCAAGGAGAAGGATATTGAACTTTGTGAGGTAAGGGAAAAAAGTAGAGAAGCTATGGAAACTATGAGATTCAAAGAGGAGGAAGTACTGACACTTTTGAAAAATATAAAGGTGGATAAGTCCAGGTCCTGACAGGATATTCCCTAGGACATTGAGGGAAGTTAGTGTAGAAATAGCAGGAGCTATGACAGAAATATTTCAAATGTCATTAGAAACGGGAATAGTGCCAGAGGATTGGCGTACTGCGCATGTTGTTCCATTGTTTAAAAAGGGTTCAAAGAATAAACCTAGCAATTATGGACCTATTAGTTTGACGTCAGTGGTGGGCAAATTAATGGAAAGGATACTTAGAGATAATATATATAAGCATCTGGATAAACAGGGTCTGATCAGGAACAGTCAACATGGATTTGTGCCTGGAAGGTCATGTTTGACAAACCTTCTTGAATTTTTTGAAGCGGTAACTAGGGAAATTGATGAGGGTAAAGCAGTTGTCTATATGGATTTCAGTAAGGCCTTTGACAAGGTTCCCCATGGAAGGTTGGTTCAGAAGGTTCAATCTTTGGGTGTTAATGGCGGAGTAGCAAGATGGATTCAACAGTGGCTGAATGGGAGATGTCAGAGAGTAATGGTGGATGGCTGTTTGTCAGGTTGGAAGCCGGTGACCAGTGGGGTGCCTCAGGGATCTGTGTTGGGTCCACTGTTGTTTGTCATGTACATCAATGATCTGGATGATGGGGTGGAAAATTGGATAAGTAAGTATGCAGATGATACTAAGATAGGTGGTATTGTGGATAATGATGTAGATTCTCAAAGTCTACAGAGAGATTTGGGCCATTTGGAAAAGTGGGCTGAAAGATGGCAGATGGAGTTTAATGCTGATAAGTGTGAAGTGGCAGGACAAATCAAAATAGGACGTACATGGTAAATGGTAGGGAATTGAGGAATGCTGTGGAACAGAGGGATCTAGGAATAACTGTGCATAGTTCCCTGAAGGTGGAATCGCATGTAGATAGGGTGGTAAAGAAAGCCTTTGGTGTGCTGGCCTTTATAAATCAGAGCATTGAATATAGGAGTAGGGAAGTAATGTTAAAATTGTACAAGGCATTGGTAAGACCAATTCTGGAGTATGGTGTACAATTTTGGTCGCCTAGTTATAGGAAGGATGTCAACAAAATAGAGAGAGTACAGAGGAGATTTACTAGAATGTTGCCAGGGTTCCAGCAACTATGTTACAGAGAAAGGTTGAACAAGTTAGGTCTTTATTCTTTGGAGCGCAGAAGGTTAAGGGGGGACTTGATTGAGGTCTTTAAAATGATGAAAGGGATAGACAGAGTTGACGTGGATAAGCTTTTCCCATTGAGGGTAGGGAAGATTCAAACAAGAGGGCATGACATGAGAATTAAGGGACAGAAGTTTAGGGGTAACGTGAGGGGAACTTCTTTACTCAGAGGGTGGTGGCTGTGTGGAATGAGCTTCCAGCAGAGGTGGTGGAGGCAGGATCGATTTTAACATTTAAAAGTAAAGTGGATAGGTATATGGACGTGAAGGGAATGGAGGGGTATGGTCTGAGTGCAGGTAGATGGGACTAGGGGAAAACAAATGGTCGGCACGGACTGGAAGGGCCGAGAGGGCCTATCTCCGTGCTGTAATTGTTAATTGTTATATGGTTATTAAAATTTTGAAACCATGTATCATTTACCTTCCACTTCACAATTATGCACCACTTTGTGTTGGTCTATCACATAAAATCCCAATAAAATACATTTACGTTTGTGGTTGTAACGTGACAAAATGTGGAAAGGTTCAAGGGGTATGAATACTTTTGCAAGCCACTGTAAGTATGTGAGTATTTTCTCCATCATATCCGGCAACATTATCTTTATCAAATTCTTAATTTATTTTATTTCATAAAATACAATGTTGCATGACGAAATCCCAGTTATTATAACACATCTGCATATGTTGCCATATGTCGGATATATGGTACAAACCTTAAGCCCTTACATTAACATGTCTATTTATAGAGTGAATCATACTAAGATGGATGCTTTCTACAATTGATCTCCATCCTATACTTGAGCAAAATTCTACAGGTATAACACTTGTCGCTACACCTGCTGTCTCTGCAGGTGTAGCGACAAGGACATCTGCAATCCTTCTGTGAGAGAAAACAGAAACATAGAATATATGTGCAAGAGTAGGCCATTCTGTCCTTCGAGCCAGCACAACCTTTCAATATGATCATGGCTGATTATCCAAAACCTGTACCACGTTCCTGCTTTTTCCCCATGTCCCTTGATTCCGTTGGAACTAAGAGATCAATCTAACTCTCTCTTGAAAATATCCAGTGAATTGGCCTCCACTGCATTCTGTGGCAGAGCATTCCACAGATACATAACACTCTGGGTGAAAAAGTTCTTCCGCATCTCAGTCCTAAATGACCTACCCCTTATTCGTAAATTGTGACCCATGCTTCTCGAAGGGTCATCTCTTTCTCTTCCAACCTCGCGTATTGAAATAGGTTCTCATGATGCGGCCACCTATATCTACATGGGCGAGCCTAACGTTGACATGGCGACTGTTTCGCCGAATACTAGCAAGCTGTCCGCTTCGGCCACCTAGAGCTCCCAACTACACGCTATTTTAGCTGATATTCCAATTCCGTAGCAGGTTTAGGAGATTCAGCATGTGCCCATCAATTCTCACCAACATCAAGAGATGAGCCGTAGAAAGCATTTTATCGGGCTGCGTCACGGCATGGTTTGACAGCAACTCCATCCAAGATCCCAAGAAATTTCAGAGATATGTGGACGCAGCCCAGACCAAAATAAACCAAAATCCCTTTCATGGACACAATTTTTTCACTCACACTGCCACAAGAAGGCCACGGGCATAATTAAGGATGAGTCACACCGCGGCCACTCCCCCTTTAACACTATCCCATCAGGAAAAATGCATAGAAATGTGAAATCGCATACGTCCACATTCAGGGGCAGTTTGTTGCCTGCTGTTACCAAACAACTGAACAGTCCTGCCGTCCTACTATATTGGAAACCTGCAGCCTATCTTTGATCGGACTTTGTCTCGCATTAAAGACATTATCCCTTGATAATGTATTTGTACACTGTGGATGGTTCGATTGTAACCGAGTACTGTATTTCCACCTATTGCTTTTCACTGTATCTCGGTACACGTGATAATAAACTAAACTGAAACTCAAACTCAAAACCCAAGTGGACCTTTCTGTTCTTAGCCCCCTACTTTGCCAGAGTGAGAAAAACACTAACTAAAAGAACAACGTATTCTTCTTGCGTAGCTTATATCCAAACCCAGTAAACGTCAAATTCTCAGTTATGAAGCCGTACCCCTGACCTCATCACTTTGTCATTCCGCCTTCCACGGCCCTCAGTTACATTTTACACATCGCTCCTTATGCCTAGCTCTCATCCCTGAATCTCACATTTGCGTTTATCCCACGCGTTTCCTCTCCCACCGTCCCATCAAGCCTGTCCTCCACATATTCATCCCTCTGGCAATATATTTCACTACTCCACTACTTTCCTTAGCTAACGCGCTTATGTCTCCTTGCCAACTCTACACTTTCTCACACTCTATTCATCTGCTAATCATACGAACTGTCACATGTGTCCACCCATCACTTGCCATGATTTGCTCCACCCTACCTCACCTTCCCAACGTTTGCCCCAACAGACTAAAGAAGAACCAGACCGAAATACGGTCTGCATATTGCCTACGCAGATTCTGCTTGACAAACCGAGTTCCTCCAGCACTTTTTGTTTTTACTTGCACCTCCCTCCTATTCATTCCATCCTGGCAGGGGACATAAAAACGGACTGCAAAAGTTTTTATAGATATGTGAAGAGAAAAAGGTTAGTTAAAACAAATGTAGGTCCCTTGCAGTCAGAAATTGGTGAATTGATCATGGGGAACAAGGACATGGCAGACCAATTGAATAACTACTTTGGTTCTGTCTTCACAAAGGATGACATAAATAATCTGCCGGAAATAGCAGAAATGGAGGGACCGGGGGCCAAATGAGATGGAGGAACTGAGTGAAATCCAGGTTAGCCAGGAAGTGGTGTTAGGTAAATTGCATGGATTAAAGGCCGCTATATCCCCAGGGCCAAATAGGCTGCATCCCAGAGTACGTAAGGAAGTAGCCCCAGAAATAGTGGATGCATTAATGATAATTTTTCAAAACTCTTTTTATATTCTGCAGTAGTTCCTGAGGATTGGAGGGTAGCTAATGTAACCACACTTTTAAAAAGGGAGGGAGAGAGAAAACAGGGAATTACAGACCAGTTAGACTAACATCGGAAGTGGGGAAAATGCTAGTCAGTTATTAAAGATGAGATAGCAGCACATTTGGAAAGCGGTGAAATCATTGGACAAAGTCAGCATGGATTTATGAAAGGTAAATCATGTCTGATGAATCTTATAGAATTTTTTGAGGGTGTAACTAGTAGAGTGGATAAGGGAGAACCTGTGGATGTGTTATATCTGGACATTCGGAAGGTTTTCGACAAGGTCCCACATAAGAGATTAGCATACCAACTTAAAGCACACAGTATTGGGGGTTCAGTATTGATGTGGATAGAGAACTGGCTGGCAGACAGGAAGCAAAGAGTAGGAGTAAACGGGTCATTTTCAGAATGGCAGGCAGTGACTAGTGGAGTACCGCAAGGCTCAGTGCTAGGACCCCAGCTCTTTACAATATATATTAATGATCTGGATGAGGGAATTATATAACCATATAACCATATAACAATTACAGCACGGAAACAGGCTTCCAGTCCGTGCCGACCATTTGTTTTCCCCTAGTCCCATCTACCTGCACTCAGACCATACCCCTCCATTCCCTTCACGTCCATATACCTATCCACTTTACTCTTAAATGTTAAAATCGATCCTGCCTCCACCACTTCTGCTGGTAGCTGATTCCACACAGCCACCACCCTCTGAGTAAACAAGTTCCCCCTCACGTTACCCTGAAACCTCTGTCCCTTAATTCTCATGTCATGCCCTCTTGTTTGAATCTTCCCTACCCTCAATGGGAAAACGTATCCACGTCAACTCTGTCTATCCCTTTCATCATTTTAAAGACCTCAATCAAGTCCCCCCTTAACCTTCTGCGCTCCAAAGAATAAAGACCTAACTTGTTCAACCTTTCTCTGTAACATAGTTGCTGGAACCCTGGCAACATTCTAGTAAATCTCCTCTGTACTCTCTCTATTTTGTTGACATCCTTCCTATAACTAGGCGACCAAAATTGTACACCATACTCCAGAATTGAATGCAACATCTCCACGTTTTGGATGACACGAAGCTGGGGCAGTTTTAGCTGTGAGGAGGATGCTAGGAGGTGGCAAGGTGACTTGGATAGGTTGGCTGAGTGGGAAAATGGATGGCAGATGCAGTATAATGTGGATAAATGTGAGGTTATCCACTTTGGTGGCAAAAACAAGAGGGTAGACTATTATCTGAATGGTGGCCGATTAGGAAAAGAGGAGATGCAACGAGACCTGGGTGTCATGGTACACCAGTCATTGAAAATAGGCATTCAGGTGCAGCAGGCTGTGAAGAAAGCGAATGGTATGTTGGCATTCATAGGAAAATGATTTGAGTACAAGAGCAGGGAGGTTCTACTTCAGTTGTACAGGGTCTTGGTGAGGCCACACCTGGAGTATTGTGTACAGTTTTGGTCTCCTAATCTGAGGAAAGACATTATTGACATAGGGGGAGTACAGAGAAGGTTCACCAGACTGATTCCTGGATGGCAGGACTTCCATATGAAGAAAGACTGGATAGACTTGGCTTCTACTCGCTGGAATTTAGGAGATTGTGGTGGGATCTTATAGAGACTTACACAATTCTTAAGGGGTTGGACAGGCTAGATGCAGGAAGATTGTTCCCAATGTTGGGGACCTCCAGAACAAAGGGCCACAGTTTAAGGATAAGGGTGAAGTCTTTTAGGACCGAGATGAGAAGATCTTTTTTGTGGTGAGTCTGTGAAATTCTCTGCCACAGGAGGTAGTTGAGGCCAATTCATTGGCTATATTTAAGATGGAGTTAGATGTGGCACTAGTGCCTAAAGGGATCAGGGGGTATGGAGAGATGGCAGGTAAAGAATACTGAGTTGGATGATCAGCCATGACCATGTGGTGCAGGCTCGATGGGTCGAATGGCCTACACCTCCTCGTATTTTCTATGATTCTATGATTCTATGATTCCACGAAGATGGTTGCCGCTTGTTAGCCTGGTCCCTTTTCCCATCCGTATTGTCCATCATGTTTCGATTGAAGATGAATACTGTGTGGCACCGCATCACCTTACACCTGCGCTTCACCAATGCAGCTCCTGATCTCTCGGCATCACGTGGAATAAGTATAGCGGCACTCGAGATTTCACGCTGTTAATCGCCGTTTCCAAGCAAGCCGCAACAGGGCTTCCGAAATATAACCATATAACAACCATATAACAATTACAGCACGGAAACAGGCCCTCTCGGCCCTTCCAGTCCGTGCTGACCATTTGTTTTCCCCTAGTCCCATCTACCTGAACTCAAGCCATACCCCTCCATTCCCTTCACGTCCATATACCTATCCACTTTACTTTTAACCAGTGACACTATTTCATATAATTTATAATGTATGTTCATGAAAAACAAACGGGTAATTAAAGAGAAGTTCGGACGATGAAGAATAAAATAGGGAATGTATGCAGATTAGTAAGTATGTAATCTAAGATTAGTTAGGATGCTACGATAGGTGGTGTTGTGGATAATAAAGTTGGTTTTCAAAGCCTACAGAGAGATTTAGGCCATTTGGAAGAGAGGGTGAAAGATGGCAGAAGGAATTTAATGCTGATATGTGTGAGGTGCTACATCTTGGCAGGAAAAATCAAATTAGGACGTACATGGTAAATGGAAGCGAATTGAGGAATGCAGTTGAGCAGAGGGATCTAGGAATAACTGTGCATAGCTCCCTGAAGGTGGAATCTCATGTAGATAAGGTGGTAAAGAAAGCTTTTGGTGTGCTGGCCTTTATAAATCAGAGCATTGAGTATGGAAGAGTATTGAAGAGTATAATGTTAAAATTGTACAAGGCATTGGTGAGGCCAATTCTGGAGTATGGTGTACAATTTTGGTCGTCAAATTATAGGAAAGATGTCAACAAAATAGAGAGAGTACACAGGAGATTTACTAGAATGTTGCCTGGATTTAAGGAACTAAGTTAAAGAAAAGGTTGAACAAGTTAGATCTTTATTCTTTCGAGCGCAGAAGGTTAAGGGAGGACTTGATAGAGGTCTTCAAAATAACGAGTGGGATAGACAGAGTTGACGTGGATACACTTTTTTCCATTGCGAGTAGGGAAGATACAAACAAGAGGACATGATTTGAGAATTAATGGACAAATGTTTAGGGGTAACATGAGGGGAACTTCTTTATGCAGAGAGTGGTAGCTGTGTGGAATGAGCTTCCACTGGAAGTGGTGGGGGTAGGTTCGATTTTATCATTCAAAAATTAATTGGATAAGTATATGGACGGGAGAGGAATGGAGGGTCATGGTCTGGGTGCAGGTAGATGGGACTTGGTGAGAATAAGTGTTCGGCACGGACTAGAAGGGCCGAGATTGCCTTTTTCCGTGCTGTAATTGTTATATGGTTATATCGTTATATGCTTGGAGGCCGAGTCTGTACACGAGGTGCTCAACGAGTATTTTGCATCTACATTCATAGAAACAGAGAAAATAGGTACAGTAGGAGGCCAGTCGGCACTTCGGGCCAGCACCACCATTCATTGTGATAAAGGCTGATCATCCACAATCATATGGTACAAACGTTAACCCTTACATTAACATGTCTATTTATAGAGTGACTCATAGTAAGACGGATACTTTCTGCAACTCTATACATCAGCCGAATTCCACAGATGTAACACTTGTCGAGACACTTGCTGTCTCTGCTGCATCGAAGGACGACGGCAATCCTTCCATTAGATGAAACATAGAATATATGTGCAGGAGTCGGCCAATCGGCCGTTCGATACAGCACCGCCTTTCAATATGATCTTGGCTGATTATCCAAAATCAGTACCACATTCCTGCTTTTTCCCCATGTCCCTTGAGTCCGTTAGAACTAAGCTCAATCCGACTCTCTCTTGAAAATATCCAGTGAATTGGCCTCCACTACATTCTGTGGCAGAGCATTCCACAGATTCACAACACTCTGATTAACAAAGTTCTTCCTCATCACAGTCCTAAATGACCTACACCATATTCTTGAATAGTGACCCATGGTCCTGGAAGGATCATATCTTCCTCTCCCAACATTGTGTTGAATTCCCAGTTCGCGGTACGGCCACCTATATCTATATGTTCGAGCCCAAGTATAGAATTATAGAAACATAGAGAATAGGTGCAGGAGGACGCTATTCGGCTCTTCGAGCCAGCACCGCCATCCATTCGTCCCCAATCAAGAACCCGTGCCGGCCTTCTCCCCATTTCCCTTGATTCCACTAGCCCATAGATCTTCTTTACTCAGAGGGTGGTGGCTGTGTGGAATCAGCTTCCAGCAGAAGTGGTGGAGGCAGGATCGATTTTAACATTTAAGAGTAAAGTGGATAGGTATATGGACGTGAAGGGAATGGAGGGGTATAGTCTTGAGTGCAGGTAGATGGGACTAGGGGAAAACAAATGGTCGGCACGGACTGGAAGGGCCGAGAGGGCCTGTTTCCGTGCTGTAATTGTTATATGGTTATATGGTTATCTCTATCTAACTCTCTCTTAAATCCATCCAGTGATTTGGCCTCCACTGCCCTCTGCAGTAGGGAATGACACAAATTCACAACTCTCTGTGTGAACAGGTTTTTTCTCTCCTCAGTCTTAAATGGCCTCCTCTTTGTTCTAAGGCTGTGGCCCCCTGTTTCTGGACTCGCCGAACATTGGGAACATTTTTCTTGCATCTGGCTTGTCCAGTCCTTATATAATTTTATATGTTTCTATAAGATCTCCCCTCGTCCTTCTAAACTCCAGTGAATACAAGCCTAGTCTTTTCGATCTTTCCTCGTATGACAGTCCCGCCATCCCACGGATATATCTCGTGAGCGTACGCTGCAGTGACTCAATCACAAGGATGTCCTTCCTCAAATCAGGAGACCAAAACTGTACGCAATACTCCAGATGTGGTCTTACCTCTCTCCAGAAGCGTAGACATGGCGACCGTTTGGCCGAATATTAGCAAGCTGTCCGCCTCGGCCTAGCGCTCCCAGCTGCTAGCCACTTTCGTGTGCAGACGCGGTGCCCGAATGCAAGAATGGTTTATACATGTAATACATGATGTACACCAGTCAATTAACCATGTGTAAATGTTTATCGTTCTTACATTCGGTATAATCGTTCTTACATTCGGGAACATGGTTAATGTGGGATTTCAATTTGATCGCACGTGTTTGAATAGACGCAAGCGGCATGTCCAGCTTCTCTCCTGGGCGCCCAATACATGAAGCCGATGAAATGACACAACTGTCACACCAAAGTTAGGTACAAAATGCTGGAGTAACTCAGGTGAAGAAGCAGCATCTCTGGAGAGAAGGAATGGGTGGCGTTTCGGGTCGAGACCCTTCAGACACACTCTGAAGAATGGTCTCGGCACGAAACGTCACCCATTCCTTCTCTCCAGAGATGCTGCCTGTTTCGTGCGTGGGAGCTTGGGTGCGTTCTGCAAACACCGAGACGGCAATATATAAATCGTCTGTCCCCGCGGCCGGGGTGAATCACCCTGGTGTGGGTGTCAAAGACCGGGGACTGGAGGGGGGGTCACCCTGGTGTGGAGGTTGGGGTCCGATGGGGGCGCATCGTGGTCAGTGACTGTGGGACGCTACGGTGGGTGGAGACGGAGGAGAGAGAGAGAAGGGGGGAGAAGGGGAGAGAGAGAATGGAGAGAGAGCAGGGGGGTGGAGAGTAGGGGGAGAGAGAGAGAAGGGGAGAGAGAGGAGGTGAGAGAATGGAGAGAGAGAGAGGGGGGAGCGTGGGATTCATTTTCCTACACAAGCTATAGGTGACTGGGCAATCTAAACCCAAGCACCAAGTTGAAAGCGGCCAAAGGTGTGCATTCCTCGGGACAGCCCCCACTCTCCCACTGCCACCTTCCGCGGGTTATGGGTAGAGTGGAGCGGAGGTTTGGGGCAATCTTCATGCCTTCACGGTGATGTGATGGACGCGGGGCTCTGGACCAATCACTGACTAGTCCCGCCCCCCCCCCCCCCCGGCAACTCCAAGTCCGTTATTGGACTTTTCTGTTGAGTGGGAGTCGGTCCGTTGGCCTGTAGGCGCCGCCGCCGTCGGGTAGGTGGCGTATCGACTGAGCGATGATTCGGTAAGTTTGCTTTTAGGTGACGCAGCCTTTCGATTCATAGGCATTTAGGCGTCCCATCCTTTCAGTTAGGCGACGTTTCGTATTCGGACTATTTCGGTTAATCCGCGTTTTGGCCGCGTTTCTATTCGGTTCTTTGGCTTCGGCTTCTTTGCTTCGGCCTCTTGTCCGTTGGCGCCGCGTCCGGGTACCGGCCTCTTGTCCGTCGGCGCCGCGTCCGGGTATCGGCCACATTGTCTGTCGGCGCAGCGTCCGGGTATCGGCCACATTGTCTGTCGGCGCCGCGTCCGGGTACCGGCAACATTGTCTGTCGGCGCCGCGTCCGGGTACCGGCAACATTGTCTGTCGGCGCCGCGTCCGGGTATCGGCCACATTGTCTGTCGGCGCAGCGTCTGGGTACCGGCAACATTGTCCGTCAGCGCAGTGTCCGGGTATCAACAACATTGTCCGTCGGTGCCACGTCCGGGTACCGGCCACATTGTCCGTCAGCGCAGCGTCCGGGTACCGGCAACATTGTCCGTCGGCGCCGCGTCCGGGTACCGGCCTCTTGTCCGTCAGCGCAGCGTCCGGGTACCGGCCTCTTGTCCGTCGGCGCAGCGTCCGGGTACCGGCCTCTTGTCCGTCGGCGCCGCGTCCGGGTACCGGCCTCTTGTCCGTCGGCGCAGCGTCCTGGTACCGGCAACATTGTCCGTCAGCGCCGCGTCCGGGTACCGGCAACATTGTCCGTCAGCGCCGCGTCCGGGTACCGGCCTCTTGTCCGTCAGCGCCGCGTCCGGGTACCGGCCTCTTGTCCGTCAGCGCCGCGTCCGGGTACCGGCCTCTTGTCCGTCGGCGCCGCGTCCGGGTACCGGCCTCTTGTCCGTCGGCGCCGCGTCCGGGTACCGGCCTCTTGTCCGTCGGCGCCGCGTCCGGGTACCGGAGCGTCCGGGTACCGGCCTCTTGTCCGTCAGCGCAGCATCCGGTACCGGCCTCTTGTCCGTCGGCGCAGCGTCCGGGTACCGGCCTCTTGTCCGTCGGCGCCGCGTCCGGGTACCGGCCTCTTGTCCGTCGGCGCAGCGTCCTGGTACCGGCAACATTGTCCGTCAGGGCCTCTTGTCCGTCGGCGCCGCGTCCGGGTACCGGCCTCTTGTCCGTCAGCGCCGCGTCCGGGTACCGGCCTCTTGTCCGTCGGCGCCGCGTCCGGGTACCCGCAACATTGTCCGTCGGCGCACCGTCCGGGTACCGGCCTCTTGTCCGTCGGCGCACCGTCCGGGTACCGGCAACATTGTCTGTGGGCGCCGCGTCTGGGTACCGGCAACATTGTCCGTCGGCGCCGCGTCCGGGTACCGGCCACATTAGCTAATAATCCAATTCCTTAGAAGGCTTCGGAGGTTCAGCATGTCCCCATCAATTCTCACCAACTTCTATAGATGAGCCGTAGAAAGCATATCATCCGGCTGCGTCACACCATGGTTTGGGAGTAACTCCATCCAAGACCTAAGAAATTGCAGAGATTTGTGGACGCAGCCCAGACCATCACACAACCCAACATCCCTTCCATTTACTCAATTTTTTCCACTCGCACTGCCACGGCAAGGCCACGAGCATAATTAAGGATGAGTCGCTCCGCAGCCACTCCTTCTTTTACCCTCTCCATCAGGAAAGATGCATAGGAATGTGAAATCGCACACGTCCATTTTCAGGGGCAATTTTTTGCCTGCTGTTATCAAACAACTGAACCGTACTACCATCGTACTTTATTGGGGACCTGCAGCCTATCTTTGATCGGACTTTGTCTTGCATTAAAGGCTATTGAAGTTATTCCCTTGATAATGTATTTGTACACTGTGGATGGTTCGATTGTAACCGTGTATTGTATTTCACCTTCTGCTTTTCACTGTATCTCGGTACACGTAACAATAAACTAAACTCAAACTCAAACTCAATTCCCTTGTGGACCTTTCCGTTCTTAGCCTCCTCCTTTGCCAGAGTGAGAAAAACACTAACTAAAAGAACAACGTTAGTTGCATAGCTTATAACCGAACCCAGTAAACATCAAATTCTCAGTCCAAAAGCCATACCCCTGACCTAATTTCTCCTTCCGCCTTCCACGGCCCTCAGTTACATTTAACCCACCGCTCCTTACGCCAGTTCACATCTATAAATCTCACATTTGCGTTTCATCCCACCCGTCTCCCCTCCCACCGTCCTCTCAAACCTGTCCTCCACTCGTATCCATCCCTCCGGCTTTATATTTCAATCCTCCTCTACTTTCCTTACCGAACGCGCGTTTGTCTCCTTGTCAGCTTCTGACTATCTCACACTATATTCACCTGCGAATCACACGACCTGTCACCTGTGTCCACCCATCACTTGTCTTGATTTGCCCCCCCCCTACCCCACCTTCCCAACGTCTGCCCTAACAGATTAAAAATAACTAGACGGAAATACCGTCGTCATATTGCCGACACAGATTCTGCTTTACAAACGGAGTTCCTGCAGCATTTTTTTGTTTTTCTTGCACCTCCCTCCTATTCGTTCTGTCCGCCAATAAGTCTGTTCTAGCTTGTTCATCCGGTGCACTTTACCACCCGTATTGTCCATCATATTTCAATACTGTGTGGCACTGCATCACCTTACATCTACGCTTCTACAATGCAGCCCCTTACCTCTCGGCATCACATCGAATAAGTACAGAGGAGCGCGAGATTTCACGCTCTGAATCGCTGTTTCCAAGCGTGCCGCAACAAGGCTTCCAGAATCCGCTGACTCATTTCATACAATTTATAATGTACGTTCATGAACGACAAAGTGTAATTAAAGAGAAGTTCGGGACGCTGAAGAATAACATAGGGAATGTTAGCTTGGAGTCCGAGGCTGTACGCGAGGCGCCGAACGATTATGTCGAAGCTTTATTCATTAGAAACATAGAAAATAGGCGCAGGCGGAGGCCAGTCGGCCCTTTGGGCCAGCACCCCTATTCATTGTGATAAAGGCTGATCATCCACAATCAATAAGTCGTGCTTGCTTTGTCCCCATCCACCTTGATTCCGTTAGCCCCAAGATCTCTATCTTTTAAGTTAATTCAGTGAATTGGCCTCCACTGCTTCAACTCTCGGGTGAAAACGTGTTTTCACATCTCTGTTTTAAATGGCCTCTCGTCTATTCTTAGATTTTGGCCCCCAGTCCTGGACTCCCCCTACAATGGGATACTTTTCCCTGCATCCAGCTTGTCCAGTCCTTTTATAATGTTATATGTTTCTCTACGATGGCGTCTCATTCTTCTAAATGCCAGTGAATACTAGCCCAATATTTCCAATTTTTCCTCATATTACAGTCTCACCGTCCCGGGGATTAACCTCGTGAACCTACACTGCACTCCCTCAACAGCAAGGATGTCCTTCCTCAAATTAGGAGACAGTACTGCACACAATACTCCAGGTGGCCGGTGTTTTGGGCAACTGGTGACTATGTGCTCCACTGTCTGTGTTGGGTCCCCACTCTCGCAGGAGGTGCTGTCCACGAGGCCCCACCTCTTCATCGCTACCATAGCGTCCGACGCCTGTCCTCAAGCGGTTGAGGGTTGTCCACTGTTTTCGGGGCAGGTCCTGGCCAGGGACGTTCATCGGGTCATTGATGTACTGGTGTAGCCTAGACGGTTCCGCAGGCTTCCACTAGTTTCTCCATCTCGTCTTCACCCAGGCGGCCTTAGAACATTAGAACAGGTTAAACCTGGAACCTCCTAGCACTGCCACCCAGCTTTTTGTCATCTGCAAATTTGCCAGTGTTATATTTAATTTCATCATCTAAAACATCAATATATATTGTAAATAGTTGCGGCCCAGCATCGCGCCTTACGGCAATCCAGGGATAGGGGGAGAGGGATGGAGGGGGAGGGGGTGGTAGATGGGGGTGTGGGGTGCTCTGGAGCGGGGCAGAGGGGGCGTGGGAGAGCTGAGGGGGGAGTGGGGGAAGGGGGGAGATAGTGTGGAGTGGGGATAGGAGGGAGGGGGGTAGGGATGTGGAGGGGGATGGGAGAGGGGGAGGGAGAGGGTAAGGCGAGAGGGGAGAGGGGGGATAGAGGTGGGGAGAGGAGATGAGAGGAGGTGGAGAGAGAGAGAGATGGGAGAGAGAGGAGGGGAAGAGGGAGGAGGGCGAGAGAGGGGGGGAGGGGGAGAGAGAGGAGGGGAGGGGAGCGATGGGGAGGGGGAGGGGGGAGAGAAGCGAGGGGCAGGGAAGCGGGAGAGTAGGATGCTGGAGTTAATTATTAAATAAGTAATAACGGCAGAATTGCATAGCAGTAAAAGGATTGGTCCAAGTTTACTAATTTCTTGGATTCTTTGGAGGATGTGACATGTAAAATGTAATAAAGGAGAGCGAGTGCATGTAGTGTACCTTGACTTTCAGAAAGCCTTTGATAAGATCCCACATAGGAGATTATTGGGCAACATTTGAGCCCATGTTATTGGGTGTAGGGTATTAACATTGGTTGGCAGACAGGAAACAAATAGTCATAAACGGGTCCCTGTCAAAATGGAGGCAGTGGCGAATGGAGTGCCCTAAGGCTCGGTGCTGGGCCGCAACTACTTACATATATATATTGATATTTATATATATTGATGTTTTAGATGATGACATTAAATGTAACACTAGCAAATTTGCAGATGACAAAAAGCTGGGTGGCAGTGCTAGGAGGTTCCAGGTTTATCCTGTTCTAATGTCCAAAGGCCGCCTGGGTGAAGACAAGATGGAGAGACTAGTGGAAGCCAGCGGAACCATCTAGGCTACACCAGTACATCAATGACCCGATGGTCGTCCCTGGCCAAGACCAGCCCCGAAAACAGTGGACAACCCTCAACCGCTTGAGGACAGGTGTCGGACGCTATGGTAGCGATGAAGAGGTGGGGCCTCGTGGACAGCGCCTCCTGCGTGTGTGGGGACCCAACACAGACAGTGGAGCACGTAGTCACCAGTTGCCCCAAACACCGGCCATCGAATGGTGAACGAGGTCTGATTGATCGGGACGATGACACGTTGGCCTGGCTCGCCTCAACGGAGCTGCAGGTCTAAAAGACATACGACAGAAGAAGAAGAGGTTCTAGGTTGAGTGAGTGGGCTGAGGTTACCACTTTTGCAGCAGGAACAAGGAGGCAGATTATTATCTCAATGGTGGCCGCTTAGAAAAAAAGGAAGTGCAAAGAGACATGGGTGTCCTTGTGCACCAGTCACTGAAAGTAAACATGCAGGAGGTGAATAAAGTGTGTTGGCCTTCATCACACGAGGATTTGAGTATGAGTAAAGAGATCATTCTACAGTTGTACAGGGCCCTGGTGAGACCTCATCTGGAGTATTGTGTGCAGTACTGTCTCCTAATGTGAGGAAGGACAACCTTGCTGTTGAGGGAGTGCAGCGTAGGTTCACGAGGTTAATCCCCGGGACGGTGAGACTGTAATATGAGGAAAGATTGGAAATACTGGTCTAGTATTCACTGGCATTTAGAGAAACGAGACGCCATCGTACAGAAACATATAACATTATAAAAGGACTGGACAAGCTGGATGCAGGGAAAGTATCCCATTGTGAGGGATAAAGTGATTAAACCCCACTATTGTAAGGGGCTTTAAAGAGGATTCAAACCGATAGGGGCCAGGGAGAGGGTTCTGACACAGCTTTGTATAAAAGTTACCAGACCCATCCTTGAGTAAGAAGTAATAGTAAGATTAAACGAGAACTTACCAGTTCGAAGTTTGATCGTTATTTTATGAGGAGTTACGATGAGGGATTACGTGCCCTCCACTCCCCACCCTCATAAAATAAATGATCATCTGGTAGTTCTAAGTCTATTATGAGCCTTACTATGTTACTTCGGCTATTTTTGTGTTCTGTGTTTTTCATGCCGCTGCTTTGAAGTATGCCGTTTGCCAGCGCCAGGCGGGTTCTTCACGTAATCCCTCATCGTAACTCCTCATAAAATAACGATCAAACTTCGAACTGGTAAGTTCTCGTTTAATCTTACTATTTTACTTCGGAGTCACGTGAGTGACTACGTGAAGATTTTAAAGCTTTCTGTGTTTTTTATGTCGTAGAATTAATCAATACGACAGTCCGGCTAAGTAAATACATACATGAGAAACCAGACTAGTTTTAGTTCTTTCCATAATAAATTTTTTAATGGTTAAAGAACATATAATAACCCTCCTTATATCCGAGGGAACCATTACAAGTGATAAAAGATATAAGTGATTACATAACTGATCATAGCAATCAATAGTAAACAAAGCAGGTGACTATAGTGATCCCAACACCGCGTGGCCAAAGCTTGTCATAGTGTGAACTGGTTTATTGTAGAACTTTGAAAAAGTTTCTTCTTTACTCCACCCTGCGATTTTTAAAATATGCTCGAGCGGTACCTTCGCCGCGGACGTAGCTGCAGCCCTGGTGGAGTGAGATTTGAACACATCAGTGTCTACTCCTGCTAAAAGTAACACCTGTTTCAACCACTTTGAGATAGTTTGAACTGAAGCTTTTGTGTGTGTTTTTTTATGCGTAATCATTAACGTTTTTTCATTTCCTTGAAGAGTTTTGGTAACTTTTATATATTGGTTCAAATGTCTAACCACACACAAAGTTGGATCAATAGGATAAGCTTGAAAGGTTACCTTTGCTCCAGTTCTTCCTGGTCTGCTTTGTTTGATCAGATCGTAAACATAGAACACAATGTTATCTGCAGTCACATGCATACAGTCTAAACGCAACATTTGTAAAGTTTGCACTCTTTGAGCTGAGACCAATGACATTAACATTATTAATTTGAATGTTAATCTTTCCAATGACAATCCTTCAATTGGAGTCCATTGTCTAAGTAAGGTAAGTACAATGCTCACATCCCAAATCTCTATGTATCTTGGTTTGGGTGGATTTATGTTAAAGATTCCTTTCATGAATCTGGATATTAGTGGATGTGATCCAATTGATTTCTGGTCAGACATTAGTCCTAAATAAGATGATAAGGCACTGCGTGCAGTATTGATGGCACTGTAACTTAAATGTTGCTCAAAATGCAATTTAGCAAGGAACTCCAATACATTTGCAATATTCACAGTATCATAAGATATATTTGACTGTGTGCAAAATTCTTCCCATTTCTTTATATGTGTCATATATTGTTTTTGTGTGTTATCTCGCCATGATGCGACTATAACTTCCATAGTTTTGTCTGACAATCCCAGCTCCTGTAGTGGTCTGGTCAAAACCTGCAGACTAATAAATTCATATATGCATATAATGGATAAATTTCATTGGTTACTGGATTAATCAATATATCACTACAGTTAGGAATTGACATATATGGTTCTTTAATCATATTCAACATTAATGGGAACCAAGGTTGTGTTGGCCAATTTGGAACTACCAACAATCCCGTGGCAGAATCTTGTTCTATTTTCTTCAGACATTGCTGAACCAAAGCAAAAGGTGGAAAAGCATAAAAGAACACATTCCCCCAGTTTAATGAAAAAGCATCTACTGCTACTGCATCTGGATCGTGTTCCCAAGACACATATTTAGGCAATTGATGATTTAGCCTTGATGCAAACAAATCAATTTCTGGTAACCCATATTGAGTTACAATATCTTTAAATATTACTGGATTAAGCATCCATTCTATGTTATCTTTAAATATCCTTGATCTTTTATCTGCCACCACATTGTCTTTACCTGGAATGTAGTTTGCTGAGATCCAACTTTGGCGATCAATACACCATTGCCATATCTCATTGACCAGACAATCACATGATACTGATCTGACTCCCCCCATGTGATTAATATATGCAACAGCTGTTTTATTGTCTAACTGTATTAATACATGTAGACCCTTTTTTGAACAACAATATGCTTTTAGTCCATAGAAAGCACCCAATAACTCTAAATAGTTAATACCATATGTTTGAAGAAACGCTTCTTCTTGGACTTTCCATCTACCTCCACAACTGGAGGATGAATCTGTTGCCCCCCATCCGAGAGCGCTAGCATCTGTTTGTAAAACAATTTCAGGCTGTTGAATCAGAATGTTTTCATCAGCTTGTGGGACATTTTCAACCCACCATTGTAATTCCAACAAAGCTTCTTTTGTTAATTGCATAGGCCTATCAAAATGGCCTGCCCTCTTTTTAAGAGCTCTTATTTTGTCCCTTTGAAGGTTTTGATAATGTAATGGACCAAATTCTACTGCAGGAAATGCTGCTACTAGCTTACCAATAGTTTTTGCTACTTCTCGGATGGAAGGATAAGGTTTGTGAATGAGATTATTACAATCACCAAAATATCCTCAATTCTATCTGTTGGTAAAGTTATTAACATTGTAACTGAGTTAATTACAAACCCCAAATAGTTAATTGATTGTGCTGGCTGCAGCTGGGATTTAATTGGATGAATCAAGAACCCTAGCTTTTCAAACAAAGCTTTAGTTACTTAAACTGAATTCTCAGCTGATTCTTGATTGTCATTAATGATTAGAATGTCATCGAGATAAGCCATAACGATGTGTTTTTGTGCTCTTAATTGAGCTAAAACTGGTTTTAACAGTTTAGTAAAGAGCCTGGGAGCTGAACTCAATCCATTTGGTAAAGCTTTAAACTGCCATAATTGTCCCAGCCAATTAAATTTTAAGTATCTCCGGAAGAACTGATGTATTGGTACAGAATAATAAGCGTCTTTCAAATCAATAGTAGCATATAACAACCTGCTGATATTAAATATCTTGCCGTATTAAATGTTTCCATTTTTAAATGTTTGTATTCTACAAACTTATTAAGATCTGTAAGGTCCAGAATAATTCTGCAACCACCATCTTTTTTATTTCTTCGAAATCTATTAGACACAAATTGATGCTCGTGTTCATTGGTTTTTTCAATAACACCTTTTTCAGATAACTTGTCAATTTCCACATTAATCTCTGCTTTTTCTATTGCAGAAAACACGAAAGCATAGGCAGGTTTATTCTGTACTGGAGAGTTAACCCCTTCTTTAAATGTAATAGTGGCTCCTGAAACTGTTTGTAAAATAAATCGATCAGAAGTAATAGTAAGCCAGTCTTTATAAAACTTTTGTAATCTCCCTCCAACTGGAGATTTATCCACAGTTTCTTTAAGGATAGAATAAGTCTTTAATACCTCTCCATATGAGCGTGGTGGTCTCCTTCCCCCCGAATACTGGTAAGCATTAGGCTGTGTAGGACGATAATATTTCCTTGACATATTCCTGCCTCAATTGCCGAAATCAAATCCCCTTCTGGACGAAAAATACCTTTTTTGTCCGAAGATGAAAGGTCTCATGTAGCTAAAAGATTTAGCTTCTTCATCCATATCTTTTAATTGTTTAGGCAGGTTCTCTCCAAACAGATAACCAGGAGCTTGAACACCACTTGCTCGACACAGGCTTGCAAACCTTGGGTGAAATATGGGCCGAATAGCCATCTTCCTCATACAATTTATTTCATAGAAAGATTTGCACAATAAGCCCAAAGTATCTTTTTGAATCTTATCCATCTCCAACCTCTCCATTTGTCTTCCATAAGCCGTAACGGCAGCAGAAATTAATTTGAGGATTTTTTGAAATCTCATTTCTTGAGCTCTCATGCTTGGGGTCATGGATGCCCATATCGACGGATTAACCGTAGGCACTTCCAATGAGGCACAATTTCCTGGCGTTTTATATAATTCTGATGTTTCAATCATCACAGAATCTTGAAGTTGGTGAGATACCATACAATTAATGCTGGCAGCTAGGTTCTCTTCCATAGTCTCACCACTTTCTTCAGGTATAGCAAATTATTTTGCTATCCCAGGCACATTAGGCCTTTTCTTTTTATTTTGTGGTGTGCCTTCAAAATCCAAATCACCACCAGCAGGGTCTGCCTTCTGCAGCCCTAAATCAATTGGAAATAAATCCCATGAGACTTCCTCCGACCCAAATCCTGGGTCCGGAGTTTCAAACTCCCAATTTGGCACACAGCCATATTCTGAATAATCAAACCCCTCAGGGCTGTTTTGGGAAACTTCTGGGTACTGTGACCCTTGTCTCATGATTTTTTGGAGAACTTTCTCCATATGCCCCATTTTTAGCCACATAGTTTTGTTATCTGGAGGACTTTCAGTATCAGAGTCATCAGAAACCACGGGCCTCTCAGATTTCTTTTTACATTTTTTAGGAGCATTTCCCTCCGTGGTTATAACTTCTGGAGAATCTGGAGCTCGCTAACGGGTAAATCAGCGGCCACCGGTATCGGAACCGGATCCGCACTAGCTTCTTGTCCCGTATTTTTATTTTCACCCCGGGAAGATCTTTTTACCCGCGAATTTTTCTTTACCGATTTCTCCATTTTCTTTTTTCATTAATCTGTGCTAAATCAGCACGTTAACGTGACTCTGATTTTACTTTTACTTTTACTTTCAAATACTGCTGGTCCCACCCAGCGTACACTTTAGAACGTCCCGACTTTGCCACACTTACCTGCGGGTCCGTTCCGACCGCTGCGAGGAGCTGCGCTACTGCAGCTCCTGCTTCTTGCCGTCAGCGTCGACGTAATGCCGTTTGCCAGCGCCAGGCGGGTTCTTCACGTAGTCACTCACGTGACTCCGAAGTAAAATAGCATTGTATAGCGGTAGAAGGGAGTGATGTAGATAGATCCCTATCAGTAGAATGGGGTGATAGATGGGACCCTTGTCACTATAGTTTAGCTTTAGTGCTGATATAGGAGGACTGAGAGAGTTCACTTGGAGGTGAGTAAAACTAGGATAGGTTATGACCAACTGAGCATGCTTAATAAAATAAATGAATATTACAACACACCCCTGGTCAAGAAACTGCTCATTACCACGAACTTGCGATGTATGATGTGGGAGGTACTGGGGGAAGTACCTACAGGTTGTCCACAGTGTCTGATTGGAGTGGGTCCAAGGAGGGGAGGTTGGATGTAGAATTGTGTGTATAAAGGGGGATGACTCTTCTGACTTCGGTGTGTCTCAACTTGGAGAGGCACCCGATTCCGCAGACTCGAAAATAAAGAATCTCTTGCTTCCAAGATTTAGTCTTTGAGTAGTGATTGTGAGCACGTTGCATATCTCACACCATTGTAGGAGGAGTCTAGGACCAGGGGCCAAAATCTAAGAATAGAGGGGAGGCCATTTAAAACAGAGATGTGAAAACACGTTTTCACCCCGAGAGTTGAAGCAGTGGAGGCCAATTCACCGAATTAACTTAAAAGATAGAGATCTTGGGGCTAGCGGAATCAAGGTGCATGGGGACAAAGCAGGCATGACATTGATTGTGGATGATCAGCCTTTATCACAATGAATGGCGGTGCTGGCCCAAAGGGCCAACTTGCCTCCGCCTGCGCCTATTTTCTATATTTCTATGAATAAAGCTTCGACATACTCGTTCGGCGCCTCGGACTCCAAGTTTACATTCCCTATTTTATTCTTCAGCATCCCGAACTTCTCTTTAATTACACATTTGCCGTTCATGAACGTACATTATAAATTGTATGAAATGAGTCAGTGTATTCTGGAAGGCTTGTTGCGGCACGCTTGGAAACGGCGATTCAGAGCGTGAAATCTCGCGCTCCTCTGTACCTATTCGATGTGATGCCGAGAGGTAAGGGGCTGCATTGTAGAAGCGTAGATGTAAGGTGATGCAGTGCCACACAATATTGAAATATGATGGACAATATGGGTGGTAAAATGGACCGGATGAACAAGCTAGAACAGACTTATTGGCGGACAGAACGAATAGGAGGGAGGTGCAAGAAAAACAAAAAATGCTGGAGGAAATCTGTTTGTAAAGCAGAATCTACGTCGGCAATATGCCGACGGTATTTCGGTCTAGTTCTTTTTAATCTGTTAGAGCAGACGTTGGGAAGGTGGGGTAGGGTGGGGGCAAATCAAGACAAGTGATGGGTGGGCACAGGTGACAGGTCGTGTGATTCGCAGGTGAATATAGTGTGAGATAGTCTGAAACTGACAAGGAGTCAAACGCGCGTTCGATAAGGAAAGTAGAGGAGGATTGAAATATAAAGCCGGAAGGATGGATACGAGTGGAGGACAGGCTTGAGAGGACGGTGGGAGGGGAGACGGGTGGGATGAAACGCAAATGTGAGATTCATAGATGTGAACTTGGCGTAAGGAACGGTAGGTTAAATGTAACTGAGGGCCATGGAAGGCGGAAGGAGAAATTATGTCAGGGGCTTTTGGACTGAGAATTTGACGTTTACTGGGTTCGGATATAAGCTACGCAAAAATAATAAGTTGTTTTTTCAATTAGTGTTTTTCTCACTCTGGCAAAAGAGGAGGCTAAGAACGGAAACATCCACATGGGAATTGAGTTTGAGTTTGAGTTTTGTTTATTGTTACGTGTACCGACATGCAGTGAAAAGCAGTAGGTGAAATACAATACACGGTTACAATCGAACCATCCACAGTGTACAAATACATTATCAAGGGTATAACTTCAATAGCCTTTAATGCAAGACAAAGTCCGATCAAAGATAGGCTGCAGGTCCCCAATAAAGTAGGACGGTAGTACGGTTCAGTTGTTTGATAACAGCAGGCAAAAACAGCAGTGGATAGGTATATGGACGTGAAGGGAATGGAGGGGTATGGTCTGAGTGCAGGTAGATGGGACTAGGGGAAAACAAATGGTCGGCACAGACTGGAAGGGCCGAGAGGGCCTGTTTCCATGCTGTAATTGTTATATGGTTATATGGTTATATGGTTAAAAAACTGCGCCTGAAAATGGACGTGTGCGATTTCACATTCCTATGCATCTTTCCTGATGGAGAGGATAAAAGAAGGAGTGGCTGCGGAGCGACTCATGCTTAATTATGCTCGTGGCCTTGCCGTGGCAGTGCGAGTGGAAAAAATTGAGTAAATGGAAGGGATGTTGGGTTGTGTGATGGTCTGGGCTGCGTCCGCAAATCTCTGCAATTTCTTAGGTCTTGGATGGAGTTGCTCCCAAACCATGGTGTGACGCAGCCGGATGATATGCTTTCTATGGCTCATCTATAGAAGTTGGTGAGAATTGATGGGGACAAGCTGAACCTCAGTAGCCTTCTAAGGAATTGGATTATTAGCTAATGTGGCCGGTACCCGGACGCGGCGCCGACGGACAATGTTGCCGGTACCCAGACGCGGCGCCCACGGACAATGTTGCCGGTACCCGGACGCGGCGCCCACGGACAATGTTGCCGGTACCCGGACGCTGCGCCGACAGACAATGTGGCCGGTACCCTGACGCGGCGCCGACAGACAATGTGGCCGATACCCGGACGCTGCGCCGACAGACAATGTGGCCGATACCCGGACGCGGCGCCGACAGACAATGTGGCCGGTACCCGGACGCTGCGCCGACAGACAATGTGGCCGATACCCGGACGCTGCGCCGACAGACAATGTGGCCGATACCCGGACGCGGCGCCGACAGACAATGTGGCCGGTACCCGGACGCGGCACCGACAGACAATGTGGCCGGTACCCAGACGCTGCGCCGACAGACAATGTGACCAATACCCGGACGCTGCACCGACAGACAATGTGGTCGGTACCCGGACGCGGCGCCGACAGACAATGTGGCCGATACCCGGACGCTGCGCCGACAGACAATGTGGCCGGTACCCAGACGCTGCGCCGACAGACAATGTGGCCGGTACCCGGACGCGGCGCCGACAGACAATGTGGCCGAAGCAAAGAAGCCGAAGCCAAAGAACCGAATAGAAACGAGGCCGAAACGCGAATGAACTGAAATAGACCGAATACGAAACGCCGACTAACTGAAAGGATGGGACGCCTAAATGCAAGCTAACCGAAAGCGCAGGACGCCTAAATGCCTATGAACCGAAAGGCTGCGTCGCCTAAAAGCAAACTTACCGAATCATCGCTCAGTCGATACTCCACCTACCCGACGGCGGCGGCGCCTACAGGCCAACGGACCGACTCCCACTCAACAGAAAAGTCCAATAACGGACTTGGAGGTGCCGGGGGGGGGCGGGACTAGTGAGTGATTGGTCCAGAGCCCCGCGTCCATCACATCACCGTGAAGGCATGAAGATTGCCCCAAACCTCCGCTCCACTCTACCCACAGCCCGCAGAGGGTGGCCGTGGGAGATTGGGGGCTGTCCCGAGGAATGCTCACCTTTGGCCGCTTTCAACTTGGTGCTTGGGCTCAGATTGCCCAGTCACCATATAACCATATAACCATATAACAATTACAGCACGGAAACAGGCCCTCTCGGCCCTTCCAGTCCGTGCCGACCATTTGTTTTCCCCTAGTCCCATCTACCTGCACTCAGACCATACCCCTCCATTTCCTTCACGTCCATATACCTATACACTTTACTCTTAAATGTTAAAATCGATCCTGCCTCCACCACTTCTGCTGGAAGCTGATTCCACACAGCCACCACCCGCTGAGTAAAGAAGTTCCCCCTCACGTTACCCCGAAACCTCTGTCCCTTAATTCTCATGTCATGCCCTCTTGTTTGAAACTTCCCTACCCTCAATGGGAAAAGCTTATCCACGTCAACTCTGTCTATCCCTTTCATCATTTTAAAGACCTCAATCAAGTCCCCCCTTAACCTTCTGCGCTCCAAAGAATAAAGACCTAACTTGTTCAACCTTTCTCTGTAACATAGTTGCTGGAACCCTGGCAACATTCTAGTAAATCGCCTCTGTACTCTCTCAAATTTGTTGACATCCTTCCTATAACTAGGCGATCAAAATTGTACACCATACTCCAGAATAGTAAGATTAAACGAGAACTTACCAGTTTGAAGTTTGATCTTTATTTTATGAGGAGTCGAGTTGAGGGACTACGTGCCCTCCGCTCCCACCCTCATAGATCTCATCTGGTAGTTCTAGTTTTATCATCTTACCATTATACTCAGTCATTGTTAGCTGTGAATTCATTCCGCTGCTTTGAAGATTGACGCACCAACGGCTGTACGGGCTTCTATTCACGTAGTCCCTCAACTCGACTCCTCATAAAATAAAGATCAAACTTCAAACTGGTAAGTTCTCGTTTAATCTTACTATTTTACTTCGGAGTCACGTGAGTGACTACGTGAAGACTTCAAAGCACTGTGAATTCACGCCGCAGACCCAAATCCGACGTTCACACTGCCTGGATTGACTCAAAAGTCGTTAACAATCAATCATGCATCAGTAATACATTTGTTAAATGAAATAACAGTTTATTTACAAACAAATCATAACAAACCCGTCTAACTCAGGGGAAAAGTGTAACAGTACTGAAACCAGAATCAGCAAACACCCCGAGCCTTGAAATCGGCTTGTGATAAAACCTCTGAAAAGTTAGTTCACTGGACCATCCTGCGGCCGCGAGGATATGGTCTATTGGCAAGTCCATCGCCCTTGCCGCGGAAGTTGATGCCGCCCTGGTGGAATGAGATTTAAATTTATCAGTATCAATTCCAGCACTTGCCAGGACCTGCTTTAGCCACCTTGAAATCGTTTGCACCGACACCTTACTGTGTGGGTTTTTGTGACTAATAAACAAAGCCAACTCTGTTCCTCTCAGAGGTTTAGTAATCTCAATGTAACGAGATAAATGTGAGACTACACACAAGCGATCATCTGCGGGGTATGCTGAAAACACAATCTTACATCCTGTCATGCCTCTTCTATTATGTTTAAGCAAATCATAGACATAAAATATAATGGCATCAGCCGACACATGCATTCTATCTAGCCGTAGCTTTTGCAACATTTGTACACGTTGAGCTGAAACCAACGCCATAAGCATGACCACCTTCATAGATAATTTGGCTACTGATAGGCTTGTAACCGGAGCCCACTGGCAAAGAACCATAAAACCTCACTCACATTCCAAATACCGGCATACCTGGGTTTAGGAGGATTAGAATTGAAAACCTCCCTTCATGAATCGTGAAACTAACGGATGTGTCCCTACTGTATGCAATTCTGCATTCATAGGTAAATAAGAAGACAGAGCACTTCTGGCTGAATTATTCGCACTGTAACTTAATTCTTTGGTCAAAATAAAGATTTGACAAACTCCAATACGTCCGTGATCCCTGCAGTGTGATATACAATATTCTGCTGTAGGCAGCATTGCTCCCACTTCCTTATATAGGTGATATATTGCTGCTGTGTACTATCCCTGCAGGCCGACGTGAGAACATCCACAGTCCGATGAGACAGTCCTCTCCCCAGGTATGGCCTCCTTAAAATCTGCAAATTAACAGATCAATACGATCATATAAAGGATGTTGATCCCCAGTGACTGGATTTACCAGTAGATTTTTATTCTTGGGCATAAGCATGTAAGGCTCCCTAGCCATTTGTAATACAACGGGAAACCATGCTTGTGTAGGCCAATCTGGCACTACCAATACCCCTGAAGCGGTGTCCTCCTTGATCTTTTGCAAACATCTGCTGATGAGACAGAATGGAGGAAATACATACACAAACATTCCTCCCCAATGCAGCGAAAATGCATCCACTGCTACAGCCCCAAGATCTGGTTCCCATGAAACATATCTAGGTAACTGATGATTTAATCAAGATGCAAACCAGTCAATATCTGGTAATCCATACTGATCAATCATTTGGTTAAATACATCCTGATTTAACATCCATTCAATGTTGTCATTAAACTGACGTGACCTCTTCCAGGCAAATAAAGTGCCGAAAGCCAGATATGTTGGTCAATACACCAGCTCCAAATCTGGTTAGCCAGTCTATCACAAGACTGTGACTTAACTCCACCCATGTGGTTTACATATGCCACTGCTGTGGTGTTGTCAATCTGACCTGCACATGCAGATCCCTCCTTGTAGAACAATAAGCTTTGAGCCCATACCAGGTGCCCAACAACTCTAAATAATTAATCCCTCTTAATTGAGGAAGCGATGTCTCATCCACATTCCATCTGCCTCCACAACTACAAGACATATCTGTTGCACCCCAACCCAGTGCACTTACATCAGTCTGTAATATCAGTGATGGTGATTCCACCAAAACCTTCCTTAAACTTTTTGAAACATGTACTATCCACCATTGTATGTCAGCAATCGCCCCAGCTGACAACTGCATATGCCTATCAAAAATGGCCCCTTTGTATTCTCAGTGCCTGTCACTTTGATCGTTGTAATTGTTGATAATGCAGAGGACCATACTGCACAGCTGGAAAGGCTGCAACAACTTCCCAATTAAACTGGCTACTTGTCTAATCGAAGGCCGTTGTTCTCCAACGAGATTAACACAGTCCTCAATTAACTGATTCAATTTATCCCTGGGCAAAGTTACCAACATGTGATTGGAATTAATGGTAAATCCCAGATAATCAATAATTTGGACTGGTGATAATTTAGATTTATCTGGGTAAATAACAAATCCCATTTGTTCAAAAGTGATTTTAACAACTGAAACGGATGATTGAGTTTCAGCATGAGTCTTTCCAAAAATCAGAATATCATCTAAATAGGCCATTACCACATGCCCCTGAGCTCTAAGTAATGCTAACACAGGTTTTACCAATTTAGTAAATAATCTAGGAGCTGAAGTTAATGGTGGGCAAATTAATGGAAAGGATACTTAGAGATAATATATATAAGCATCTGGATAAACAGGGTCTGATCAGGAACAGTCAACATGGATTTGTGCCTGGAAGGTCATGTTTGACAAACCTTCTTAAATTTTTTGAAGCGGTAACTAGGGAAATTGATGAGGGTAAAGCAGTGGATGTTGTCTATATGGATTTCAGTAAGGCCTTTGACAAGGTTCCCCATGGAAGGTTGGTTCAGAAGGTTCAATCTTTGGGTGTTAATGGCGGAGTAGCAAGATGGATTCAACAGTGGCTGAATGGGAGATGTCAGAGAGTAATGGTGGATGGCTGTTTGTCAGGTTGGAAGCCGGTGACCAGTGGGGTGCCTCAGGGATCTGTGTTGGGTCCACTGTTGTTTGTCATGTACATCAATGATCTGGATGATGGGGTGGAAAATTGGATAAGTAAGTATGCAGATGATACTAAGATAGGTGTATTGTGGATAATGAAGTAGATTCTCAAAGTCTACAGAGAGATTTGGGGCATTTGGAAAAGTGGGCTGAAAGATGGCAGATGGAGTTTAATGCTGATAAGTGTGAAGTGCTACATCTTGGCAGGACAAATCTAAATAGGACGTACATGGTAAATGGTAGGGAATTGAGGAATGCTGTGGAACAGAGGGATCTAGGAATAACTGTGCATAGTTCCCTGAAGGTGGAATCGCATGTTGATAGGGTGGTAAAGAAAGCCTTTGGTGTGCTGGCCTTTATAAATCAGAGCATTGAATATAGGAGTAGGGAAGTAATGTTAAAATTGTACAAGGCATTGGTAAGACCAATTTTGGAGTATGGTGTACAATTTTGGTCGCCTAGTTATAGGAAGGATGTCAACAAAATAGAGAGAGTACAGAGGAGATTTACTAGAATGTTGCCAGAGTTCCAGCAACTATGTTACAGAGAAAGGTTGAACAAGTTAGGTCTCTATTCTTTGGAGCGCAGAAGGTTAAGGGGGGACTTGATTGAGGTCTTTAAAATGATGAAAGGGATAGACAGAGTTGACGTGGATAAGCTTTTCCCATTGAGGGTAGGGAAGATTCAAACAAGAGGGCATGACATGAGAATTAAGGGACAGAAGTTTAGGGGTAACGTGAGGGGTAACTTCTTTACTCAGAGGGTGGTGGCTGTGTGGAATGAGCTTCCAGCAGAGGTGGTGGAGGCAGGATCGATTTTAACATTTAAAAGTAAAGTGGATAGGTATATGGACGTGAAGGGAATGGAGGGGTATGGTCTGAGTGCAGGTAGATGGGACTAGGGGAAAACAAATGGTCGGCACGGACTGGAAGGGCCGAGAGGGCATGTCTCCGTGCTGTAATTGTTATATGGTTATATGGTTATATGGTTATAATACCCTTTGGACACTAGATGTTTGCCCGTGGTAAAGGTCTCCATTTTGAAATGCCTATAACAAACAAATTTGTTCAAATTCGATAAATCCAGAATAAGTCTACATCCCCCAGTCTTTTTAGATCTGGGAAATATACTTGACAGAAATTGTTGACTTTGATAGACAGAAAGCTCAATTACCCCTTTCTTATGTAACGACTGAATCTCTGCTTGAATAAGCACATTTTCCTCATCTGAAAAAATAAGTTTACGACTAGGAAAATGTTGATTAGGTAGACTGTCCTTAGAGTAAAATTCAAATTTTCACCCCTTCAATACACTAAGTATGAACAAATCTGATGTCAACTGCTGCCATTGTTTGAGAAACAATTTTAACCTTCCCCAATTTGAACAGGAACATCAGTTAATTCATCGTCTGTCAATGTTATATTCCTTACCTGCATCTTTCCTTGTGGACCTTGTTGTCCTCGACTTCTTGTAGAGAACCTTTTTTGCCTTGCTTGCCAGCTGGCTTAATGAGGGCCATGGTTTTAACAACCTCATGACAGTCTTTGACCCTTTTTGCAAGGTTACCACCAAACAACAGATTTCGTGGTGGTACACTGGTCGGTTTGCACAAACTCGCCAAATTCGGATTAGCACTGGCCTAATAGCGGCCCTCCCGATATTATTAATTTCAAAATGCATTCCAAAGGAATCCCAGTTCATTCTGGTGTGCTTCAACCATATCGCTTGTATCAATAACTTTCACCACAGCTGTAATACCTGCTGACAACAGTTTAAGCACTTTTTTAAACTTCATCTCCTGGGCCCTAGCAGGCATACCCATCTATGACCAAATTTGGTGATTAACCACCGGTACCCTCAGGAGATCACAATTAACAGGAGCTTTATAGTTTTTTGCTACTTCATCCTTAGCTAACTCCTGTAACTGGTGGGAGAGCATATACTGAATTGCTTCGGCCAATTCTACATCAATCGCCTTTCATGCCTCTCTACGCTCAGCAAACTTCCCAGCAATGTTCGGAATTACCTCCAACCAAACTCCTTTACTGCTCTCCCCCAGCATAGAATCACTGTCAGCAAACTGCACTGATAGAACATCCTCCTCACAGGCAGGATAGTTCTGCAGCCCTGAAACAGGTGCTGCTAGCACAAGCTCTCCATCAGCCTGGCTTGGGCACCACTCCTCCTCACGGAGCTGGTCCCTGTCGAGCATTCTTTCGTAAAAGAATCTCGACCTGGGAGAGCCGTGAGCAAACGGACTCTCCTATGGAGGGTATAACCTCCAGGCCCGACTCATCTACGGGCCACAGAGACTTGCCAGTGGCCTTCCGCCCTACTGGCAAGCCTCCACTGCCCCCCGGCAGTGGGTCCGCAACCACTGGCTGTGTAGCCAGCACCGGACCAGGTGAACCAGACGGGCCTCCATCCTAAACACTCTCCTGGCCACTTTTCCTTTTTACCCCTGGAGCGCCTCGCCGACACCTTCTTCACTTTCTGCAACATATCTACCAGAACTCCAAACCGTCGCAGAAAATGACCTGTGGTAAAAAAAATTTTAAAACCTTACCTCCGTTTAAACTTGTTAACGAAGAACTGCAGATGCTGGAGAATCGAGGGTGAAGTCTGAAGAAGGGTCTCGACCAGAAACGTCGCCCATCTCCTTCGCTCCTTAGATGTTGCTACACCCGCTGAATTCTCCAGCTTTTCGTGTAACCCTCCGTTTAAACTTACCGCTCGGAGGAGCGCTGCTGCTCCAACCGGCCGACTGCACCAGCGTCTGACGTCATGACGCACCAACGGCTGTACGGGCTTCGATTCACGTAGTCACTCACGTGACTCCGAAGTAAAATTGGTCTTACCAATGCCTTGTACAATTTTAACATTACTTCCCTACTCCTATATTCAATGCTCTGATTTATAAAGGCTCTGATTTACAAAGGCTTTCTTTACCACCCTATCTACATGCGATTCCACCTTCAGGGAACTATGCACAGTTATTCCTAGATCCCTCTGTTCCACAGCATTCCTCAATTCCCTACCATTTACCATGTACGTCCTATTTTGATTTGTCCTGCCAATATGTAGCACTTCACACTTATCAGCATTAAACTCCATCTGCCATCTTTCAGCCCACTTTTCCAAATGGCCCAAATCTCTCTGTAGACTTTGAAAATCTACTTCATTATCCACAACACCACCTATCTTAGTATCATCTGTGTGAGATACCCTTTATGCTCACAATAAATACTCAAAGACTAAATCCTGGAAGCAAGAGATTTATTTATTTTACGAGTCTGCAGACCGGGTGCCTCTCCAACCTGAGACACACTGAAGCCAGGGAGATCATCCCCCTTTATACACAAAATCTTACATTCAATTTCTCCTCCGGACCTCTCTCCAATCAGGGTCGGAGGTACACAATCTGTAGGCACAACCCACCGTTCATCCCCTCGTACCTCCCACATCATACATTGCATGTTCATGGTAATGAGCAATTTCTTGACCAGGGGTGTGTTGTAATATTCATTTTTTCTATTAAGCATGCTCAATTGCTCATGACCTGGCCCACTTTTGCTCACCTCCTAGTGAACCCTCTCAGTTTTCCTATATCAGCACTAAAGCTAAGCTATAGTGACTAGGGTCCCATCCATCACTCCTTTCCACTGATAGGGATTTCTCTACATCACCCCCTTCTCTAGCGAGACAAAGCTATCTCTTCTTACTCAAGGCCTCAAGGATGGGTCTGGCAATTTTCAGACACTGCTGTCAGAATCTCCTCTCCAGCCCCTCTCTGTTTGAATTCTCTTTAAAACTCCTTTCTTTAATAGGGTTTAATCACTTTATCCCTCACAATCCTCCCTTTTTCTTTTGCTACGCATACACTGATTAAACCCTCATTTTAAGTTCCTTCAATTCGAACTGACGTAACATCGTCCTAACCTTCTCCTCCTGTAAATCATAAACTTCCCCTGGCCGCATTATCATTATTTTCTGTATTTCCCCTTTCTCTCCCATAGGCATGACTACAGCCTGCATCTGACTTATACTTCTGGTAATAAGTTCCCTAAAACAAGGGATACAACAGGGGATGAAGATCAGTCCAGCCACTGCACATAGAAACACAAATCCCACCGTTCTCCACCATGTTCCTCCGAGGATAGAATCCCACCATTGGGTTCCCATAATCGAATTCCACTTTTGTATTGGAACATGCGCCAACTTCCGGATCCCTTCTGATATGTCCATCACTGCCTGTCCATTATCATCGATGTTCAAACAGCAATTAGAGAGGTTGAATTTCCCGCATACCCCTCCTTCTTCTGCCAGGAGGTAATCCAGGGCTAACCTGTTCTGGTATATCGCTGCTCTCATCTGCGTCTGCTGCTTTGCCAGCATCTCCAGCGCCCCCGCAGTTTGGTTGGTAATTACCTCCAGTACTGCCTGTAGCCTTATGATCCGGTTTAACATATACTGGTGTTCGGTAGCCCCAGGATCCATCTTGTGCCCAAGTGGCTGGTCCGTAGTATGAGATGATTCTTGCTGGTGGCCACTCATCATCTTCCCATTCTCCAATGTCTATTTTCCTCTTTTTCCGATATAGGTCATCAAATACAGGTGTTCCTAACGACTGGCCTTCTTTGGGGTTTAACAGGAAGAATCCAGGTTGTACCAGTCCAATAAAACAAGTCCCACTCCAATTCATCGGTAACACCGAGTATGCCTTGTATCCGCATATCCATAACAATCCTTCAGGGGCCGGTCCACTAGAGGCAACCTTGTTCCATATATTTCGCAATACTGGGATCCCCTGATAAGGGTTATTCCCGGTGCAGTTCCATAGTCCGGCTGATTCCACTCCATCAATCTCCATCCGGATAGCGCAGTTTTTCCCATATTTCTTAGTTAGATACCATTTAGGCTCCTCTGGCCACCACACTCGGGACTGATTTGGCCACTGGGTGACGATGCGCTGGCAGGGGCTGCTGCCTACTAGGACGGCATCCTTTGCCCAGGGCCTAGCAATACACTCAGTCCCGACCGGAGCATCTGTCAGGACCCATACCTGGGGATCTCGGTCTTGTCCAATTGTCAGGTTCCATCCCATCACGTCCCATATTTCAACAATGGATCCTCTCCACGGCCAACGTGAATTCATCAGCGGTCCTCCGCAGACCCAACAGTTAGTCACATTCAGGGTCCCAGCTATCCGGGTGGCCAAGTCCACAAACAGGTTTTTTTCTCCTTTCGATCTGCTTCTTGATTTCTTCGTACAGTGTCTGGTGCACTTGAGGCTGAGTATGTGGGGGAGGGGGAGGCTTCGTGACTACTACCTTAGTAACCTCTTTCACTACTTCCTCCTTCGTCTTATCTATTGCCCCTTTTATGATCTGAGAAGGGAAAACTAACTGTACACAAACCCATCTCTCTCCCCTTGGGCAGGTAACGGCCCCAAACTTCCCTATATACCCCCTATTGCCTGCCATCAAATACTCCTTTCCCCCCTCTTTGCAAATGATTCTATTCTCTCGGTCATGGCATGCTTTATTCACATGGGAATGATAGGTAAATGATCTGGTTATTACCCCTCTGTATTGAATAGGATGATAACATTTATCACAATTATTAATACCTTTTACAACAATTACATACAAAGCAAACAATACCACGACTGCTCCTTTCATACTGTCAGTTATACATTCAATGCTTTTCTTTTTAAAATTACTGTTAGGGGTTTACTTCCCGGCTTCACCGTCCACTGTTCCTCCTCCTCAGGAACGGGTGGATCGACGGGTCCTTTAACCCGGATCGCGTGGGTCCACCCTTTCTCTTTTATTCGTATTGCTGTCTCGGTTGTCAGTAATACTAGGTATGGCCGGTCCACCTGGGCTGGAGTTTCTCCTCCTTCCAATTTTTTGACCAGTACCCAGTCGCCGGCCTTTACAGCATGTATTGGAAAGTCAAGTGGCGGGCTTTGAGCCCATAATCCTTTCGCTTTTAATTCTGTAAGGGAACGAGATACAGCCAGTAAATAGTTCCTTGAGAATACATCACTGCCCTCTATGGTGGGTATTCCTTCTATCTTTCCCAAATAAGGTAACCCAAACAACATTCCATAGGGGAACACTGCTAACTTTGCATGGGGTCTCCGTTGCTTTTCTCAAAGCCTTTCTGTTTCCCTACTGCTCCAAACATATGCCAGACTCCATGTACATATGCTGCTCTTAAAGCCTTAATTTCTGCCAATTGAGCTAAGCAAGATTGCAGGCAAGCTTCCAATTTGATCCTGCGCTATAGCTTTTACTTCTTTAGATATTACTCGTCCAAAATATTCTACCTGCTGCTGACAAAACAAAAACTTCTTCCTTGATACATCATGACCTCCTGTGCCATCTTTTCCAAGATAATTACAATGTCTCTTTCTCACGTTGCTCCTCACTTGTGGAACAAACCAACAAATCATTCACATACTATATCAACACCTTCCAAATCTGCCTACAACATCTGATTAAAAACACGGCGCTAGTATTTAAAACGCTGCCGCATCCAAGCCTAGGTGTATTTAATACCTCTTCTTAATGTTCTTACCATAGCTATGTTCACCATTATCTTAATATTATTATTAAGATCATTATTATTATTATTATTATTATTATTATTATTTCCTGATTATCGTACCTGTTCACATCCCCAACACACCTTATCCATTACCTATCTCCTTACTAGCCTTGTCTGGGCTCAGATCCAGATTTATTTCACTCCCGATAGGGCATTTGAGAAAACACTCTCCCAAATACATTTATTATTGGCATGGAATCTCTGGCCCCTGTTTGGCTCTGTCATAGGACTCACTGTGTGTCGGTGCATCACTTATTCCAGACTTCAACCAGGTCTGTTGTTACTGACAACATTGTCTTTCCTTTTTCACGCTCTTTCTTTCTAAAGCAGTCTCATCAATTCATCCCTCTGTTTTCCACTTTAATCCTTTCTGATCTGCCTTCTTTCTCATTCTAAACTCAATGTCTTACTTCTCAGATAGTTTATCCTCCTTTGCAAATTTATTCACCTTCCTTTTAAAATCTTCCACTGACTTCACGATCCTCATATTTTACCACCACCTCTTCTACCTCGGGTAATGTCATCACTTTCCCTTCTACCCCTGAGATTCTAACCTGTTTTTTTTTTTTACCCAATCTCATTCCTTCTGGTACCTTAGTTATACTCGATCTTTCTGCTCCCGAATCTACCATAAATATCATATCCTCTCCCTGGGGTCCTAATTTCAAATTTACCAGAGGTTCCCGTGTGTATCCTATACACCCCAGGGAGCGGAACCCCTGACTCCCCTATTCTTCCTCCATGAGTGCGTACGACTGCACCTCCCGTCGTCGCTTAGGACATTCCCTCTTGAAATGACCCTCCTCTTTACAATAATAACACCAGGGTGGCCCCATGTACCACCCTCCTGATCCTTGTTCCTTGTTTTCCCGGGGACCCCAACTTCGGTCCCTCCGTTCACCTCTTCCTCGTCCTCTAATACTACCGCTTCCCCTTCCCCGGTCTCCATGAGCACCCGGCTTTCTATCACCTTCAATTCCCCCCCTCTGTGCTACTTGCTGTACTGCTTGCAACATCATTTTTGCCTTTTCCTTCTGTTTCTCCTCATCCCGTCTTACATATACCTTTTGAGCCTCTGTTAACAACTGATTCAATGGTTTTTCATTCCAATCTTCCAATTTTTCCAATTTCTTTCTAATATCTGGCCATGATTTTGTCACAAAATTAACCTTCAACAACTGCTGACCTGCGGCCGTATCAGGGTCTATCCCCGAATACTGCTGGACGTTCCTCCTTAATCTTTGTAAAAACACTGTCGGAAGTTCGTCCTTGTTCTGCTGATTTTCAAAAGCCCGTTCGAAATTCTGTCCCCTGGGAACGGCTTCTCTAATTCCCTTGATTATTATCTCCCTGAGATCTCTCATACTTTTTCTTCCTTCCCCTGTTTGGTTACTTCAAGTCGGCGCATCAGCCTGCAACCCCTTCTCCTGCCTGTCTGACCATCTGTCTTTCTTCTGAAGTAAACAAACTTCCCAGTATCGACATCATTGTCTGCCAACTCCTTTTTTTTCTCTCTCTCGGCCCCATTAATTTATTACCCTTCTCCAACCAGAATGTTTATCTAAACAAACCATAAAAGCTGCTTGTTGTTCAGCAATTAACTTATTTCTAATTTTGTTCAAACCATTCCCCCTACAAATACATACGACTAACAATTTGCCAAATTAACTTTACTGAAAAGAAATCTATAGAAGCCAAGCAACCTACATTTTCCAACTCCCCCTTTTTAAGTTGCGATGATTCAAAGCATTGTCCGTTACCTTACAATAACCTCCCCCATTGCTTACAATTCCTTAAAGGAACACACACAGACACCCTTACAACATGGCCCACAGCAAACAAACCTATCACATATACAAACTTCCTCATTCATACAAAACCGGTTTTTACATTAGTTCCATTCTTACTTCAATGAGATTGTTTGAAGCAACTTAATATTTTTCATAAAAACGTTTTTGGCCCTAGGAACTGATCTATTTGTTCAGCCAGTCCCAAGAGGTCGTCCAATAAACTTTTCATCTCCTTTTTAAAGTTCCTCACCCCCATACTGGTGAGAGGCACATAGTTTCCTTACTCTTACCCCGGGTGTTCCCTTCACCCCATCCAACATTCGCCCCAACGGACTATCGGGCGGAATGTTAGGCTCCATATCAGTATGAGCCTCATCCCGGTTCCCCGGACCCTTACGTCTCCCGTTCCGGTTTCCCATTACCTTGTCGGACTATTCCCGTCCGACAAACCCCGATCGCCCAGGCAATACTTAATAGTCGTTTTTCTTACCTGGGTCCTGTGCACAAGAATCACTCGACCGTCCCGTACGTATTTACCTTACACCCCCTCTTGCTTCCGGAGTCTTTTCACCGGATATCACTCGCTCAAACTGCTGATGGCAAGCAAGGAGATCAGAGACTGCTGAAATCAGCAGGGTGCACCTTCCCCTCCTTCCTTGCATCCACCAAGCAGCCGGAGTGGCAATCGCGGACGAGCCCCCAATTTGTGAGATACCCTTTATGCTCACAATAAATACTCAAAGACTAAATCCTGGAAGCAAGAGATTTATTTATTTTACGAGTCTGCAGACCGGGCCAGCTGGAGCTCCCAATTTCTCCCCACTTTAACTCGTATTCCAATGCCTTATGTGGTTCAGTGTTTCCCCGCCGATTTTCACCAACTTTATAGATATGCCGTATAAAGCATTTTATTGGAGTGCATCACAACATGGTTTGGGAGCAGCTCCATCCATTTGAATGGAGTTTGCACGTTCTCCCTATGATTGCGTGGGGTTTCTGCATGCTCAGTTTTGCAAATAAATGCAGATTTGTAGATTGATTGGCCACTGTTCCTCGTCCATAAGGGGTAGATGAACCTGCACTAGCCGTGACATTATTCGTGTGGTCAACGATATGTCTGAACTAGACTAGGTAGGGCTGGTCACCCAACGCAATATTAAACCTATCCACCAATTCCAATCTTGCTGTCCAGTAAGGGGGGGGGGTGTTCTGTTGCGCTAGTATGGGTGTTGAGGGCCGGTTTCCAGAGGGCTAATGTGGACATTGTGTGTCGAATGGATTATTCGGCTGGCAGCTCAGTCACTCAGACCAGGCAGCTCAGTCACTGAGGCCTGGCAGGCTGGCAGCTGAGAAACTGCCAGAAATTCTGCCCAAAACAGATGACAGACTCTGTGAGAGAGAAGGGGGAGAGGGTGGACTGAATGGATTATTGGGCTGGCAATTCAGTCACTTACGGCTGGTGGGCAGGCAGTTCACTTACTCACGACTGGTGAGCTGGCAGTACAGTCACTCACGCCTGGTACGCTGGCAGTTCACTCAGTCACCCCTCCTCCATTCACCCCCCCCCACTCTGCTCCTTGCCATTCACATCCCCCCACGCATTTGGTCCATCTCCACACAACCTCCCCCCTTGCACTCTCAGTGGCTCTCCCACAGAGCACCCATTCCTGCTCATTAGGTTCCCATTGTGTTGAAGAACACGCAGGCATGAAAAGTGAAAAAAGGATTTATTAAAGTTTAAAATGTGAATTACTCTTAAAATATAAGAACAGTTTAAATGTTAAAGATGAAATTTATTAAGTTATTTCTTGTTGTGTCTCTTGTTGCTGCTCATTGCGTCTTTATGTCTCTTTGCTGTTGATAAAAAAAGAGTGATTCAGCAGTCAAATTTTAACAAAGAAAATCTGAGAAGTTATCTCAGAAGTGTTCATTCAACGAAGCACGCTTTTAATGACCACATTCTTGGTCGATGTTCCATCCTTCAAGAAAACTTTGAAATTTCCCTTCATCTTTCCTCGGCTGAGAGACATAGTTTTCCATGCTGAAATACTGGTTTGTCGAGGTAGATCAACACCTTCTGCATTGTTTGTCCTTGTGCTTTATGGATCGTCGTAGCAAAACTTGGTTGAATGGGGAATTGGGTCTGCTGAAGGGGAATGTCTTAACCTTCTGTTAAATTGAGTGCATACACTGCTCTCTGCTCAGCATTCAGCAGAGGTCCATTCTCCTCAAAAATTGATGTTATTCAGTTCTATCGTATTGCAATTCCTGCAGCTAATCTGGATTGTCATCAAGGTGCATCCTTCCATTTTTTGGTTGTGGCAAATTAAAACATTCCATTGTTTTGTTGTAATTCTCAATCCTCTGGACTCACTGAAGAATTTGTGCAAAACATTTTTTGAGGCGGGTGCTGTCGGGTGGGGTGGGGATGGCAAAGTCCTGCAGCCGAGGGAGGGGGACGGCTTTAGGCCGGGACTCTCGTTGGCTGATGAGAGAGGGGGGTGTCCAGCAGCGGGTTATGGAAGCGGCTTCAGGACGGGGAGCATCCTATAGCCAGGCAGAAGGCAGCGTCTTGAGGTGGGGGGGGGGGGGGGGGGGGGGTGGTGAACGACCTACTCATGGCCGCTGGACTCACTGCCTTGGGACTAACTCATGGTCTCTGAACTGACTGACTCACTCATGGCCTCTGGACTGACAGATTGAATCACGGCTTGTGGACTGCCTGAATTATGCCCAACTTCTGGAGTCACGTCCGACTTTTGAAAACTGAAATCTGTAACATCCACATTGAGGAACAACTTCCTCCTGACAGCCATCAGGCTATTAAACATAACAAATAAGCTCTGAACTACGAAAGACTATATTATTTTTACTATTTGTTATTTGTTGATCACATACACACCCTCCACCACACACAGACACTCACACACAGACACACCCTCACACACACACAGACTCGCTCACACACACAGACTCACGCGCGCGCACACACACACACACACACTCTCTCTCCCTCTCTCAGACACACACACACAGACTGTCAGACACACACAGACTCTATCACACACACAGAGACCCTCAGACACACACACACAGACTGTCAGACACACACAGACTCTATCACACACACAGAGACCCTCAGACACACACACACAGACTCTCTGACACAGACTCTCTCTCAAACACAAACACACACATACACACAGACTCACACACACACAGAGACCCTCACACACACACACACACAGACTCGCTCTCACACACACTCACACACAGACTCTCTCTCACACACATACACAGACTCTCTCTCTCACACACACACACACACACACACACACACACACTGAGGTTGCACGGCAGACAGGTCACGACTCGTGACCCATACTGTTGCCACGCTACGCCAACTGGAGTACACGCGATGAACTGCAGGTAAGCACTGACCATTGTTTCCAGCATAGCGGGCCCGTTAAAACCCGCCGAAATGGTCATTTTTTGCGTTGTGAATAATTATGGAAATCGTGATAAGCGTGAGATACATTTATCCTACTTCAGAATTCCAAAAGTGAGCAGAAATGATGGTAGATATAAGCGAGAGCTGCAGGGACAACAACAGGCAAAGTGCTTGGCGAACATTGGCCGAGCCGATATCGAGATTGAAAATATTGAGAATTATCGCGTTTGCATTTCATCAACAGTAAGGCATTATTTGTTTTTTCTTTATTTCTTTGGCATCTAAAAAGTTTCAGAAGTGATAAATCTGGCTGTAAAATTAAAAAATGGGGTTTTACATAAAAAAGAAAACACCTCAATAGCAAAATTTATCATCAAAGAAATGGCAAATACGTGGGGATTGAATTACATTTTACTCAGATGCAAGCCAAGTAATGGCATAATTGTTAGCTGTTAATTGGACATAATCAACCTCAGCAAATTGACAATATCCTATTCAAAGGGAGTGAGTGTTTAAGCTGTCAGGACATTTTATTATTTGTCAAAATAAAAATCTCAATAGCATAATGATAGAAAACGTACTTTTCCACACACCACTCTAAGTCTGGAGTTTTTTTTTTAAATGACAAATTTAGCTTAGAAGCATTTTCCTTTTGCATGTAAAATCCCACTTCAAAACCATGGGCGATATTTAAATTTTACAGCCTTACTGTTGATGAAATGCAGTGAGCAAAGGCGATCATTCACAATATTTTCAATCTCGATATCTGCACTGCCAATGTTCGCCAAGCACTTTAGCTGTTGTCCCCTCAACTCTCGCTTCTTTACCTTCATTTCTCTTCACTTTTGGGATTCTGAAGTAGGGTAGATGTCTCTCACGGTTACACCGACTTCCACAATTATTTACAGCGCAAAAGTTCGCAATTTCTGCGGTTTTTAACAGGTAGGAAATACCCGTTTCTTGTATTAACAACATATATCAAAAGCTGCGATGTCTTCCAGATGGATTGAGCGGCTCCTGCGTCAAGCCCTTTGACCCGGTGACCTTACGTGCAACCCCCCTATACACACACACACAGACAGACTCTCAGACACACACTCTCTCACACACACACAGACACACAGACAGACACACAGACAGACGCACAGACAGACGCACAGACAGACACACAGACAGACACACAGACAGACACACAGACAGACACACAGACAGACACACAGACAGACACACAGACAGACACACAGACAGACACACAGACACTCGCACACAGCCACACACACACACAGACTCACACATACAGATCACTCACACACAGACTCACTCACACACAGACTCACACACACACACACTCACACTCAGACTCACTCACACTCAGACTCACTCACACTCAGACTCACGGACACACACAAAGACTGACTCACAAACTGAGACTCACACACTCACACACACTTTCACAGACACACACACACACACAGATTCACACACACACTGACTCACACATTCACTCACACACACCAATACTAAAATGCCAAGTAACTTCAGAACGGGGTAAACATACGGTGTGTAGACCGACTGCTTCAAACGTTTGAAACCTCCTGTTGAGGCTGCTGCTGCTGAAACAAAAGCGTGCTTTAAATAACGTCCAACAAACACACTCACCATAGACAGAGCAGTCAGCTCTCTTGAATTCTTCAACGGCGTCTGCACACTGCCTTCTGCAGTCAGAGCCATCTAGCCACGTACCGGAAACGACGCATTCATCGACAGCTTGCCACTAACCAGAAATGACGTCATCGGTGCCATCTTGCCACGAAGCGGAAATCATGGAATGAGCGCCAATTATGCAATTAAACACAGTCCTGATCTAATAAAATGCTTATCCATGCTCTATCCGTCCGAAAACTGTTGCAAGCATTTTAAAATCCAAGCCAACTTGGCAAACACTTTGCAAGCAACAAACACATTTTCTGAATAGTCTGTAAAAGCCAAGCCAATTTGGGAAACACTTTGCAAGCAACAAACACGTTTTCTGAAAAGTCTTTAAAAACCAAGTCAATTTGGCAAACATTTTGCAAGCAACAAGCACATTTTCTGTAAAGTCTTTAAAAGTCAAGCCAATTTGGTAAACAATTTACAACCACATCAAGGGGACTCACCGTCGAGCAGACGTGCGTTCAGTATTATTCGCAGCTCAGAGAGCCATGACCCTCTCGCATCCTCCGTTTCGCAGAGACTGAGTGAGGCACGTCACTTCCGGGTTTTATAGTCCCTCCACATGCCGCCAGCGGGTGCAGCAGAGAGAATGGCGACATTTTAAAAAACATTAATAACTCTCTGAATTTTCATCGATGGGAAAAATCCTCTGGTCCAATCCGGCGGAGGCGGCTTCTGAAAGAGGTGGCCAAAGATGACGGCCGTAAGTTGCGGCGTTCTCTCGGAAATCACGAAACAGAAAGTCAGAATGCGGTCAAGATCTTAGTTTTAGTAATATAGATAACATTATCATTATGGGCAGGAATGTATCTGGATAGCCAGTTACATTGTCAGTGATGGGTCTGGATAATCAGTCACGGTATCAGAGTGGTCAGTGATAGGTTTGGACAAGCGATGATCCTGATGGGATTGGGTAGGAACTGCTAGTTTTGAATACTCCCCGATTCGTACATTCACGGCGACGACGATCACTTTTTCAGCTGCTTTCGTATTTTCTGTTGGGATGAAATACAACGGGTTTCTACGGATCGATTAGCTTTGAAATTGCTATGAATAAGGAAGGAGCTGCTCCTCAAGTTCGAATTATGAATTGAGGCCAGAACAAGGTTGATAATATTACACTGAATCCAGCAAACTTGCAATCGAATAGGTTGTTTGCTTCAAAGGGACTTCCAGAAACTGTGATGCTTTCATAACTGTGATAGTGCGAGTTCAAAGTTTGCGTATTACTGTTACAGTCAAAGGCAAGGCAGGCTGGATGATGAGAAAAACTGAGTATCAAAGGACAAAGGACAAAGGACATTTATTGTCACATACACCAATTGGTGTAGTGAAATTTATTTTGCCATGCAGCACACAGATAAAGATAAGACACAACATTAAAGAATAACATTAACAATAAACATAAAAAATACCCCCCCACAATGGTTCCCATTTTGAGGGAAGGCACCACCAGGCCGCGCTGAATGGAGCTCCACAACTGGCGATCTCGCCGAGAGATCCCAGGCCCCCGACGTTAAAATTGAAGTTCAGCGCCGCCGCCCGTGGCCGGCCACCCCACAGTCCCGCAGCTCCGCGAAGCCGTGGTTCTGGGCGGTCCCCCCAGGAAACGCCGCTCCAGGCCCGTTGGTTGGTTGTGAGGACGGATCGACGGTGCAGCCCAGAGAAAGCTGCCTCTCCGTCCTGGTAGGGACCCTAGAAAGCAGTCTCCTCCTCCTCCCCATCCCCACATAAAAAGGCAAGGACACCGAAAACAAAAAAACTCAACCAACTACAAATAAACGAAAGAGATAAAAAACGGACAGCTGCGGGCTGGGCAGCCACACCCGTACAGGTCGGCGCCCCCCTAGCAGTGTCCTGTACGGGACGTTGCTCTGGTCATGAAAGATAAAGAGGCATGTGTTGGGTGTGGGAAACTGGGATAAAAAATACTGGACAGGAGCGTGGGCAATTATGAAACATAATTAAGAACATTTGTTGTGCAAAGGCAGATCATGAGATAGCCCAGCGAGATATTTAAAGAGAAGCCATGAAAATTTTGTAATTATATTAAAGGACAGAGGACAATGATAGAGAATATGGCCTCTATCAAATCAAAGTGATCATTTGTAGGGTACTGCAAGAGATGGGAAAGCTCTTCAATGCTGGGTGGCAGTGTGAACTTTGAGAAGGATGCTATGAGGATGCAGGGTGACTTGGACAGTTCAGGTGAGTGGGCAGATGCATGGCAGATGCAGTTTTCCACTTTGGTGGTGAGATCAGGAAGGCAGATTATTATTTGAATGGTGTCAAGCTAGGAAAAGCGGAAGTACAACGAGATCGGTGTCCTTGTTCATCAGTCACTGAAAGGAAGCGTGCAGCTACTGGAGGCGAATGGCATGTTGGCCTTCATACACGAGGATTTGCGTATAAGAGCACACAGGTCATTCTACAGTTGTACAGTGCCCTGGTGAGACTACACCTGGACTATTATGTGCAGTTTTGGTCTCCAAATTTGTGGAAGGACATTATTGCTATTGAGGGAGTGCAGCGTAGGTTCACGAGGTTAAATCCCGGGATGGCGGGACTGTCATTATGCGTGGGAGATCAGGCCTCGTGAATTTGATTGACTATTTTAAGAGGATGGCAATAAGGTTGATGAGAATAGGGTAGAAGTAGGCTATTCGGACTTCAGAGAAGCCCATGATAAAGTTGGGCATGTCGGGGGTGGGGGCTGTGGAATGTTAGATCGCAGTGGCTGCAGTGATAATAGAGTCATAGAGTGATACAGTGAGGAAACACCAGTCAACATGTCCCGGCTCCACTAGTCCCACCAGCTCGCGTTTTATCCATATCCCTCCAAAGCTGTCCTATCCATGTACCTGTCTAAAGGCTCCTTAAGCTTATTCCATTCAGCCACCATGCTTTGTTTGAAAAAGTTACCCCTCATATTCCAATTCAATCTTTTACTCTTGACCTTAAACCTATGTCCTCTGGTCCTCGATTTACTTTGCCAATTTATCTGTACCTTCACTATCGTGGAGGTCTTCATAAGTTCATGTTCATAAGGGATAGGAGCACAATTAGTCTATTCAGCCCATCAAATCTACTCCGCCAATCTATCATGGCTGATCTATCTCACACTTCTAATTACATTCTCCTGCCTTGTTTCCATAACCCCTGACACCAGTACTAATCAAGAAGCTGTCCATCTTTGCCTTTAAAAAAACAGCAGCACCCCATCCATTCTATCCAGGTCTTTCACAGTTCGGTAAGTTTCACTAAAGTAGCCCCTAATCTAAATTCCAGCAAATAGAGTCCAGTGCCGTCAAACGCTCATCATTTGTTAACCCACTCATTCCTGGGATCATCCTCATAATCCTCCTCTGGGCCATCTCCAGAGCCTTCCATAGATGCGAGGCCGAACATTGCTCACAATACGCTAATGCAGTCTGATAAACGCTTTACCGAATATCAACAGACTTGATTTGTTTCCTTTTGCCTAACTTCCATTAATTATATTATCCCACCACATCCCTTTTTCTGCTTGCCAATTGTGTAAAAATGCACCACTACCTCTGGCTGTTCGCGCTTCTCTTTGAGAAAGTTATGAAGCCGCTCGGAAACATCCTGGACCAAGGAGGAAACACACCATGCTGGAGTCTCGATTGCTGCCACAGAAGAACCTCTCCAACCCCCTAACTAATGAGTCATCTACCATTACGGTTCTGCGTGACAGTACTCTTCCCTGCTCTATCACCGTGCCAGGTTCAGTGCCGTAGCCCTGCCTGATAAGGGAGCACAACCATGACGGGCCATTTCCCAATCCCCAAACATTCTCCAACTGCAGGGGGTACACAAAATACTGGAGAAACTCAGCGGGTGCAGCAGCATCTATGGAGCGAAGGAAATGGGCAACGTTCCATGCCAAAACCTTTCTTCAGACCCAACCCATTTCCCAACCCCCGAACATTCTCCAACTATATATCTGTATTGAAGGTGAATGGCCATAGGAGTCACCTGCACTATCTGGCTACTACCCTTCCTAGTGGTCGACTCTCTACTTTCTTCCTGCACTTTGTGCTCTCTGAGAAGCGCTCATTCTGCCAGATCACCTGGGGTCATCAGTTGCGGTTCGAGATCCCTAATATAGTGTGTAAGCATTTGCACTTGGACACAATTCCCGGAGTTTATTCGTAGCGACACAAGCTATCCCCTGACCTCCTAGATGCTGCAGGACGAACATTCCATAATTGCACATGGCAAATCTGCTGTACTGAAATAAGAAAAAAAAGCACAAGAATCGTACACAACCAGCTACACAACAGACGGAATATTGTGCCCCGATCTCCTCAGTCTCTTCGCCGAAGACTATTAAGCCAAAGGTGGCCACAAAAACAACACCTCCACAGTCTCTATACCAAACTGGACACTCCACAATACCTTTCCTTCGGTGGTGGGAAAGATGATGGAGTCAATTATTAAAGAGGTAATAATGAGGCATTTGGATAGCAGTAAAAGGATTAGTCCAAGTCAACGTGGATTTATGAAAGGGAAGTCATGCTTGACCAATATTCTGGAATTTTCGGGGGATGTGACAAGTAAAATGGATGAAGGGGAACCAGTGGATGTATTGTGTCTAGACTTTCGGAAAGCCTTTGATAGGGTCCCGCACCGGAGACTAAAATTCGAGCACATGATATTGGGGGTAGGGTGTTCACATGCGTAGAAAATTGGTTGGCAGACAGGAAACAAAGAGTAGGAGTGAACGGGTCCTTTTCAGAATGGCAGGCAGTGGCGAGTGGAGTGCCGCAAGGCTCGTTGTTGGGGCCGCAACTGTTTACCATATATATTAATGATTTGGAAGAGGGAATTAGGAGCAACACTAGCAAGTTTGCGGATGACACAAAGCTGGGTGGCAGTGTGAACTGCGAGGAGAGATGTTAGTAGGTTGCAGGGTGACCTGGACAGGTTGAGTGAGTGGGCAGATGCGTGGCATATGCGTGGCAGATGCAGTATAATATTGATAAATGTTAGGTTATCCACTTTGGCGGCATAAACAAGGGGGCAGATTATTATCTCAATGGGGTAATGTTAGGTAAGGGGGAGGTACAGCGAGACCTGGGTGTCCTTGTACACCAGTCACTGGAAGTTGGCGTGCAGGTACAGCAGGCAGTGAAGAAAGCTAATGGAATGTTGCCCTTCATAGCAAGAGGATTTCAGTATAGGAGTAAAGAGGTTCTTCTGCAGTTGTATATGGCTCTGGTAAGACCACATCTGGTGTATTGTGTATAGTTTTCGTCTCCTAATTTGAGGAAGGACATCCTTGTGACTGAGGCAGTGCAGCGCAGGTTCACGAGATTGATCCATGGGATGGCGTGACTGTCATATGAGGAAAGATTGAAAAGACTCGGCTTGTATTCACTGGAGTTTAGAAGGATGAGGGGGAACTTATAGCAACATATAACATTATAAAAGGACTGGACAAGCTAGATACAGGAAAAATGTTGCCAACGTTGAGCGAGTCCAGACCAGGGGACACAATCTTAGAATAAAGGGGATGCCATTTAAGACTGAGGTGCGAAAAAAGTTTTCACCCAGAGAATTGTGAATTTCTGGAATTCCCTGCCACAGATGGCAGTGGAAGCCAAGTCACTGGATGGATTTAAGACCTGGGGCTAGATAGAGCTCTAGGGGCTAGTGGAGTCACGGGATATGGGGAGAAGGCAGGCACGGGTTATTGATTGGGGACGATCAGCCATGATCACAATGAATGGCGGTGCTGGCTCGAATGTCTTCCTCCTGCACCTATCTTCTCTGTTTCTATGTTTCTACGACTGGAAATTATGGCTACAGGGACGGCTGGAATTTATGAGTAAAATTCTGCCAGCAATGAGGATAAATCTGCATCAGACTCAGCCATCGTGGGACATAACAAATAATGAAGAGGGAGTACAGGGAGGAGATTGAGAATGTCGTGTCCTGCTGTTGAGACAACAACCTTTCTCTCGGAGTGCCAGAAATACAAAGGAGATAGTGATTGGCTTCAGGAAGCGAAGCTGTACACATGTCCCAGTTTGCACCGACGGTGCCAAAGTAGATTTGGTTGAAATTTTCAAATTCTTACCATTCAATATCACCAACAAGTTATCCTTGACCACCCATTTTGAAGCAACGTCTAAGAAAACACAGCAAGCCTCTACTTCCTTAGAGTTATTAGGAAGTTTGGCATTTCCCCTGCAACAAACACCAACTGCTATCAGGATGCATCACAGCTTGGTTTGGGAACAGTTCGATCTGGGACAGTTAAAAACCACCGCGAATTGTGGACGCAGCCCAGATCATCACACAAACTGCTTTCCCTCCTATTGACCCAATTGATAACTTACGCTGCCTCGGCAAGGCCAGTAACATAATCAAGGACAAGTCGCACCATGACCATTCCCTCGTCTCCCCTTCCCCAACAGGCAAACTGTGAAGACGCACATCTTCAGATTCAGGTCCAGTTTCTTCTCAGCTGTTATCAGGCAACTGAATCATCTTAGCACAAAAAGAGAGCAGTGCTGAACTACTATCTGGCTCCTTAATGTCCCTCTTACTGCTTGAATGGATGTTGCTGGCTTTACCTTGCACTAAACGTCATTCCCATATCTTGTATCTATGCACTAAATATATCGATTAAAATCATGTAACTTGCAAGAAAAAACGATGTTAATTACTGATCTATTCTCACCCCCCACCCTAGTGTAGTTCAGTCAAACACCGAATAAGAACATTCCAACACTATTTTATGGTATACAATACAGCGAGGCCGATCTTTGGAATGACTCACTCGAGCACAATTTTGCCTCGTGCAAACAGAACAGACTTAAGGGAATTGGCACACCTCAACGAACTACCACCCCTTTATACCCCTTCAAAGTAAAGGTGCGAAAGTACTTAGGGGAGGCAACCCCTACAAGCCAATTATCGATACTGGCTGCAACATACATAGAATGACAGCTCTTTGGCCCAATCATATAACAGTACATAACATTGTTTCAACACATAGCACTTAGGGAGAAACTATCCTATTAAGTAATTAAATATTACCATTACATATTACCATATACATGAGTATAGGAGCAGGGAGGTTCTACTGCAGTTGTACAGGGTTTTGGTGAGACCACACCTGGACTATTGCGTACAGTTGTGGTCTCCAAATCTGAGGAAAGGCATTCTTGCTATAGAGGAGGTACAGAGAAGGTTCACCAGACTGATTCCTGGGATGTCAGGACTTTCATATGAGGAAAGACTGGATAGACTCGGCTTGTACTCGCTAGAATTTAGAAGACTGAGGGGGGATCTTATAGAAACTTACAACATTCTTAAGGGGTTGGACAGGCTAGATGCAGGAAGATTGTTGCCGATGTTGGGGAGGTCCAGAACAAGGGGTCACAGTCTAAGGATAAGGGGGAATTCCTTTAGGACCGAGATGAGGAAAACATTTGTCACACAGAGAGTGGTAAGTCTCTGGAATTCTCTGCCACAGAAGATAGTTGAAGCCAGTTAATTGGCTATATTTAAGAGGGAGTTAGATGTGGCCCTTGTGGCTAAAGGGATCAGGGGGTATGGAAAGAAGGCAGGTACAGGATACTGAGTTGGATGATCAACCATGATCATATTGAATGGCGGTGCAGGCTCGAAGGGCCAAATTGCCTACTCCTGCACCTATTTTATATGTTTCTATGTTTCTATAAAGAAACTTCTTTGGTAAGGCTACTCCTCTGGACAAATCCCAAGTGCCGGCGGGAAGGTACTGAAACATAGTTCAGACATAACATCTCCCCAACCAACCACAAGCATGCCTTCGGCATCAGGGCATAGCTGCATCTGCAGAATCCCAGACACTGTGGCAACATGTAGGTCACAAGAAACCTTCTGCAGCCCCTTCCCAGGCTTCAGACTCTCTGAAGCCATCTTCGACACATGGGTCCCGAGCTCCCTGCATGTGATGTCACTGTTAGTGAAGCAGGTTTCACAGACATCTGCCATTTTCCCAAATGCCTAAACGCCTGATATTCACACCCCCCCCCCTTTTTTTAATCATTCTATGATAAATAATACAAAACAATTTTACATACAGGGTAAAATGAAAACTATTCACTGCTCAGCAGTACGACAGTGTTGACGATGTTGCACTAGGAGTCAGTCTCTACTTCCCGGCTTTGAATGGGCGTGGTTTCCCTTAGGTACCATCACGTCAGCCTACTTTGCTGTTGACCATTGATATGATTAAGAGCTTCTTTCAAGAAAAAAGGTTAGCAACTTAAGTCTTGTAACTAATAATTTTACAATGGTGACGATGGACCCACTCATTCCTTCCTTCCAACTTAGCAGCAGTTGAGGTCGTCAGGAGAACCTGGTAAGGTCCTTCCCACCGAGCCTCCAAACCTTTCCTCACCCATTTCTTCACCATAACATAATCACCAGGCTTGACCTTAAAAGAAGAAGCGAAGGGAGGTTATTATACAAACCTAAAGTACACGGCATTGGGGGCTCAGTATTGATGTGGATAGAAAACAGGCTGGCAGGCAGGAAGCAAAGGGTATGAGTAAAGGGGTCCTTTTCAGAATGGCAGGCAGTGACTAGTGGGGTACCGCAAGGCTCAGTGCTTGGACCCCAGCTATTTACAATATATATTAATGATGTGGACGAGGGAATTCAATGCAACATCTCCAAGTTTGTGGATGACACAAACCTGGCCAGTAGTGTTAGGTGTGAGGAGGATGCTAGGAGGCTGCAAGGTAACTTGGATAGGCTGCGTGAGTGGGCAAATGCATGGCAGATGCAGTATAATGTGGAAAAATGCGAGGTTATTTGGTGGCAAAAACAGGAGGGTAGACTATTATCTGAATTGTGGCAGATTAGGAAAAGGGGAGATGCAACGAGACCTGGGTGTCATGGTACACCAGTCATTGAAAGTAGGCATGCAGGTGCAGCAGGCAGTGAAGAAAGCAAATGGTATGTTAGCATTCATAGCGAAAGGATTTAAGTATATGAGCAGGGAGGTTCTACTGCAGTTGTACAGGGTTTTGGTGAGACCACACCTGGAGTATTGCGTACAGTTTTCAAAATCTGAGGAAAGATATTCTTGCCATAGGGGGGTACAGAGAAGGTTCACCAGACTGATTCCTGGGATGTCAGGACTTTCATATGAGGAAAGACTGGATAGACTCGGCTTGTACTCGTTAGAATTTAGAAGTCTGAGCGAGAATCTTATAGAAACTTACAACATTCTTAAGGAGTTGGACAGGTTAGATGCAGGAAGATTGTTCCCGATGTTGGGAAGGTCCAGAACAAGGGGTCACAGTCTAAGGATAAGGGGGAATTCCTTTAGGACCGAGATGAGGAAAACATTTTTCACACAGAGAATGGTGAGTCTCTGGAATTCTCTGCCACAGAAGGTAGTTGAGGCCAGTTAATTGGCTATATTTAAGCGGGAGTTAGATGTGGCCCTTGTGGCTAAAGGGATCAGGGGGTATGGAGAGATGGCAGGTACAGGATACTGAGTTGGATGATCAGCCATGATTATATTGAAGGCTAGATGGGCCGAATGGGCTACTCCTGTGCCCATTTTCAACGTTTCTATGTTTCTATGTAATTCAAAGAATGCTGCTCGCACCCTGGATTGTAAATCTCTTAGTACTTTTGTCAAGGATAGAACATAACATGTCATCTCTGTCGTCATGATGGAAATTGACAACGTTTGTTTCCATGGAGTTCTATATGGACGTCCATATATAATTTCTGCTGGGCTTAATCTTGATCTTCCGGCAGGAGTAGTGTGCATCTGAAGAACTGCTACAGAGAGCAATTTAGGCCACTTAGTTATTGTCTCAGCCTATAATTTTGCCAATTGAATTTTTAGGGTCTGATTCACTCTTTCGACAACTCCAGCAGCCTGCAGTCGACAAGCGCAGTGTAACTGCTGCTGGATGCCCAGTTGTTCACAACATTATTTTTTTTATCTGTCCTATACAATGAGGACCATTATCAGAACTTAGCCAAATTGGAATGCCGAAGCTGGGGATGATTTCTGGCATAAGCACCCTGACAACAGTAGAGGCTGTGTTGTCAAGTGTTGAGTTGGCCTCAATCAATTTACTGAATACATCGACAATCACAAGTACATACGTATATCCTTCGCACCTTTCCAACTCAATGTAGGCAATCTGGAGTGTCTCAAAGTGACCCATGGGTAAAGGTGTTTTCCCATTCACACAACTTACTCTTTTCCCTGGATTATGTTGTTGGCAAATAAGATAACAACTGCTAATTTTCTGAGCCAAAAGTCCATGATTTTGGATGGGACAAAGTAGATGAAAGAGCATCGCCGATTCGTTTTGCACCACAGTGAGTTGCAAAATACATACATTCTCTAACCCATACTGCAAGTTCGTCCTGCATACATGTATGCTGTAGTAACTCACAATCGTGACATACAATTAATTGTGCAACAATTTGCTTCCACAATATTTTATCAGAAGCCTCCTCCTGTAACCAAATAACTTCCTGAATGGTTGGCATTGGCTTTTCCGAGGGATATCTGTCTTTACATTTACTTTTAATCTGCCTCATCATTTTAGGCAAAACCACCCTGCACTCCCGTGACACCTCATTAGCTGTCTGGTCAGCACAATATTCACTGTGTCTACTGGGGTTTGGCCCTTGGTGTGAGCACTGCAATTTATCACTGAAACTTGCTTCGGCAACATCAACGCTCGTTGTAGATCTCACACTAATTCCTGGTGGGATATTTGTGGCCCTGTAGAAGTTAAGAATCCTCTGTTCTTCCATAATTGGCCAAAGATGTGAATTACTCCAAATACATATCTTGAGTTGATAAATATATTTACTTTCAAATTCTTCCCTGCAAAACAAACTCTTATCAGTTCCTCTTGCTGGGCAGAGAATGTTGTTTAGAAGGAAGCTCCTCCATGCTATTTCCAGTCGGATCTACAATGGCATGTCCAGAAAGTCCTTCTGCTAGGGGCCGATTGATGCACTCCCATCCACATATAATGTTATATCAGGGTCTGCCACAGGGATATCCTTAAAATCTTCTCTGACATAAGTATCTTCCCTGATGATAAACAGACAATCGATAGACAATAGACAGTAGAAATAGAAAATAGACAATAGACAGTAGGTGCAGCAGTAGGCCATTCAGCCCTTCGAGCCAGCTCCGCCATTCAATGTGATCATGGCTGATAATCCCCAATCAGTACCCCGTACCTGCTTCTCTCCATATCCCCTAACTCCGCTATCTTTAAGAGCGTTAGCAAGCTCTCTCTTGAAAGTATCTAGAGAACCGGCCTCCACATCCCTCTGAGGCAGATAATTCCACAGACTCACAACTCTCTGTGTGAAAATGTGTTTTCTCATCTCCGTTATAAATGCTTTACCCCTTATTCTTAACCTGGTTTTGGATTCCCCCAACATCGGGAACATATTTCCTGCCTCTAGCATATACAAACCCTTAATAATCTTATATGTTTCAATAAGATCCCCTCTCATTCTTCTAAATTCCTTAGTATACATGCCCAGCCGCTCAATTCTCTCAGCCTATGACAGTCCCGCCATCCTGGGAATTAACCCTGTGAACCTACGCTGCACTACCTCAATAGCAAGAATGTTCTTCCTTCGATTAGGGGACCAAAACTGCACACAATACTCCAGGCGTGGTCTCAATAGGGCCCTGTGCAACTGCAGAAGGGCCTCTTTGCTCCTATACGCAACTCCTCTTGTTATGAAGGCCAACATGCCATTTGTTTTCTTCATTCCCTGCTATACCTGCATGCTTACTTTCATTGACTGATCAACAAGGACGCCCCCAGATCCCGTTGTACTCTTTTCGCAACTTGACACCATTTAAATAATAATCTGCCTTCCTGTTTTTGCTACCAAAGTGATTAAACTCACATTTATCCACATTGAACTGCATATGCCATGCATTCGGCCACTCACCCAATTTGTAAACTAGATCGGTTGGGGGGAGGGACTCAAATAGAGAAGGCAAGTAGTCCGTTTGTGAGGCAGGAGGCAGAGAAGAGAAGCAGTCAGACGCAACACGTAGGGAGGAAAGAAGAAACAAATAACAAACGGAGAATAAGAAGTGGAGGGTTTCTTAAATGTGTGAGCAGAGAGACAGAGGGGTTTAAATGAGGATAGGAGCAATAGGTAGCGAGGCGAAAAGTGGCAGGAAAACAAGTCCAGGGCAAAAATCTAAAATGGCCACTTTTCAACATAATTGTAAAAGGGCCAAGAGTGTTGTAAAAACAAGCCTGAAGGCTTTGTGTCTCAATGCGAGGAGCATTCGTAATAAGGTGGATGAGTTGAATGTGCAGATAGCTATTAATAATTATGATATAGTTGGGATCACGGAGGCATGGCTCCAGGGTGACCAAGGCTGGGAGCTGAACATCCAGGGATATTCAATATTCAAGAAGGATAGACAGAGAGGAAAAGGAGGTGGGGTAGCGTTGCTGGTTAGAGAGGAGATTAACGCAATAGAAAGGAATGACATTAGCTTGGAGGATGTGGAATCGATATGGGTGGAGCTGCAAAACAATAAGGGGCCAAAAACGCTAGTGGGTGCTGTGTACAGGCCACCTAACAGTAGTAGTGGAGTTGGGGATGGCATCAAACAGGAAATTAGAAATGCGAGCAACGAAGGTAAAACCGTGATTTCAATCTACATATAGATTGGGTGAATCAAATTGGCAGGGTTGCTGAGGAAGAGGATTTCTTGGAATGTATGCGGGATAGTTTTCTAAACTAACATGTGGAGGAACCAACGAGAGAGCAGGCTATTCCAGACTGGATATTGAGTAATGAGGAAGGGTTAGTTAGCAGCCTTGTTGTACGTGGCCCCTTGGGCAAGAGTGACCATAATATGATTGCGTTCTTCATTAGGATGGAGAGTGACATTATTAATTCAGAAACACGGGTCCTGAACTTAAAGAAAGGTAACTTTGAGGGTATGAGACGTGAATTGGCCAAGATGGACTGGCAATTCATTCTTGAAGGGTTGACAGTGGATATGCAATGGAAGGCATTTAAAGACTGCATGAATGAACTACAACAATTATTCATCCCAGTATGGCAAAAGAATAAATCAGGGAAGGTGGCGCATCCGTGGATAACGAGGAAAATCAGGGATAGTATCAAAGAAAAAGATGAAGCGTACAAATTAGCCAGAAAAAACAGCCTACCAGTGGACTGGGAGAAATTCAGAGACCAACAGAGGAGGACAAAGGGCTTAATTAGGAAAGGGAAAATGGAGTATGAAAGAAAACTGGCAGGAAACATAAAAACTGACTGCAAAAGTTTTTTATCGATATGTGAAGCGCAAAAGATTAGTAAGATTAAACGAGAACTTACCAGTTTGAAGTTTGATCTTTATTTTATGAGGAGTCGAGTTGAGGGACTACGTGAATAGAAGCCCTTACAGCCGTTGGTGCTTCAAAGCAGCGGAATGAATTCACAGCTAACAATGACCGAAGTATAACGGTAAGATGATAAAACTAGAACTACCAGATGAGATCTATGAGGGTGGGAGTGGAGGGCACGTAGTCCCTCAACTCGACTCCTCATAAAATAAAGATCAAACTTCAAACTGGTAAGTTCTCGTTTAATCTTACTATTTTACTTCGGAGTCACGTGAGTGACTACGTGAAGACTTCAAAGCACTGTGAATTCACGCCGCAGACTCATATCCGACGTTCACACTGCCTGGATTGACTCAAGAGTCGTTAACAATCAATCATGCATCAGTAATACATTTGTTAAATGAAATAACAGTTTATTTACAAACAAATCATAACAAACCCCTCTAACTCAGGGGAAAAATGTAACAGTACTGACACCAGAATCAGCAAACACCCCGAGCCTTGAAATCGGCTTGTGATAAAACCTCTGAAAAGTTAGCTCACTGGACCATCCTGCGGCCGCGAGGACCTTGAAATCGTTTGCACCGACACCTTACTGAGTGTTTTTTTGTGACTAATAAACAAAGCCAACTCTGTTCCTCTCAGAGGTTTAGTAATCTCAATGTAAAGAGATAAATGTGAGACTATACAGAAGCGATCTACTGCGGGGTATGCTGAAAACACAATCTTACATCCTGTCATGCCTCTTTTATTATGGTTAAGCAAATCATAGACATAAAATATAATGGCATCAGCCGACACATGCATTCTATCTAGCCGTAGCTTTTGCAATGTTTGTACACGTTGGGCTGAAACCAACACCATAAGCATGACCACCTTCATAGTTAATTTGGCTATAAATAGGCTTGTAACCGGAGCCCACTGGCGAAGAACCATAAGAACCCCACTCACATTCCAAATCCCGGCATACCTGGGTTTAGGAGGATTAGAATTGAAAAATCCCTTCATGAATCGTGAACTAACGGATGTGTCCCTACTGTATGCAATTCTGCATTCATAGGTAAATAAGAAGACAGAGCACTTCTGGCTGAATTAATCGCACTGTAACTTATTTTTTTGGTCAAAATAAAGAGTTGACAAACTCCAATACATCCGTGATCCCTGCAGTGTGATATACAATATCCTGCTGTAGGCAGAATTGCTCCCACTTCCTTATATAGGTGATATATTGCTGCTGTGTACTATCCCTGCAGGCCGACGCGAGAACATCCACCGTCCGATGAGACAGTCCTCTCCCCAGGTATGGCCTCCTTAAAATCTGCAAATTAACAGATCAATACGATCCTATAAAGGATGTTGATCCCCAGTGATTGGGTTTACCAGTAGATTTTTATTCTTGGGCATAAGCATGTAAGGCTCCCTAGCCATTTGTAATACAACGGGAAACCATGCTCGTGTAGGCCAATCTGGCACTACCAATACCCCTGAAGCGGAGTCCTCCTTGATCTTTTGCAAACATCTGCTGATGAGACAGAATGAAGGAAATACATACACAAACATTCCTCCCCCAATGCAGCGAAAATGCATCCACTGCTACTGCCCTAGGACCTGATTACCATGAAACATATCTAGGTAACTGATGATTTAATCGAGATGCAAACAAGTCAATATCTGGCAATGCATACTGATCAATCATTTGGTTAAATACATCCTGATTTAACATCCATTCAATGTTGTCATTAAACTGACGTGACCTCTTCCTGGCAAATAAAGTGCTGAAAGCCAGATATTTTGGTCAATACACCAGCTCCAAATCTGGTTAGCCAGTCTATCACAAGACTGTGGCTTTACTCCACCCATGTGGTTTACATATGCCACTGCTGTGTTGTTGTCAATCTGACCTGCACATGCAGATCCCTCCTTGTAGAACAATAAGCTTTTAGCCCATACCAGGTGCCCAACAACTCTAAATAATTAATCCCTCTTAATTGAGGAAGCGATGTCTCATCCACATTCCATCTGCCTCCACAACTAGAAGACATATCTGTTGCACCCCAACCCAGTGCACTTACATCAGTCTGTAATATCAGTGACGGTGATTCCACCAAAGCCTTCCTTAAATTTTTTGAAACATGTACTATCCACCATTGTATGTCAGCAATCGCCCCAGCTGACAACTGCATAGGCCTATCAAAATGGCCCCTTTGTATTCTCAGTGCCTGTTCCTTTGATGGTTGTAATTGTTGATAATGCAGAGGACCATACTGCACAGCTGGAAAGGCTGCAACAACTTCCCAATAAAACTGGCTACTTGTCTAATCGAAGGCCGTTGTTCTCCAACGAGATTAACACAGTCCTCAATTAACTGATTCAATTTATCCCTGGGCAAAGTTACCAACATGTGACTGGAATTAATGGTAAATCCCAGATAATCAATAATTTGGACTGGTGATAATTTAGATTTATCTGGGTGAATAACAAATCCCATTTGTTCAAAAATGATTTTAACAACTGAAACTGATGATTGAGTTTCAGCATGAGTCTTTCCAGCAATCAGAATATCATCTAAATAGGCCATTACCACATGCCCCTGAGCTCTAAGTAATGCTAACACAGGTTTTACCAATTTAGTAAATAATCTAGGAGCTGAAGTTAATCCATTCGGCAATGTCCTGAATTGCCACAGCTCAGTCATCCAAATAAATTTCAAATATCTTCTATCATCACCATGAATAGACACTGCGTAATACGCATTCTTTAAATCAATGGTTGCCATATAATACCCTTTGGACACTAGATGTTTGCCCGTGGTAAAGTTCTCAATTTTGAAATGCCTATAACAAACAAATTTGTTCAAATTCGATAAATCCAGAATAATTCTACATCCCCCAGTCTTTTTAGATCTGGGAAATATACTTGACAGAAATTGTTGACTTTGATAGACAGAAGGCTCAATTACCCCTTCTTATGTAACGACTGAATCTCTGCTTGAATAAGCACATTTTCCTCATCTGAAAAATAAGTTTACAACTAGGAAAATGTTGATTAGGTAGACTGTCATAGTAAAATCCAATTTTTCACCCCTTCAATACACTAAGTATGAACAAATCTGAAGTTCAACTGCTGCCATTGTTTGAGAACAATTTTAACCTTCCCCAATTTGAACAGGAACATCCGTTAATTCATCGTCTGTCAATGTTATATTCCTTACCAGCATCGTTCCTTGCGGCCTTGTTGTCCTCGACTTCTTGTAGAGAACCTTTTTTGCCTTGCTTCCAGCTGGCTTAATGAGGGCCATGGTTATAACAACCTCATAACAGTCTTTGACCCTTTTTGCAAGGTTACCACCAAACAACAGATTTCGTGGTGGTACACTGGTCGGTTTGCACAACTCGCCAAATTCGGGTTAGCACTGGCCTAATAGCGGCCCTCCCGATATTATTAATTTCAAAATGCATTACAAAGGAGTCCCAGTTCATCCTGGTGTGCTTCAACCATATCATTTGTATCAATAACTTTCACCACAGCTGTAATACCTGCTTACAACAGTTTCAGCACTTTTTTAAAACTTCATCTCCTGGGCCCTAGCAGGCAAACCCATCTATGCAAATTTGGTGATTAACCACCGGTACCTTCAGGAGATCACAATTAACAGGAGCTTTATAGTTTTTTTGCTACTTCATCCATAGCTAGCTCCTGTAACTGGTGGGAGAGCATATATTGAATGGCTTCGGCCAATTCTACATCAATCGCCTTTCCTGCCTTTCTACACTCAGCAAACTTCCCAGCAATGTTCGGAATTACCTCCAACCGAACACCTTTACTGCTCTCCCCCAGCATAGAAACAGTGTCAGCAAACAGCCCTGACAGAACATCCTCCTCACAGGCAGGATAGTTCTGCAGCCCTGAAACAGGTGCTGCTAGCACAAGCTCTCCATCAGCCTGGCTTGGGCACCACTCCTCCTCAAGGAGCTGGAACATCCTCCTCACAGGCAGGATAGTTCTGCAGCCCTGAAACAGGTGCTGCTAGCACAAGCTCTCCATCAGCCTGGCTTGGGCACCACTCCTCCTCACGGAGCTGGTCCCTGTCGAGCATTCTTTTGTAATAGAATCTCGACGTGGGAGAGCCGTGAGCAAACGGACTCTCCTATGGAGGGTATAACCTCCAGGCCTGACTCATTTACGGGCCACAGAGACTTGCCAGTGGCCTTCCACCCTACTGACAAGCCTCCACTGCCCCCCGGCAGTGGGTCCGCAACCACTGGCTGTGTAGCCAGCACCGGACCAGGTGTACCAGACGGGCCTCCATCCTCAACACTCTCCTGGTCACTCTCCTTTCTACCCCCGGAGCGCCTCGCCGACACCTTCTTCACTTTCTGCAACATATCTACCAAAACTCCCAACCGTCGCAGAAAATGACCTGTGGTAAAATTTTTTCAACAAACCTTACCTCCGTTTAAACTTGTTAACAAAGAACTGCAGATGCTGGAGAATCGAGGGTGAAGTCTGAAGAAGGGTCTCGACCCGAAACGTCGCCCATCTCCTTCGCTCCTTAGATGCTGCTGCACCCGCTGAATTCTCCAGCTTTTCGTGTAACCCGTTTAAACTTACCGCTCGGAGGAGCGCTGCTGCTCCAACCGGCCGACTGCACCAGCGTCTGACGTCATGACGCACCAACGGCTGTACGGGCTTCTATTCACGTAGTCACTCACGTGACTCCGAAGTAAAATAGTTAACACAAATGTAGGTCCCTTGCAGTCAGAAACGGGTGACTTGATCACGGGGAACAAGGACATGGCAGACCAATTGAATAACTACTTTGGTTCTGTCTTCACTAAGGAAGACATAAATAATTTGCCGGAAATAGCAGGGGATCGCGGGTCAAATGAGATGGAGGAAATGAGTGAAATCCAGGTTAGCCGGAAAGTGGTGTTGGGTAAATTGAATGGATTAAAGGCCGATAAATCCCCAGGGCCTGATAGGCTGCATCCCAGGGTACTTAAGGAAGTAGCCCCAGAAATAGCAGATGCCTTAGTGATAATTTTTCAAAACTCTTTAGATTCTGGAGTAGTTCCTGAGGATTGGATGGTAGTGTAACCCCACTTTTTAAAAAGGGAGGGAGAGCGAAAACGGGGAATTACAGACCAGTTAGTATAACATCGATAGTGGGGAAACTGCTAGAGTCAATTATTAAAGATGGGAGAGCAGCGCATTTGGAAAGTGGTGAAATCGTTGGACAAAGTCAGCATGGATTTACGAAGGGTAAATCATGTCTGACGAACCTTATTGAATTTTTTGAGGATGTAACTAGTAGAGTGGATAAGCGTGAAGCAGTGGATGTGTTGTATCTGGACTTTCAGAAGGCTTTCGACAAGGTCCCACACAAGAGATTGGTATACAAACTTAAAGTACACGGTATTGGTGGTTCAGTATTGATGTGGATAGAGAACTGGCTGGCAGACAGGAAGCAAAGAGTAGGAGTGAACGAGTCCTTTTCAGGATGGCAGACAGTGACTAGTGGGGTGCCGCAAGGCTCAGTGCTGGGACCCCAGCTATTTACAATATACATTAATGATTTGGACGAGGGAATTAAATGCAACATCTCGAAGTTTGCGGATGACACGAAGTTGTGGGGCAGTGTTAGCTGTGAGGAGGATGCTAGGAGGTTGCAGGATGACTTGGATAGACTGGGCGAGTGGGCAAATGCATGTCAGATGCAGTATAATGTGGATAAATGTGAGGTTATCCACCATGGTGGCAAAAACAGGAAGGTAGACTATTATTTGAATGGTGACCGATTAGTAAAAGAGGAGATGCAGCGAGACCTGGGTGTCATAGTACACCAGTCATTGAAAGTAGGCATGCAGGTGCAGCAGGCTATGAAGAAAGCGAATGGTATGTTGGCATTTATAGCAAAAGGATTTGAGTACAAGAGCAGGGAGGTTCTACTGCAGTTGTACAGGGTCTTGGTGAGGCCACACCTGGAGTATTGCGTACAGTTTTGGTCTCCTAATCTGAGGAAAGACATTATTGCCATAGAGGGAGTACAGAGAAGGTTTACCAGACTGATTCCTGGGATGGCACGACTTCCATATGAAGAAAGACTGGATAGACTTGGCTTGTACTCGCTGGAATTTAGAAGATTGAGGGGTGATCTCATAGAGACTTATAAAATTCTTAAGGGGTTGGACATGCTAGATGCAGGAAGATTGTTCCCGATGTTGGGGAAGTCCAGGTCAAGGGGTCACAGTTTAAGGATAAGGGGGGATTCTTTTAGGACCAAGATGAGAACATCGTTTTTCACACAGAGAGTGGTGAATCTGTGGAATTCTCTGCCACAGAAGGTAGTTGAGGCCAGTTCGTTGGCCATATTTAAGAGGGAGTTGGATGTGGCCCTTGTGGCTGAAGGGATCAGGGGGTATGGAGAGAAGGCAGGTACAGGATACTGAGTTGGATGATCAGCCATGATCATATTGAATGGCGGTGCAGGCTCGAAGGGCCGAATGGCCTGCTCCTGCACCTAATTTCTATGTTTCTATGTTTCTATGTCCAAGTCACCCTGCATTCTCATAGTATCCTCCTCACAGTTCACACTGCCACCTAGATTTGTGTCATCTGGAAATTTGCTAATGTTACTTTGAGGGTAGGGAAGATTCCCATTGAGGGTAGGGAAGATTCAAACAAGAGGGCATGACATGAGAATTAAGGGACAGATGTTTAGGGGTAACGTGAGGGGGAACTTCTTCACTCAGAGGGTGGTGGTTGTGTGGAATGAGCAGAAGTGGTGGAGGCAGGATCGATTTTAACATTTAAAAGTAAAGTGGATAGGTATCTGGACGGGAAGGGAATGGAGGGGTATGGTCTGAGTGCAGGTGGATGGGACTAGGGGAAAACAAATGGCCGGCACGGACTGGAGGGGCCGAGAGGGCCTGTTTCCGTGCTGTAATTGTAATATGGTTAATTGTTATATGGTTATATGAATCCCTTCCTCTAAATTATTGATGTATATTGTAAATAGCTGCCGTCCCAGCACCGAGCCTTGCGGTGCCCCTCTAGTCACTGACTGCCATTCTGAAAGGGACCCGTTAATCCCTACTCTTTGCTTCCTGTCTGCCAACCTATTTTCTATCCCTGTCAGCACTCTACCCTCAATACCACGTGCCCTAATTTTGCCCACTAATATCCTATGTGGGACCTTATCAAAGTCCAGGTACACTACATTCATTGGATCGCCCTTGTTCATTTTCCTAGTTATATCCCCATCCTTCATCCATTTTACTTGTCACATCTTCAAAAAAATCCAGAAGATTTGCCAAGCATGATTTACCCTTCGTAAATCCATGCGGACTCGGACCGATCATGTTACTGCTGTCCAAATGTACCGCTATTTCATATTTTATGATTGACTCCAGCATCTTCCCCACGACCGATATCAGGCTAGCTGATTTATATTTCCATGTGTTCTTTCTCCCGCCTTTCTTAAAATGTGGGATAACATTAGCCACCCTCCAATCCACAGAAACTGATCCTGAATCTATAGAACATTGGAAAATGAACACCAATGCGTCCACGATTTCTAGAGCCACTTCCATAAGTGCCCTGGGATGCAGAGCATTAGGCCCTGGAGATTCATCAGCCTTCAGTCCCATTAGCCAACCCAATTCTATTTCTCGCCTAATGAAAATTTCAGTCTACCCAACACAAATTTCTGTCTCATGTGGAATTCCTTCAATTCCTCTGTTCCCTCAGATCCTCTGGCCACTAGTATATCAGGAAGATTGTTTGTGTCCTCCTTAATGAAGACGGATCCATAGTACCTATTCAACTCATCTGCCATTTCCTTGCTCCCCATAATACATTCATCTTTTTCAGTCTTCAAGGGTCCAACGTTGGTCTTAAATATTTTTTTCGTCTTCGCATGCCTAAAGAAGCTTTTACTATACTCCTTCGTAATCTTGGCTATCTTAACTTCCACCTCATCTTTTATCCCTGTATTGCCTTTTTAGTTGGTTCTGTTGCTCTTTAAACATTACCCTATCCTGTTGCTTCCCACTCATCTTTGCTATGTTGTACGTCTTCTCTTTTATTTTTATACTGCCCCTGACTTTCCTTGTCAGCCACGGTCACCCCTTGCACGCCTTGGAATATTTCTGTCTCTTTGGAATGAACTGATCATGTCCTAATTCTAATTGTTCCTCATGTGGTTCAGTGGGGAATGCCGGATTGATAGTGGTGCAATATTTGAACTGTGGTTGAGGATTATTTAACATGTATATTTCGTACTTGTTATGTCGAGCCATGGCCAGGTGTTGGGCCTGCAGTTGTCCTAGTAAGACAGCAACTGAATGAGAACTATACACTGTTATATCTTGATGAAGGGTCAGATTAGCAGCTGATTGTAAACTGTTGTAGATTGCAGTCAAGATCTGTGTGCCAATGGGATACCCTTGTGCTACAGGATCAAGTTTTGAGTAGTAGGCTGATGGTCGATGTTTGTTTCCATTTCTGGGTAAAAGCCGCGGTGGAGAATCCTGAGAGGATGGTACAGTACAACTGGAACGGTCGGTTATAAAGTGACCTTTCGAAGGCTGGTGCCTGCAGTAGAGCCTTTTCAAATTCTCAAAGGCTTTTTGAGCCTCTTCATTGGAACTCATCCTCTATACTGGTATATGGTGATACCTTTGTAGTGCCCAGAGAAATGTTTGGTATCCATTGTCTGCAATAATTTATCATGCTAAGCCACTGGCTCATCTGTCTTGCCGCTCTTGGTGTAGGGAATTCACAAATAGGTTTGACCCCGCTCTAGATTCCGCACTGTTGCTGTTAATATTACACCAAGAACTTCACCTGAGCTATCAACACTTTTGACTGGGAGATCACATATCCCAGGGATGACAGGTGATTTAATAACTGGGTGTTTTCTTTTCGGTTACTCTGTTCATCCAAACTAGCGAGGAGCAAATCATCCACATACTGGACCAAAGTGGACCCACATGGGAAGCACAGGGTCCGTAACTGTTCTTGCAGGCATCTATAAAATAGAGTTGGTAAATTTACAAATCCCTGAGGCAATCGAGTCCATGTATATTGTTGTCCTTTACAAGCGAAGGCAACGAGGTATTGACTACCTTGGTGTTAAGGCAAAGAGAAGAACGCATGCTCCACATCCACCTGGAATCTGGGCCAAAATGCAGGCTGGATTACGTACCACGGCATGAAGTTGTTCTATGATGGCATTAACGGATTGCAGATCCTGAACTAATCTGTACTGGTCTGGCTTCCCTGCTTTGGGTACTGTGAGGATAGGAGTGTTGCAACAGGATTGGCATTTCATTAGAATTCCCTGTTCTAGCTGATGTTATCCCACTTTTCAAGAAAGGAGCGAGAGAGCAAACAGGGAATTACAGACCTGTTAGCCTGACTTCGGTGGTGGGAAATATGCTGGACGCAATTATTAACGAGTCAATTATTAAAGGGGCATTTGGATAGCAGTAAAATGATTAGTCCAAGTCAACATTGATTTATGAAAGGGAATCATGCTTGACTAATCTTCTGGAATGTTTTGAGGTGCTGGACTCAATTATTAAAGAGTCAATTATTAAAGGGGCATTTGGATAGCAGTAAAATGATTAGTCCAACTCAACATGGATTTATGAAAGGGAATCATGCTTGACTGATCTTCTGGAATATTTTGAGGATGTGAAAGTAACATGGATGAGGGGTGCCGGTGGATGCAGTGTATCTAGGCTTTCAGAAAGCCTTTGATAAGATCCCGCACGGGAGACTGGTGACTAAAATTAGAGCACATGGTATTGGGGGTAGGGTGTTGACATGAATAGAAAATTGATTGGCAGACCGGAATCAAAGACTAGGAGTGAACGGGTCCTTTTCAAAATGGCAGGCAGTGGCGAATGGAGTGCGGCAAGGCTCGGTGTTGGGCCGCAACTGTTTACCATATATATTAATGATTTGGAAGAGGGAATTAGGAGCAACACTAGCAAGTTTGCGGGTAACACAAAGCTGGGTGGCAGTGCGAGCAGTGACGAGGATGTTAGGAGGTTGCAGGGCGATCTGGACAGGTTGAGTGAGTGGACAGATGCGTGGCAGATGCAGTATGATATAGATACATGTGAGGTTATCCACTTTGGCGGCAAAAACAAGGGGACAGATTATTATCGCAATGGGGTTAGTTTAGGTAAGGGGGAGGTGCAGCGAAACCTGGGCGTCCTTGTACACCGATCACTGAAAGTTGGCTTACAGGTACAGCAGGCAGTGAAGAAAGCTAATGGAATGTTGGCCTTCATAACAAGAGGATTTCTGTAAGGCAGTAAAGGATTTCTGTATGGCAGTTGCATAGGGCTCCGGGGAGACCACATCTAGAGTATTGTGTACAGTTTTGGTCTCCTAATTTGAGGAAGGACATCCTTGTGATTAAGGTACGGTTCACAAGGTCGGTTCACGAGATTGATCCCTGTACTACCATATAACCATATAACCATATAACAATTACAGCACGGAAACAGGCCCTCTCGGCCCTTCCAGTCCGTGCCGACCATTTGTTTTGCCCTAGTCCCATCTACGTGCACTCAGACCATACCCCTCCATTCCCTTCACGTCCATATACCTATCCACTTTACTCTTAAATGTTAAAATCGATCCTGCCTCCACCACTTCTGCTGGAAGCTGATTCCACACAGCCACCACCCTCTGAGTAAAGAAGTTCCCCCTCACGTTACCCCGAAACTTCTGTCCCTTAATTCTCATGTCATGCCCTCTTGTTTGAATCTTCCCTACCCTCAATGGGAAAAACGTATCCACGTCAACTCTGTCTATCCCTTTCATCATTTTAAAGACCTCAATCAAGTCCCCCCTTAACCTTCTGCGCTCCAAAGAATAAAGACCTAACTTGTTCAACCTTTCTCTGTAACATAGTTGCTGGAACCCTGGCAACATTCTAGTAAATCTCCTCTGTACTCTCTCTATTTTGTTGACATCCTTCCTATAACTAGGCGACCAAAATTGTACACCATACTCCAGAATTGGTCTTACCAATGCCTTGTACAATTTTAACATTACTTCCCTACTCCTATATTCAATGCTCTGATTTATAAAGGCCAGCACACCAAAGGCTTTCTTTACCACCCTATCTACATGCGATTCCACCTTCAGGGAACTATGCACAGTTATTCCTAGATCCCTCTGTTCCACAGCATTCCTCAATTACCTACCATTTACCATGTACGTCCTATTTTGATATGTCCTGCCAAGATGTAGCACTTCACACTTATCAGCATTAAACTCCATCTGCCATCTTTCAGCCCACTTTTCCAAATGGCCCAAATCTCTCTGTAGATTTTGAAAATCTACTTCATTATCCACAACACCACCTATCTTAGTATCATCTGCATACTTACTTATCCAATTTTCCACCCCATCATCCAGATCATTGATGTACATGACAAACAACAGTGGACTGTGTATTCACTGGAGTTTAGAAGGATGAGGGGGATCTTAGAGAAACATATACAATTCTAAAAGGACTGGACAAGCTAGATGCAGGAAAAAAAATCCATATGTTGGGCGAGTCATGAACCAGGGGCCGCAATCTTAGAATAAAGGGGAGGCCATTGAAGACTGAGGTGAGAAAAAACTTTTTTACCCAGAGAGTTGTGAATTTATGGAATTCCCTGCCACAGAGGGCAGTGGAGGCCAAGTCACTGGATGGATTTAAGAGAGAGTTCGACGGAGCGCTAGGGGCTAGTGGAATCAAGGGCTATGGGGAGAAGGCAGGCACGGGTTATTGATAGGGGACGATCAGCCATGATCATAATGAATGGCGGTGCTGGCTCGAAGGGCCGAATGGCCCCTTACTGCACCTATTTTCTATGTTTCTATGTTTTCTATGTTAGCAGTCTGTGTAATAGTTTGTCAATACTAGGTATTGACTGCTGCTTGAGCGGATACTGTTTGATAGAAGGCAGTGTCACATTTTCCTGGAGCTATCTGGATGGGATAAATGTGGACACATTATACCTGAGTAAGGTCTTCTGCCCACACCTGTGGGTCCAGATATTCTTGTACCTCACTCCCCAGGTGATGGTGCAGCTGTTGTGAAATTATTTGGTGGCTGGTAAAACTGAACAGTCCAATCATAAATTAGTGTTTGTTCCTGGCTTATGTTTGGATCCGCCAGAATGATTGCCCGCTGGCCCATTACTCCTAAATCATTCGCAAGCGATGGAAAGTTTGCCCTTCTGGTTATGTGTGGTGCAACCTCAGAGACCTGCTTCCACAATACCGTAGGTACCTCACCATATTCTGCTGTTCCCTGTGGTCCTGCTACTGATGCCAAATGTTTGCATCCCACTTGACCCCTTCTTTGGATTTGAGAAAGGTTTCCAGCTCTCTATTATTACCATCCGATCATATGCTAAGGTGATATGAAACGGGGGCTCTTCTTCCAAATCTAAGGACCGCCATTGCGGTGTTACTGACGAGTAACACTGTCTTTCAGGAGCCCATGCGGTTACTGTTATTGCATTATCACCACACTCAATCTTTAACTGGAATGCACACAGCAAATCCCTGGCCATCAAATTACAATCCAATCCTGTTGTAATCACAAATTTATGTTGTACTGCCTTGCTCTGATATATACTTTGACTGGCATGGAGGTTGGGTACTGGCATACGTGTTCCTGGAATCCGGGCAGGCTTTGAACTTCGTCAGACTTGGGAAGGATGTAGATTGATTGAAGATATGACATGGATGCTCCTGTATCTACCAAAAAGGTGCATATTCTTCCCTCTACTCGCAATGATAGTACAGGTTCTTCATCAGGTTTGCATCCGTTCACCACCAAGTTAGCCAATCAGGTACGAGAAAATGGATTATTTTTAGAGTAGAGTGTTTGTCTCCCTTGTCCCTGATTCCTTCTCCAGCCTCCTCTTTGCTCTCGCTGTTGGCCACCTCCTTCCTGCCGTTTTAATGTTGGACACTCCCTTCTCCAATGACCCTGTCCGCCACATGTACAACAATGGTATGGTCCCAATATTCTATTCCCTCTTCAGTATGATCTTGGGAAAATTGGTTCTAAGGGAGGTAATTCATTGGGGTAACCTGGATAGTCTGGTTCTAGTAGCCTCGCCCATTCTGGCACATTATGCTGTGGTCTAGTTTGGGGACATAGGTCTGCACTGATTCTTGGCATAACATATTCGGTATTAGCTTTATTTTGTGGCTCGTTTTCGTGTTTCTTAATATTTTTCCAATAATATCTAACTGCACGGGCCATTTGACTTGCACTATTTTCGGACCAATCAGTGTTATCTGTTTTTTATGGTCTCTGCAACACTGGTTGGCAAGCAATTTAGTAAAATTGCGCAGTACTGGGGAGAGTTTGCACCATTTCGAAAATTCAAATATCTCGACTAATCCATATACATTTCTGAGAATCTCTCTAAAAATCAATCTGCTCCCTCTCCTCGCTTGGGTCTGACATCCAGAATTTTGGGTTTTGGAGGGTGGTGGCAATTACCTCCTCTCTTGCAATTTTATCGGCGATTACATTAGGAAGTGCCTCGTGAGTTGGGTGTCCTAAATTAGCCAAGTAAATATTTGTGGGATGTAATTCAGCAGGTTATAACTCCAACAGAACATCCTGATATGTTCTGTTGGACTTATAACCTGCTGAATTACATCCCACAAATCTTTCGAATCTGCATAGTACACTCGCATGGCGGTTCGGAAATAATCCACGAAAACAGCGGGTGTCTTTTTCCTATCTGGCATTTTACTTAGTACAGCCATCATTTCATTTGGTTTCCACGGGGAGTATACTTATATAGTTTGAGGATTACCAGCGCCAATTGCTTTAGCCGGATCAAAAGCTGCGTTAGGCATCTTCCTAACTGGGAACTGGCGGCGGGATTGTTGTTCAGCTCTCTTGCCTGCTCTTGGCTCGGGCTCAGTTTCAGTGTCCCGGGAGGTTAAATCACTCTCCGATTCATCGTTCTCTTATTTAGGGAAAAGACAATAATACTCAAAGGACTGTCTCCTTTCTCGGTGCCCGTTTTATTCTCCTAGGTTTGACTGGTTCACAAACTGGTTCCTGCACTTGTTCTTGCACTTGGGATATAGGTCACTATCTGAATCTTCTGAATTTGTAGTCGGCAGGGCAATACTCTTCATATCGCCAAATTTACGTTCACAGTTTCAAACCTACGTTACAACTGGTGAATTTAGATAATAATATTTAATAGTAAGATTAAACGAGAACTTGCCAGTTCGAAGTTTGATCGTTATTTTATGAGGAGTAACGATGAGGGATTACGTGAAGAAGGCCCGCCTGGCGCTAGAACGGCATACTTCAAAGCAGCGGCATGAAAAACACAGAACACAATAGCCAGAGTAAGATAGTAAGGCTCACCATAGATTTAGAACTACCAGATGATCATTTATTTTATGAGGGTGTGGAGTGGAGGGCACGTAATCCCCCATCGTTACTCCTCATAAAATAACGATCAAACTTTGAACTGGTAAGTTCTCGTTTAATCTTACTATTTTACTTCGGAGTCACGTGAGTGACTACGTGAAGATTTTGAAGCTTCTGTGTTTTTCATGTCGTAGAATTCTTCCATACGACAGTCCGGCTAGGTCAACACATACACGAGTAAAAAACATTTTACCAGACTAGTTTTAGTTCTTTCCATAAATCTTTTAATGAAAAAAGAACATATAATAACCCCCTTTTTACATCTGGGGAACCATTACAAGTGATAAAAGATATATAAGTGATAAAATAATCGATAATATCAATCGATAGTGAAACAAAGCAGGTGATTATAGTGAACCCAACACCGCGTGTCCAAAGCCTGTCATTGTGTGAACAGGTTTATTGTAGAACTTTGAAAACGTTTCTTCTTTACACCACCCTGCGGTTTCTAAAATGTGTTCGAGTGGTACGTCCTGTAACTTCGCCGCGGACGTAGCTGCTGCCCTGGTGGAGTGAGATTTGAACACATCAGTGTCTACTCCTGCTAAAAGTAACACCTGTTTTAACCACCTTGAAATTATTTGCACTGAAGCTTTTGTATGTGGTTTCTTATGCGTAATCATTAATGTTTTTTCATCACCTCGAAGAGTTTTGGTAACCTTTACATATTGATTCAAATGTTTAACTACACATAACGTTGGATCAATAGGGTAAGCTTTAAACATTACCTTTACTCCAGTTCTCCCTGGTCTGCTTTGTTTGATCAGATCGTAAACATAGAACACAATGTTATCTGCAGCCACATGCATACAGTCTAAACGTAGCATTTGTAATGTTTGCACCCTTTGAGCTGAAATCAATGCCATTAACATGACTAATTTAAATGTTAACTTTTCCAATGACAAAATTTCGATTGGAGTCCATTGCCTAAGTAAAGTAAGTACAATGCTGACATCCCAAATTTCTGTATATCTTGGTTTGAGTGGATTTTTGTTAAAGATTCCTTTCATAAATCTGGATATTAATGGATGTGATCCAATTGATTTCTGGTCAGAGATTTGTCCTAAATAAGATGATAAGGCACTACGGGCACTATTAATGGCACTATAACTTAAGTGCTGCTCAAAATGCAACTCGGCAAGGAACTCCAATATGTTTGCAATGTTCACAGTATGATAGGATATATTTGACTGTCTACAAAAATTTTCCCATTTCTTTTTATGTGTCATATATTGTTTCTGAGTGCTATCTCGCCATGATGCGACTATAATATCCATAGTTCTATCCGACAATCCAAGCTCTTGTAGTGGTCTGGTCAAAACCTGCAGATTAACAAATTCATATAAGCATGGAATGGATGAATTTCTTTGGTTACTGGTTTTATCAATAAATCACTGCTGCTAGGAATTGACATATATGGTTCTTTAATCATGTTTAACATCAATGGGAACCATGGTTGTGTCGACCAATTTGGAATCACCAATAATCCTGTGGCAGAATCTTGTTCTATTTTCTTCAGACATTGCTGAACTAGAGCAAATGGCGGAAAGGCATAAAAGAACATATTCCCCCAATGTAGTGAAAAAGCATCTACTGCTACTGCATCTGGATCTGGTTCCCAAGACACATATTTAGGCAATTGATGATTTAATCTTGATGCAAACAAATCAATGTCTGGTAACCCATATTGAATCACAATTTTACTGAACATTACTGGGTTCAACATCCATTCTGTGTTGTCTTTAAACACCCTTGACCTATTGTCTGCCACCACATTATCTTTACCTGGAATGTAATTTGCCGAAATCCAAATTTGGTGCTTAATACACCACTGACATATCTGATTGACCAGGCAATCACATGATACCGATCTGACTCCACCCATGTGATTAATATATGCAACAGCTGTTTTATTGTCTAATTGAATTACATGCAGATTCTTTTTTGTAGAACAATAGGCTTTTAACCCATAAAATGCTCCCAATAATTCTAAATAGTTAATACCATATGTTTGGAGAAACATTTCCTCTTGGACAGGCCATCTGCCCCCATAGCTGGTGAATGAATCTGTTGCCGCCCATCCGAGAGCACTAGCATCTGTTTGTAAAATTACTTCAGGCTGTTGTATCAAAATGTGTTTAGCAGCTTGTGGGACATTTTCAATCCACCATTGTAATTCCAATAAAGCTTATTTTGTTAATTGCATAGGCCTATCAAAATGGCCTGCTCTCTTTTTTAGAGCTCTTATTTTGTCCCTTTGAAGGTTTTGGTAATGTAATGGACCAAATTCTACTGCAGGAAATGCTGCTACTAATTTACCAATAACCTTTGCTACTTCTCGGATGGAGGGACAAGGTTTTTGAATAAGACCCCTACAGGTCATTAGAATATCATCAATCTTATCTGTTGGCAAAGTTACTAACATAGTAACTGAGTTAATCACAAACCCCAAATAGTTAATTGACTGTGCTGGCTGCAGCTGGGACTTAATTGGATGAATCAAGAAACCTAATTTCTAAAACAAAGTTTTAGTTGCTGAAACTGATTTTTCAGCTGATTCCAGATTACCATTGATGATTAAAATATCATCCAAATAAGCCATAATAATGTGCTTTTGTGCTCTTAATTGTGCTAAAGCTGGTTTCAACAGCTTTGTAAAGAGCCTGGGAGCTGAACTTAACCCATTTGGTAAAGCTTTGAATTGCCACAGCTGTCCCAGCCAATTAAATTTTAAATACCTTTGAAAGAACTGATGTATTGGTACTGAATAGTACGTATCCTTTAAATCAATTGTAGCCATATAACAACCTGCTGATATCAAATGTCTTGTAGTGTTGAATGTTTCCATCTTAAAATGTTTATACTCTACAAATGTATTAAAGTTTGTAAGGTCCAGAATAATTCTGCAACCACCATCGTTTTTACTTCTTGGAAATATGTTTGACACAAATTGATGTTTATGTTCAACAGTTTTTCAATAACACCTTTTTTACACAATTTGTCAATTTCCACATTAATTTCTGCCTCTTCAATTGCAGAAAACATGAAACCATAAGCAGGTTTATTTTGTACCGGAGAATTAACACCTTCTTTAAATGTAATAGTAGCTCCTAAAACTGTTTGTAAAATAAATCGATCAGATGTGATAGCCAGCCATTCATTATAAAACATTTGTAATCTCCCTCCAACTGGAGATTTGTCCACAGTTTCTTTAAGAATTGAATACATTTTTTGTACCTCTCCATATGAACGTGGTGGTCTCCTTCTCCCCGTATACGGGTGAACATTAGGCTGAGTCGGATGGTAATATTTTCTTATCATATTCCTGCCTCTGCTTCCAAAATCAAAACCCCTTCTTGACGAAGAATACCTTTTTTGTCCAAACACGAAAGGTCTCATGTGGCTAATAGATTTAGCCTCTTCATCCATTTCTCTTATTTGCTTAGGCAGGTTCTCTCCAAATAGATAACCAGGAGCTTGAACACCACTTGATCGACACAGACCTGCAAACCTTGGATGGAATATGGGCCGAATCGCAATTTTCCTCATATAACCATATAACCATATGACAATTACAGCACGGAAACAGGCCCTCTCGGCCCTTCCAGTCCGTGCCGACCATTTGTTTTCCCCTAGTGCCATCTACCTGCACTCAGACCATACCACTCCATTCCCTTCACGTCCATATACCTATCCACTTTACTCTTAAATGTTAAAATCGATCCTGCCTCCACCACTTCTGCTGGAAGCTCATTCCACACAGCCACCACCCTCTGAGTAAAAAAGTTCCCCCTCACGTTACCCCTAAACTTCTGTCCCTTAATTCTCATGTCATGCCCTCTTGTTTGAATCTTCCCTACCCTCAATGGGAAAAGCTTATCCACGTCAACTCTGTCTATCCCTTTCATTGATGTACATGACAAACAACAGTGGACCCAACACAGATCCCTGAGGCACCCCAGTGGTCACCGGCTTCCAACCTGACAAACAGCCATCCACCATTACTCTCTGACATCTCCCATTCAGCCACTGTTGAATCCATCTTGCTACTCCGCCATTAACACCCAAAGATTGAACCTTCTTAACCAACCTTCCATGGGGAACCTTGTCAAAGGCCTTACTGAAATCCATATAGACAACATCCACTGCTTTACCCTCATCAATTTCCCTAGTTACCGCTTCAAAAAATTCAAGAAGGTTTGTCAAACATGACCTTCCAGGCACAAACTGTTGACTGTTCCTGATCAGACCCTGTTTATCCAGATGCTTATATATATTATCTCTAAGTATCCTTTCCATTAATTTGCCCACCACTGACGTCAAACTAATAGGTCTATAATTGCTAGGTTTATTCTTTGAACCCTTTTTAAACAATGGAACAACATGCGCAGTACGCCAATCCTCCGGCACTATTCCCGTTTCTAATGACATTTGAAATATTTCTGTCATAGCTCCTGCTAGTTCTACACTAACTTCCCTCAATGTCCTAGGGAATATCCCGTCAGGGTAACTTCCCTCAATGTCCTAGGGAATATCCTGTCATACAATTAATTTCATAGAAGGAATTGCACAATACGCCCAAAGTATCTTTTTGGATTTTGACCATTTCCGACCCCTCCATTTGCCTTCCAAAAGCAGTAATGGCAGCTGAAATCAATTTGAGGACTCTTTGAAATGTTATTTCTTGTCCTCTCATGCCCGGAGTCAAAGGCGTCCATATGGATGGATTAACCGTAGGTACCTTCAATGAGGTGCAATTTTCCGGTGTTTTATATAATTCTGCTGTTTCAGTCATCACAGAATCTTGAAGTTGGTGAGATACCATATAATTTATACTGGCAGCTAAGTTTTCTTCCATAGCCTCACCACTTCCTTCAGGTATAGCAAAATCTTTTGCCATATCAGGCACATCTGGCCTTTTCTTTTTTATTCGTGGTGTGCACTCATAATCCACATCACCACTTGCAGGGTCTGTCTTCTGCAGCCCTGATACACTTGGAATTATATCCAATGAGACTTCCTCCACCCTTATTCCTGGGTCAGGAGTTTCAAATTCCCAATTTGGCACATAGCCATATTCAGTATATTCATACCCCTCAGGGTCATTTTGGGAAACTTCTGGGTACTGTGACCCTTGTCTCATTATATTTTGGAGTACTTTCTCCATATGTTCCATTTTAAGCCATATAGCTTTATTATCCGGAGGACTTTCATTATCAGAGTCATTATCAGAAGCCACGGGCCTCACGGATTTCTTTTTACTTTTTCTTGGAACATATTCCTCCGTGGTTTGCATTTCTGGAGAAATTATAGTCTCACTAACGGGTGAATCAGCGGCCACCGGTATCGGAACCGGATCCGCACTCATCTCTTGTCCCGACTCTGTAGCTTCTCCCCGGGACAATCTTTTTACCCGCGGAATTTTCCTTTGAGACTTCTCCATTTTCTTTTTTTTTTTTTTTTTTTTTATTATCTGGCTCAATCATTACGCCAGCGTGACTCTGATTTTTACTTTTACTTTCTCTTTTGCTGGTTTTACCAGCGTAACGTCTTTTTTAGAACGTCCCCACTTTCTTTGCTACTTACCTGCGGGTCCGTTCCGGCCGCTGCGAGGAGCTGCGTTCTGCAGCTCTTGCTTCTGCCGTCAGCGTCGACGTAATGTCGTTCTAGCGCCAGGCGGGCCTTCTTCACGTAGTCACTCACGTGACTCCGAAGTAAAATTCTATGCCTTTCACCGATTGCACAAACTCAGTCCGTGACCAATACAGTGGACAATTGATCACATGCAAAATAGGCTAATTAATTTAGCGTTATATCTCACGAAGTAATAATAAACAGCACAATGGTATCTGACGATTTGCGAATCATTCGGATCATATTTTCTCAGACGTACATTACGATTATGCAATTATTTAACGCACGTGGAAGCAATATCATTACACACCATGTATAAAACAAAATTCCCATTCTAAACTTCTAAAGACAAAAAGGAGACCATGCAGCTTCTCGGCTCCATACGAAGCATAAAATCTCGTTGATTTAATTTATCCTCTCCTTATTGCCCTTCGTTCGGGCATATCAACCCTTCTGTCATCCATTTTACCATTCTACTCAAGATGATTTACAGTAGGTAATTAAACTACCTTGCAACAAATCAGTTGGATGTGCGGAAAAACCCGAGCACCTGGGCAAACACGCACAGTCACAGGGAAGATGCAAGTGTAATAGGATGTCATGCAGCACCGATGGTAAGGAATGCACCGAGATCGATACAACTGGGTGGAAGCAGCGATAGTAAAATTAAATCGAGGATATCGATAACGTGCTCCTTTCAACCATTAGAGCCACTGCAGGCAGCGTCATAGAACCGAGTTCAATGCCGACCTCCGGTGCTGTCAGTGTGGATTTTGCACGCTCTCCTTGTGCCTATGTGGGTTTTCCCCGCGCGTTCTGATTTTGTCCTACATTCCAAAAACGGGCATTTACCCACTGTAAATATCCCCTCGTGTGCATGAGTGGCAGTATCTTCGGGGAGTTGATGAGAACGAGGAAAAATAAAATAGGATAAACTATGGAATTGGATGTTTGCTACTCGCCTTAGACTCGGTAGTCAAGGGCTCTGTCCATGTTATTTGTTTAAACGAAAATCTGCAGTTCCTTCATACACACTTACTTAGATGCTAATGTTTTGTGTGAAGTACACAGGGTCAAACAATATTCAATGACGTGATGTCATCTTAACGACAAAATCAGAAGAACAGTTGGAGTTTGATTTAGCCAGCGTCCTACTTCAATAGACAACAGACAATATATGCAGGAGAAGGCCATTTGGCCCTTTGAGCCAGCACCGCCATCAATGTGATCATGGCTGATCATCCCCAATCAGTACCCCGTTCCTGCCTTCTCCCCATATCCCCTGACTCCACTATCTTTAAGAGCGTTATCTAGCTCACTCTTGAAAACATCCAGAGAACCTGCCTCCACCGCACCTCCAGGCAGAAAATTCCACAGACTCACCACTCTCCGAAATAAAGTGTTTCCTCGTCTCAGTTCTAAATGGCCGACTCCTTATTCTCAAACTGTGGGCCCTGGTTCTGGACTCGGGAAACATCGGGAACATATTTCCTGCCTCTAGTGTGTCCAAGCCCTTAACAATCGTATATGTTTCAATGAGATGCCCTCTCATCCTTCTAAACTCCAGAGTGTAAAAGCCCAGCTGCTCCATTTTCTCAGCATATGACAGTCCCGCCATCCCGGGAATTAACTTTGTAAACTTTGCTGCACTCCCTCAATATCAAGAATGTCCTTCCTCAAATTAGGGGACCAAAGCTGCACACAATACTCCAGGTGTGGTCTCACTAGGGCTTTCTACAACTGCAGAAGGACCCCTTTGCTCCTATATTCGATTCCTCTTATAACCATATAACATATAATAACCATATAACAATTACAGCACGGAAACAGGCCCTCTCGGCCCTTCCAGTCCATGCCGACCATTTGTTTTCCCCTAGTCCCATCTACCTGCACTCAGACCATACCCCTCCATTCCCTTCACGTCCATATACCTATCCCCTTTACTCTTAAATGTTAAAATCGATCCTGCCTCCACCACTTCTGCTGGAAGCTGATTCCACACAGCCACCACCCTCTGAGTAAAGAAGTTCCCCCTCACGTTACCCCTAAACGTCTGTCCCTTAATTCTCATATCATGCCCTCTTGTTTGAATCTTCCCTACCCTCAATGGGACAAACGTATCCACGTAAACTCTGTCTATCCCTTTCATCATTTTAAAGACCTCAATCAAGTCCCCCCTTAACCTTCTGCGCTCCAAAGAATAAAGACCTAACTTGTTCAACCTTTCTCTGTAACATAGTTGCTGGAACCCTGGCAACATTCTAGTAAATCTCCTCTGTACTCTCTCTATTTTGTTGACATCCTTCCTATAACTAGGCGACCAAAATTGTACACCATACTACGGAATTACCAATGCCTTGTACAATTTTAACATTACTTCCCTACTCCTATATTAAATGCTCTGATTTATAAAGGCCAGCACACCAAAGGCTTTCTTTACCACCCTACCTACATGCGATTCCACCTTCAGGGAACTATGCACAGTTATTCCTAGATCCCTCTGTTCCACAGCATTCCTCAATTCCCTACCATTTACCATGTAGTCTTGTTATAAAGGCCAACATGCCATTCGCTGCCGTCACTACCTGCTGTACCTGCCTGGTTGCATTCATAGATTGATGTACAAGGACCCCAAATCCCGTTGTACATCCCCTTTTCCCAACTTGACGCCATTTAGATAGTAATCTGCCTTCCTGTTTTTGCTACCAAAGTGGATAACCGCTCATTTATCCGTATTAAACTTAATCTGCCATTCATCTGCCCACTCCCCCAACCTGTCCAAGTCACCCTGCGTTCTCATAGAATCCTCCTCACAGTTCACACTGGCACCCAGCTTTGTGTCAGCTGCAAATTTGCTAATGTTACTTTGAATCCCTTCATCCAAATCATTGATTTATGTTGTAAATAGCTGTGGTCCCAGCACCGAGTCTTCCGGTACCCCACTCGTCACTGCCTGCCAATCCGAAAGGAACCCATTAATCCCTACTCTTTGCTTCCCGTCAGCCAACCACTTATCTATCCATGTCAGCATTCTATCCCCAATCACATGTGCCCTAATTTTGCCCACTAATCTCATATGTGGGACCTTATCAAATGCTTTCTGAAAGTCCAGGTACACTACATCCACTGACTCTCCCTTGTCCATTTTCCTAGTTACATCTTAAAAAAATTCCAGAAGATTAGACAAGCATGATTACCCCTTCGTAAATCCATGTTTACTCGATCCGATCCTTGTTACTGCTATCCAAATGTGCGGCTATCTCATCTTTTATAATTTACTCCAGCATCTTCCCCACCACCGATGTGAGGGTAACTGGACTATAATTCCCCGTTTTCTCTCTCCCGCCTTTCTTAAAAAGTGGGATAACATTAACTACCCTCCAATCCACAGGAACTGATCCTGATTTTATAGACCATCGGAACATTATTACCAATGCATCCACGATTTCTGGAGCCACTTCCTAAAGTACGCTGGGATGCAGACCATCAGGCCCTGGAAATTTATCAGCCTTCAGTCCCATCAGTCTATCCAACACCATTTCCTGCCTAATGTGGATTTCCTTCATTTCCTCTGTCACCCCAGATCCTCTGGCCACTACTATATCAGGAAGATTGTTTGTGTCCTCCTTAGTGAAGACAGATCCAAAGTACCTGTTCAATTCATCTTCCATTTCCTTGTTCCCCATAATAAATTCAAATTTTTCGGTCTTCAAGGGTCCAATTTTGGTCTTAACTATTTTTTCCTCTTCACATACCTAAAGAAGCTTTTACTATCTTGCTTTATATTCTTGGGTAGCTTTCCTTCGTACCTCATCTATTTCTCCCCATATTGTATTTTTGGTTATGTTAGTTTGTTATTTAAAAATTAACCAATCCTCTTGCTTCCCGTTGATCTTTGCTACGTTGTACTTCTTCCCTTTAATTGTTATACTGTCCCTGACGTCCCTTGTCAGCCATGGTCGTCCATTTCCCCCCTTGGAATATTTCTTCCTCCTTGGAATCAACTGATCCTGCAGTATTATTCCTAGAAACACCTGCCATTTTTGTTCCACTGTCATCCCTGCTAGTGTATCGTTCCAGTCAAGTTTGGCCATTTCCTCCCTCATGGCCCCATTGTCCCCTTTATCCAACTGCAACACTGACACTTCCGATCTACTCTTCACTCTCTGCACTTGTAGATAAAACGTGACCATGTTATGGTCACTGCCTCCCAATGGCTCATTAACCTCGAGTGCCTTTATCAAATCCGATTCATTACATAACACTAAATCCAGAGTTGTCTTCTCCCTGGTAGGCTTCAATACAAGCTGTTAAAAGAATCTGCCTCGAAGGCACTCTACAAAGTCCCTTTCTTTGGGCGCAGTACCAACCTGATTTTCCCAGTCTACCTGCATGTTGAAATCTCCCATAACACCCACAGCATTACTTTTACTACATGCCAATTTTAACTCCTGATTCAACTTGCACCCTATGTCCAGGCTACTGTTTGGGGTCCTGTCGATTTGTCCCATTAGGGTCTTTTTAACCTCACAATTCTTTAGTTCTATCCGTACTGACTCCACATCTCCTGTTTCAATGTCACTGCTTGCAAGGGACAGAATTTCATTCCTCACCAACAGGGCAACCCCACCCGCTCAGCCCACCTATCTTTTCTTTCCGATAGGAGGTATACCCTTGAATATTCAGTTCCCAGCCCTGGCCCTCTTGCAGCCATGTCTCAGTATGATTCCGCCGATAATTCACGCATGAATATGTCCTGCTTTTGTTTACTGATTTGTATAACAATTTTCATAATCTTTCTTTTGAAAAACAGATTTTTGGTATCCAATTTCCTTCGGGACCCCAAAGAAGAACCCTTCATGGCAACATGTGCAGAGAAACGCTTTGCACATTGCAGTGCTGTTTCCCTGACAGCAAAACAACATTTGTGATCAACATCAATAAATACAATTAAACAGACATAAACTGATGTTAGCCGTTAATAGAAAAGGCAGGACGTGGCGCAAGTGGATACATACTGAAAATAGCATAGTATTTTATTAAACGTTATTTAATATTCTGCAGAAAAATCAATATCGGCGAATCGATATCAAAAGAAAGAAAATATTAAGATTGCCGAAAGTCCACCCTTTATTTTTGATGGAGTTTATAAAATAAATCACAAGCAAAACCGTGAACGCTAAGAAACTGAACGATCGACTGGATATGGTACAAAATAGAAGGTGTCAATGAGGTGAAGTTAGACACAAACAGCTGGAGTAACAGCGGGACAGGCAGCATCTCTTGAGAGAGGGAATTGGGTGACATTTCGGTTCGAGATCCTTTTTCAGACAATTAGTTGGACGGGAATGGAGAAACAACAGCTGAATATATGCCTGAATTTATATATGAGATAAATCCTCAAAACATAAGTAAACCTCTGAAACACTCAACAGAGATGGCAGCACCCGTGGAAAGGTGAATTGCGTTCTGTTTTTCAATCCACAAATGTTGTACATCAGTTTCCAACGTGGACTAGTTACTTTCCTCAGTTGCTGCGGCCCCGCCGAAGGTTGTACACAATACTCCAGATGTGGTCTCACCAGAGCGCTGTACAACTGCAGAAGAACCTCTTTATACTCCTTTACTGAAATCCTCTTGTTATGAAGGGCAACATTCCATTAGCTTTTTTCACTGCCTGCTGTACCTGTAAGCCAACTTTCAGTGACCGGTGTACAAAGACGCCCAGGTCTCCCTGCACCTCCCCCTTACCTAACCTTACCTCATTGAGATAATAATCTGTCCCCTTGTTTTTGCTGACAAAGTGGATAACCTCACAGTTATCTATATTATACTGCATCTGCCACGCATCTGCCCACTCACTCAACCTGTCCAGGTCACCCTGCAATCTGCTAACAGCCTCTTCGCAGTTCACACTGCCACCCAGCTTTGTGTCATCCGCAAACTTGCTAGTGTTGCTCCTAATTCCTTCGTACAAATCATTAATATATTTGGTAAAACGTTGCGGTCCGAACACCGAGCCTTGCGGCACTCCACTCGCCACTGACTGCCATTCTGTAAAGGACCCGTTCACTCCTACTCTTTGCTTCCGGCCTGCCAACCAATTTTCTATCCATGTCAACACCCTACCCCCAATACCATGTGCTCTAATTTTAGTCACCAGTCTCCCGTGCGGGACCTTATCAAAGGCTTTCTGAAAGTCTAGATACAGTACATCCACTGGCACCCCTTCATCCATTTTACCTGTCACATCCTCAAATTTCCAGAAGATTAGTCAAGCATAAATCTATGTTGAATTGGACTAATCATTTTACTGCTATCCAAATGCTCCATTATTACCTCTTTAATAATTGACTCCAGCATCTTTCCAACCACCGAAGTCAGGCTAACTGGTCTGTAAATCCTCGTTTTCTCTCTCGCTCCTTTCTTGAATAACATTAGCTATCATCCAATCCAAAGGAACTGATCCTGAACCTATTGAACATTGGAAAATGATCATCAATGCGTCCACTATTTCTAGAGCCACCTCCCTGAGGACCCTGGGATGCAGACCATCAGGCCCAGGGGATTTATGACCCTTCAGTCCCATTAGCCTACCCACTAATATTTCCCTCCTAATGAAACATTTTTTCAGTTCCTCTGCCCCATAGATCCTCTGTCTTCCAGTACATCTGGGAGATTGTTAGTGTCTTCCTTCGTGGAGAGATCCGAAGTACCTGTTCAACTCTTCTGCCATTTCCTTGTTAACCATAAAAGACAGGAACGAGGTGGTGATTATGGATGATCAGCCATGATCACATTGAATGGCGGTGCTGGCTCGAAGGGCCGAATGGCCTACTCCTGCACACATTATCTATTGTCTAAACTTACAAAAGTCATATCATTGGAAGGATATGATTTAGCCAGAGAAGGTGAAGAAAGATTTGCATCGATATTTAACATTTATCATTGTTATATGGTTATAACATTGTTATATGGTTATATGGTTGTATGTCTATCAAGCCATTTCGGTAATGCGCGAACCTTTCATGTTTATCAGAGCTGTAGGAGAGCATTGGCATATGTTACTATAACTTCCGCGCTCGTATTCCGCCTGAATATTCAGTGGTCTCAAAGGGTCATCAGAACGCGTATGGAAGATGCAAATCCTCAAAACCAGATGTTCGATGAGCTTTTAAGTGGAATCATCACATCCATAAGTTCATCTGTACACGTTCCGCGAACCTGTAGGCCGAGAATGTGAATGTAACTTTCGGCCGTGTCCAAGTGTTCTGAGAATTCAACTATTTATTTTACACAGCACGATGAGGAGCAACTAATCGCCTGTTGATTGGCAGATAAGTTACGTTAAGGAAGCGTAATAATCATTCCGGGAAATGATCGAACGATCATTTACAACTAACGAATAACTAGATGGAAATCATGAAATGTGACCAATTTTCGTTAGTCTTTACCGTCCCTCTTCGCATCATCTTTGATCAGTGATTCCCCATTGCAATGGGAGATAGGATTTGGACAGGTTCCCTGAAAGTGTTTTCATTCATCTGCTCTTCACATATCTCAGTTAGATTGGACAAACAATTGGCATCGACGTCAAGTAAATGTTGGGATGGAAATGGTTAACAGCGCTTGTTTATTTCCCGCTGTATGCAATTAAGGGCTGTCTCCGCGGAGCCTAATTGTCTACTCCGCAGCCTTTTAAAGCCATTTATCATTGGGTGATTTAGTAATGTCAACAAGACTTTCTGCACAAATGTCCACAAGGATGGAGAACAGAATTCGCAATCTGACAACTGTGAATTCGACCGTTTTGTCACTGCATCTGAGTCAGAGAACAGTAGGTCTGAATGCTGCGGCAACGGAAAGGGGACTGAGAGAAACAGAATTTAACGTCACGTCAATCGGACGTAATGTGTTCTGGGCGTTTAGTGAGCTTGCTGCGCACTATGACCAGATACCATTTGGAGATCGGATTATTTTGTTACTTAAGGGTATCCAGCCGATTTACTTTGCCTTCCTTGCTATTATTGCTCTTCCTGGTAGGTCTGCTTGTAGAAATAAAATTCGTACTAGTCGTGCTCCGCTCTATATCGACTTTATGTTTTATAATTTTGTCCTTCTCATCAATCCTCCTGGTATACTTCTATTTTAATCATTAACTTGAGAATCCACGTATATTTATATTGATTTTCCACTGATTGCACGCGAATAAAACCAACCACGACGTTGAAAGTAGCCTCACCATCATTACACTGCCACCTACTGCAGCAACTATCACACGACTATCGGCGCAGAACGCACCCGCGATCCAACTGTGTAGATGTTATTCTCGATCCTGATTTCAGTTGTCTCCCATGCGGTTACGTAGTTATAGACACATAAAGATCGGCCCAAACCTCCGATGCTTATGTTCTAATTAGTATTACCTCGTCAACCTCCTTGCCTGATGTTTTTCAATATTTTTCCGCCTGACGGAATCTCTATTTAATATGTACATTTTAGTCTGCATATCGATCCGGATTTTCTTTTCGCTTATTGATATTTTGCTCATTCTTTCAAAATGTTTTCCATTCATTCCCACTATTTTATAGTGTGTATGCTCACGGAATATATATTTTTCGTCTTCTTTTCTTGGGAACATTCCTCTTTTTTGTGCCAGATGTGAATGAAAATATAGATTGTGAAAATTGGCCACCGAGCCAATATCCTGAGGGCGTCGAATGCACATGCTGGGTCGTATGATTTGTTGCAATCGAGGCATGCCGTAGATTCCAGAAAATAACACAACAGCATAAACCTGCCGAAATTCTGGGTTTACAATTGTATGGTTAATTTATTGCTCTGTGACCATTTACCTGTTTGAATGGAAGGTCTTACCTTTTAAGATTTTGTGGTGTATCTGTCTTCATAATATCTAGGAATTAAAATTACGTTAGCACTCAAATGATTCCAAATGCATGTAGTAATTCGGTAGCTTGCTAACTTACACACGGTATGTCAAATTTTTCACTTTTTGTTCTCTTTATTTTAGGCAATTTAGTGACAATTGGGATCCTCTCGAGGGGAAAGTGTGGTCTCTCCAAATGCGTCTCTCGCTATCTGATCGCCATGGCTGCGGCGGATCTGGTTGTCGTTGTTTTCGACCTGATATTGAGGCACATTCCGATGGTATATTGGCGACAGTTTCATTTCCCTTGGCCCGTTCCTGTTTGTAACATCCACGCTGTTATCCTTTATGCAGCAACAGACTGTTCTGTCTGGTTCACAGTCTCATTCACGTTTGATCGATTTGTTGCCATCTGTTGTCAGACGTTGAAGTCAAAATACTGCACCGAGAAAAACGGTGGTTGTTGTTTTGGTAACAGTGGCTGCGCTGAATTGCGTTAAGGATATTTTCTGGTATTTTTATGCTAACGGGTGAATACAACCTTCTCAGTGACCCCTGGATCTGTTGGGAAAAAAAACGGTGTTGCGGGGTTCGCGGTTCTGGGCAGCGATAGAGTTCACTCACTATTTCCTCACCCCGGTTGCTCCTTTTCTTCTGATTTTATTGTTCAAACACTTTAACTGTTAAACAGATTTTACTGGCTAGTAGAGCTCGTAGAAGACTTCTTGGCCACAACAACGGGGAGAGTCCCAGAGACCCAGAGATGGAGAGCAGAAGGAAATCGATTATCTTACTCTTCGCTGTCTCTGGAAACTTCGTTGTATTGTGGGCGGTGTTCATGATCTATTCGATATGGAATCGATTGTGGTGGCTAGGATTACGGTCAATAGTTCCTCCTCATTTTGTGCAAAATGTAGGCTTCATTATGCAGCACTTAAGTTGCTGTACGAACACAGCCCTATACGCAGTGACTCAACGCAGGTTCAGGGAGGAACTCAAATACGTGGTGATGTACCCCCTTACGTTCATTGTCAATTACAATAAACGATAAAAAAACGAGGAACAATGCGTGTCGCTTTGTTGCATGCTCATACTTTTCAAATCCTTGTATCCCAATTAAAACCTGTCATGGTGCACTGTTTTCTATCGATATTCAGTCGCAAGGGAATCGTCAGATTTATTGTAAACACACATTCTTTCTAGCAATTAAATTGCCGGTAATTTACGGCATTTATGATAAACGACCTTTGAGCATGTTATCATCAATGTATACTTTCGGACAGATCGTCCCCTCTGTTCATTTCGTATCACCATGTATTCCTTTCTGTTTGGTGATGCCTGGTACATTCAGATTGGAATTCTCGAAATGTTCCATTAAGGGTGCGAACCTGCTGCACTCTGAGGTTGTTCCCCCTATGTGAACTGTAAAAGAATATAAACAATCGTGCGATGATAACTGCCTAAGGTGATGTTGACTCAAATGCAGGCGTACACTCGGGACTGGAGATGGGCCATAGCAACTGTCTGAAAGACGTGCGGTTTCATTGATAATTAGTTGAGAATTAAGAGTTTGTCTAAAGCTCCGACCTGAAACCATCAGATGGAATGTTGGGCTGGCCATTGCTAAATTGAATGCAATCCCGAGTGATATGTGATGATGCATTGGAGGAATTTAAGTATGGGCGGAACATGTGTAACAATTAGCACGGCACTCCGAAATGTTGATGACCAAGGAGTGCAAGTGCATAATTCCCTAAAAGTGACAACACTGGTGGGTAGTCTGGAGAAAAGGGCATTTGGCCCGCTTGTTTTTAACGCTTGCCAGTTTTGTGTACTGATCGCCATACATAGGAAATATGTAGCTCCGTTGGCGGAACTGTAGTTTGAAAATTTGAAAATCCTAAGCTACCAAACCTGAACTTTAGCTGCAAAGCACGTTATTAATCTTATATTCTTGAATACACGACTCAGAAACGCATCGAACATAAACCCATTTAATTAGATGTTGATTGATATGTGTACGCCTGCACCTTCACATTCCTTTGTGCCAGCGGGACCAATCGCACCTTGCTTCTCCAGCATGACCCTTTTATTGTAAATATGAAGTATATTTGTCATCAACGTTCTTTCAGAAAGAATTCTGAAGGCCTGCATTCATTTCGGAAAAAATATAGAACATTTCTATCTTAATTATCAAAGCTTTTATATGAAATAAATGATCCCTGACACTAGATTCTCAGGGAAATTATGTAACCTCTCCACTCTGACAACACCTGCATGATATCACGTGTTTAAATCCGGTTCCTTGTGCTCGTCAAGCGTCCGGGGATTAAATATTGGCGTATCAATCCCGCTCTAAGACTTCGATTCCCCTCAGGTTTAAGTCCAGAAAGATTTCAGATACTGTTCGAATCTACCTATATTATTCAGTTAATCACAAACAAATGCAGTATGCATACAACAGTTTATGTTCTCAACAAGGTACACGCCTTGTAACCTCCATTTCTTTGTGCCACCCTCTTCTGGTAGTAAACACGGTGAACTTGTTTCTTTCTTTTTTTGTAACTTGATAATTATGCGCGAGGAATTGTGTTGAATACTGCCGCAAATTCTGGAGAGGTTTAAATGTATATTTATTTAATTTTTTCATTCTACTAATTTATGTATCTCAATTTTATTTAAGCACCAAAACTTAAGGAATTAAAATAAATGATTGAGTTGCAGTTTACTGATTGTTTTTCCTCGTGTTCGTGAGTGAGTGTGTGTGTGTGTGTGTGTGTGTGTGTGTGTGTGTGTGTGTGTGTGTGTGTGTGTGTGTGTGTGTGTGTGTGTGTGTGTGTGTGTGTGTGTGTGTGTATGTGTGAGAGAGAGTGTATGCATGTGTTTGTGAGTGTATGTGTGTATGTATGTGTGTGTGTATGTGCTTATGAGTGTATGTGTGTGTGTGCTTGAGAGTGTGTGTGAGTGTGTGTGATTGTATGAGAGAGTATGTGTGTGAGTTTGTGAGTGTGTGTGTGTGTGTGTTTGAGAGTGCATGTGCCTGTGTGTGTTGTGTGTGTGTGTGTGTGTGTGTGTGAGTGTCTGTGCGTGCGTGTGTGTATGCGTTTGTGAATGTATGTGTCTGTATGTATGTGTGCGTGTGTATGTGTTTGTGAATGTGTGTGTGTGTTTGTAAGTGTATGTGTGTTTATGTGTATGAGTATGTGAGTGTGAGTGTGTGTGAGTATATGTGTGTGTGTGAGTGTGAGTGTGTTGAGTATATGTGTGTGTGTGTGTGTGCGCGTGAGAGTGTGTCTCAGTGTGAGAGTGTGTGTGCGTTTGTGAGTGTGTGTGTGTGTTGTGAGTGAATGTGTCTGTGTGAGTGTGTGAGTGTGTGAGTGTGTGAGTGTGTGAGTGTGTGTGCGTGTGTGTGCGCACGTGTGTGTGAGTGTGTGTGTGTGTGTGTGTGTGTGGTGTGTGTGTGTGTGTGTGTGTGTGTGTGTGTGTGTGTGAATGGTCTCAGTGACTGAGCTGCCAGATAAAGAATCCATTCGGCCCACAATGTCCATACAAGCCGTCTGGAAAACAGTCCATTCGGCGCACAACACCAAGCGATCCAGAAAGCACCCCCCCCCCCCCCCCCCCACCCCTCCTCCACACTGGCCATCAATATTGGAATTGATGGAGAGGTGGAATATTGCGTTGGGGAACCAGCTCTCCTGTGTGAAGCAGGGACCCAACAAGTCCCGCTTAGTCTAGTCAATCACTAAAACTCTAATCTTGTTATCTTCGGGTATGCACGGTCTCTCTGTTTGCGCAAAATAGCACTAGGAATTTTCGCCGACTCACTCACCGTTCTTCTGTGCTGCGAGTGAGCCAAGTTGCGTTCCGATTGGTTGAATGTCAAAAAAGTTAACAATGGTTTAAACATCTTAAAACAACGCGGTTACACAGATCGATATCTTCTCCTGCCAGTTAGCACCGCGCAGATTAGTCTCTCCTTTTGTCCCTCCCTGGGACGATCGGCCCCTTCCCGCGCCTTCAGTCCCATCAGTCTATCCAACACCATTTCCTGCCTAATGTGGATTTCCTTCAGTTCCTCTGTCACCCCAGATCCTCTGACCACTACTATATCAGGAAGATTGTTTGTGTCCTCCTTAGTGAAGACAGATCCAAAGTACCTGTTCAATTCATCTTCCATTTCCTTGTTCCCCATAATAAATTCACATTTTTCGGTCTTCAAGGGTCCAATTTTGGTCTTAACTAATTTTTCCTCTTCAAATACCTAAAGAAGCTTTTACTATCTTGCTTTATATTCTTGGCTAGCTTACCTTCGTACCTCATCTTTTCTCCCCATATTGTATTTTTGGTTATCTTCTTTTGTTATTTAAACAGTAACCAATCCTCTTGCTTCCCGTTGATCTTTGCTACGTTGTACTTCTTCCCTTTAATTGTTATACTGTCCCTGACGTCCCTTGTCAGCCATGGTCGTCCTTTTCTCCCCTTGGAATATTTCTTCCTCCTTGGAATCAACTGATCCTGCAATATTATTCCTAGAAACACCTGCCATTTTTGTTCCACTGTCATCCCTGCTAGTGTATCGTTCCAGTCAAGTTTGGCCATTTCCTCCCTCATGGCCCCATTGTCCCCTTTATTCCACTGCAACACTGACACCTCCGATCTACTCTTCACTCTCTCCACTTGTAGATAAAACGTGACCATGTTATGGTCACTGCCTCCCAATGGCTCATTAACGTCGAGTGCCTTTATCAAATCCGATTCATTACATAACACTAAATCTAGAGTTGTCTTCTCCCTGGTAGGCTTCAATACAAGCTGTTAAAATAATCTGCCTCGAAGGCACTCTACAAAGTCCCTTTCTTTGGGCGCAGTACCAACCTGATTTTCCCAGTCTACATGCATGTTGAAATCTCCCATAACACCCACAGCATTACTTTTACTACATGCCAATTTTAACTCCTGATTCAACGTGCACCCTATGTCCAGGCTACTGTTTGGGGTCCTGTCGATTTGTCCCATTAGGGTCTTTTTAACCTCACAATTCTTTAGTTCTATCCGTACTGACTCCACATCTCCTGTTTCAATGTCACTGCTTGCAAGGGACAGAATTTCATTGCTCACCAACAGGGCAACCCCACCCGCTCAGCCCACCTATCTGTCTTTTCGATAGGAGGTATACCCTTGAATATTCAGTTCCCAGCCCTGGCCCTCTTGCAGCCATGTCTCAGTATGATTCCGCCGATAATTCACGCATGAATATGTCCTGCTTTTGTTTACTAATTTGTATAACTATTTTCAAAATCTTTCTTTTGAAAAACAGATTTTTGGTATCCAATTTCCTTCGGGACCCCAAAGAAGAACCCTTCATGGCAACATGTGCAGAGAAACGCTTTGCACATTGCAGTGCTCTTTCCCTGACAGCAAAACAACATTTGTGATCAACATCAATAAACAGACATAAACTGATGTTAGCCGTTAATAGAAAAGGCAGGACGTGGCGCAAGTGGATACATACTGAACATAGCATAGTATTTTATTAAACGTTATTTAATATTCTGCAGAAAAATCAATATCGGCGAATCGATATCAAAAGAAAGAAAATATTAAGATTGCCGAAAGTCCACCCTTTATTTTTGATGGAGTTTATAAAATAAATCACAAGCAAAACCGTGAACGCTAAGAAACTGAACGATCGACTGGATATGGTACAAAATAGAAGTGTCAATGAGGTGAAGTTAGACACAAACAGCTGGAGTAACAGCGGGACAGGCAGCATCTCTTGAGAGAGGGAATTGGGTGACATTTCGGTTCGAGACCCTTTTTCAGACAATTAGTTGGACGGGAATGGAGAAACAACAGCTGAATATATGCCTGAATTTATATATGAGATAAATCCTCAAAACATAAGTAAACCTCTGAAACACTCAACAGAGATGGCAGCACCCGTGGAAAGGTGAATTGCGTTCTGTTTTTTTCAATCCACAAATGTTGTGCATCAGTTTCCAACGTGGACTAGTTACTTTCCTCAGTTGCTGCGGCCCCGCCGAAGGTTGTACACAATACTCCAGATGTGGTCTCACCAGAGCGCTGTACAACTGCAGAAGAACCTCTTTACTCCTTTACTGAAATCCTCTTGTTATGAAGGGCAACATTCCATTAGCTTTTTTCACTGCCTGCTGTACCTGTAAGCCAACTTTCAGTGACCGGTGTACAAAGACGCCCAGGTCTCCCTGCACCTCCCCCTTACCTAACCTTACCTCATTGAGATAATAATCTGTCCCCTTGTTTTTGCTGACAAAGTGGATAACCTCACAGTTATCCATATTATACTGCATCTGCCACGCATCTGCCCACTCACTCAACCTGTCCAGGTCACCCTGCAACCTGCTAACATCCTCTTCGCAGTTCACACTGGCACCCAGCTTTGTGTCATTCGCAAACTTGCTAGTGTTGCTCCTAATTCCTTCGTACAAATCATTAATATATATGGTAAACAGTTGCGGTCCGAACACCGAGCCTTGCGGCACTCCACTCGCCACTGTCTGCCATTCTGAAAAGGACCCTGTTAGGAAATGAGGCAGGACAGGTGACGGAGGTATGCGTTGGTGAGCACTTCGGGACCAGTGATCACAATACCATTAGTTTCAATATAATTATGGAGCGAGTAAGAACAGGACCTAGAGTGGAGATTTTTGATTGGAGAAAGGCTAACTTTGAGGGAATGCGTGAGGATTTTAAAGGAGTGAATTGGGACACTTTGTTTCATGGGAAGGATGTAGAAGAGAAATGGAGGACATTTAAAGGGGAAATTGTAAGAGTACAGAATCTTTATGTCCCTGTTAGGTTGAAAGGAAATAGTAAAAATTGGAAAGAGCCATGGTTTTCAAGGGAAATTAGACACTTGTTTCGAAAAAAGAGAGATATCTACAATATTATAGGAAGAATGGAGTAAATGAGGTGCTAGAGGAGTATAAAGAATGTAAAAAGAATCTTAAGAAAGAAATTAGGAAGGGTAAAAGAAGATATGAGGTTGCTTTGGCAAGAAAGGTGAAAGTAAATCCAAAGGGTTTCTACAGCTATATTAATAGCAAAAGGATAACGAGGGATAAAATTGGACCATTAGAGAACCAGAATGGACAGCTATTTGCAGAGCCAAAAGAGATGGGGGAGATATTGAACAATTTATTTTCTTCGGTATTCACCAAGGAGAAGGATATTGAACTCTGTGAGGTAAGGGAAAAAAATAGAGTAGCTATGGAAACTATGAGATTCAAAGAGGAGGAAGTACTGACACTTTTGAAAAATATAAAGGTGGATAAGTCTCCAGGTCCTGACAGGATATTCCCTAGGACATTGAGGGAAGTTATAGAAGAAATAGCAGGAGCTATGACAGAAATATTTCAAATGTCATTAGAAACGGGAATAGTGCCGGAGGATTGGCGTACTGCGCATGTTGTTCCATTGTTTAAAAAGGGTTCAAAGAATAAACCTAGCAATTATAGACCTATTAGTTTGACGTCAGTGGTGGGCAAATTAATGGAAAGGATACTTAGAGATAATATATATAAGCATCTGGATAAACAGGGTCTGATCAGGAACAGTCAACATGGATTTGGGCCTGGAAGGTCATGTTTGACAAACCTTCTTGAATTTTTTGAAGCGGTAACTAGGGAAATTGATGAGGGTAAAGCAGTGGATGTTGTCTATATGGATTTCAGTAAGGCCTTTGACAAGGTTCCCCATGGAAGGTTGGTTCAGAAGGTTCAATCTTTGGGTGTTAATGGCGGAGTAGCAAGATGGATTCAACAGTGGCTGAATGGGAGATGTCAGAGAGTAATGGTGGATGGCTGTTTGTCAGGTTGGAAGCCGGTGACCAGTGGGGTCCCTCAGGGATCCTGTGTTGGGGCCACTGTTGTTTGTCATGTACATCAATGATCTGGATGATGGAGTGGAAAATTGGATAAGTAAGTATGCAGATGATACTAAGATAGGTGGTATTGTGGATAATGAAGTAGGTTCTCAAAGTCTACAGAGAGATTTGGGCCATTTGGAAAAGTGGGCTGAAAGATGGCAGATGGAGTTTAATGCTGATAAGTGTGAAGTGCTACATCTTGGCAGGACAAATCAAAATAGGACGTACATGGTGAATGGTAGGGAATTGAGGAATGCTGTGGAACAGAGGGATCTAGGAATAACTGTGCATAGTTCCCTGAAGGTGGAATCGCATGTAGATAGGGTGGTAAAGAAAGCCTTTGGTGTGCTGGCCTTTATAAATCAGAGCATTGAATATAGGAGTAGGGAAGTAATGTTTAAAATTGTACAAGGCATTGGTAAGACCAATTCTGGAGTATGGTGTACAATTTTTGGTCGCCTAGTTATAGGAAGGATGTCAACAAAATAGAGAGAGTACAGAGGAGATTTACTAGAATGTTGCCAGGGTTCCAGCAACTATGTTACAGAGAAAGGTTGAACAAGTTAGGTCTTTATTCTTTGGAGCGCAGAAGGTTAAGGGGGGACTTGATTGAGGTCTTTAAAATGATGAAAGGGATAGACAGAGTTGACGTGGATAAGCTTTTCCCATTGAGGGTAGGGAAGATTCAAACAAGAGGGCATGACATGAGAATTAAGGGACAGAAGTTTAGGGGTAACGTGAGGGGGAACTTCTTTACTCAGAGGGTGGTGGCTGTGTGGAATGAGCTTCCAGCAGAGGTGGTGGAGGCAGGATCGATTTTAACATTTAAAAGTAAAGTGGATAGGTATATGGACGTGAAGGGAATGGAGGGGTATGGTCTGAGTGCAGGTAGATGGGACTAGGGGAAAACAAATGGTCGGCACGGACTGGAAGGGCCGAGAGGGCCCGTCTCCGTGCTGTAATTGTTATATGGTTATATGGTTATATGGACCCGTTCACTCCTACTCTTTGCTTCCAGCCTGCAAACCAATTTTCTATCCATGTCAACACCCTACCATGTGTTCTAAGTTTAGTCACCAGTCTCCCGTGCGGGACTTATCAAAGGCTTTCTGAAAGTCTAGATACAGTACATCCACTGGCACCCCTTCATCCATTTTACCTGTCACGGTTTGGGTCATGTAGACCAACTGCCAGAGAAATTGTTTACAGGCGACTAAAATAATTTAAAATGACAATTGGACAGCACGTTGAAAACAGGTATGCAGAAGGATATGGGGCAAACATACATTAATGGGGTAGTTCACTTAAACCTCCTTCTCCGCATGGAACAGTCTAATGGAAAGGCCGCTTTCGCTGCTGACAAACTCTATGTATCCCCCATGCACTCAGGGGTATGGTCTAAGTGCAGGTAGATGGGACTAGGGGAAAATAAATGTTCGGCACGGACTGATTGGAGAAAGGCTAACTTTGAGGGAATGCGTAAGGATTTTAAAGGAGTGAATTGGGACACTTTGTTTCATGGGAAGGATGTAGAAGAGAAATGGAGGACATTTAAAGGGGAAATTGTAAGAGTACATAATCTTTATGTCCCTGTTACGTTGAAAGGAAATAGTGAAAATTGGAAAGAGCCATGGTTTTCAAGGGAAATTGGACACTTGTTTCGAAAAAAGAGAGATATCTACAATAATTATAGGAGGCATGGAGTAAATGAGATGCTAGAGGAATATAACGAATGTAAAAAGAATCTTAAGAAAGAAATTAGGAAGGCTAAAAGAAGATATGAGGTTGCTTTGGCAAGAAAGGTGAAAGTAAATCCAAAGGGTTTCTACAGGTATATTAATAGCAAAAGGATAACGAGGGATAAAATTGGACCATTAGAGAACTAGAATGGACAGCTATCTGCAGAGCCAAAAGAGATGGGGGAGATATTGAACAATTTATTTTCTTCGGTATTCACCAAGGAGAAGGATATTGAACTCTGTGAGGTAAGGGAAAAAAGTATAGTAGCTATGGAAACTATGAGATACAAAGAGGAGGAACTACTGACACTTTTGAAAAATATAAAAGTGGATAAGTCTCCAGGTCCTGACAGGATATTCCCTAGGACATTGAGGGAAGTTAGTGTAGAAATAGCAGGAGCTATGACAGAAATATTTCAAATGTCATTAGAAACGGGAATAGTGCCGGAGGATTGGTGTACTGCGCATGTTGTTCCATTGTTTAAAAAAGGTTCAAAGAATAAACCTAGCAATTATAGACCTATTAGTTTGACGTCAGTGGTGGGCAAATTAATGGAAAGGATACTTAGAGATAATATATATAAGCATCTGGATAAACAGGGTCTGATCAGGAACAGTCAACATGGATTTGTGCCTGGAAGGTCATGTTTGACAAACCTTCTTGAATTTTTTGAAGCCGTAACTAGGGAAATTGATGATGGTAAAGCAGTGGATGTTGTCTATATGGATTTCAGTAAGGCCTTTGACAAGGTTCCCCATGGAAGGTTGGTTAAGAAGGTTCAATCTTTGGGTGTAAATGGCGGAGTAGCAAGATGTATACAACAGTGGCTGAATGGGAGATGTCAGAGAGTAATGGTGGATGGCTGTTTGTCAGGTTGGAAGCCGGTGACCAGTGGGGTGCCTCAGGGATCTGTGTTGGGTCTACTGTTGTTTGTCATGAACATCAATGATCTGGATGATGGGGTGGAAAATTGGATAAGTAAGTATGCAGATGATACTAAGATAGGTGGTGTTGTGGATAATGAAGTAGATTTTCAAAGTCTACAGAGAGATTTGAGCCATTTTGAAAAGTGGGCTGAAATATGGCAGATGGAGCTTAATGCTGTTAAGTGTGAAGTGCTACATCTTGGCAGGACAAATCAAAATAGGACGTACATGGTAAATGGTAGGGAATTGAGGAATGCTGTGGAACAGAAGGATCTAGGAATAACTGTGCATAGTTCCCTGAAGGTGGAATCGCATGTAGATAGGGTGGTAAAGAAAGCCTTTGGTGTGCTGGCCTTTATAAATCAGAGCATTGAATATAGGAGTAGGGAAGTAATGTTAAAATTGTACAAGGCATTGGTAAGACCAATTCTGGAGTATGGTGTACAATTTTGGTCGCCTAATTATAGGAAGGATGTCAACAAAATAGAGAGAGTACAGAGGAGATTTACTAGAATGTTGCCAGGGTTCCAGCAACTATGTTACAGAGAAAGGTTGGACAAGTTAGGTCTTTATTCTTTGGAGCACAGAAGGTTAAGGGGGGGCTTGATTGAGGTCTTTAAAATGATGAAAGGGATAGACAGAGTTGACGGGGATAAGCTTTTCCCATTCAGGGTAGGGAAGATTCAAACAAGACGGCATGACATGAGAATTAAGGGACAGAAGTTTAGGGGTAACGTGAGGGGGAACTTCTTTACTCAGAGGGTGGTGGCTGTGTGGAATGAGCTTCCAGCAGAAGTGGTGGAGGCAGGATCGATTTTAACATTTAAAAGTAAAGTGGATAGGTATATGGACGTGAAGGGAATGGAGGGGTATGGTCTGAGTGCAGGTAGACGGGACTAGGGGTAAGCAAATGGTCGGCACGGACTGGAAGGACCGAGAGGGCCTGTTTCCGTGCTGTAATTGTTATATGGTTATATGGTTATATGACTGGTAGGGCCGAGAGGGCCTGTTTCCCTGCTATAATTGTTATATGGTTATATGGTTATATGTCTATCAAGCAATTTAGGTAATGCGCGAACCCTTCATGTTTATCAGATCAGCACGACGAGGAGCAACCAATCGCCTGTTGATTGGCAGATAAGTTACGTTAAGGAAGCGTAATAATCATTCCGGGAAATGATCGAACGATCATTTACAACTAACAAATAACTAGATGGAAATCATGAAATGTGACCAATTTTCGTTAGTCTTTACCGTCCCTCTTCGCATCATCTTTGATCAGTGATTCCCCATTGCAATGGGAGATAGGATTTGGACAGGTTCCCTGAAAGTGTTTCCATTCATCTGCTCTTCACATATCTCAGTTAGATTGGACAAACAATTGGCATCGACGTCAAGTAAATGTTGGGATGGAAATGGTTAACAGCGCTTGTTTATTTCCCGCTGTATGCAATTAAGGGCTGTCACCGCGGAGCCTAATTGTCTACTCCGCAGCCTTTTTAAAGCCATTTATCATTGGGTGATTTAGTAATGTCAACAAGACTTTCTGCACAAATGTCCACAAGGATGGAGAACAGAATTCGCAATCTGACAACTGTGAATTCGACCGTTTTGTCACTGCATCTGAGTCAGAGAACAGTAGGTCTGAATGCTGCGGCAACGGAAAGGGGACTGAGAGAAACAGAATTTAACGTCACGTCAATCGGACGTAATGTGTTCTGGGCGTTTTAGTGAGCTTGCTGCGCACTATGACCAGATACCATTTGGAGATCGGATTATTTTGTTACTTAAGGGTATCCAGCCGATTTACTTTGCCTTCCTTGCTATTATTGCTCTTCCTGGTAGGTCTTCTTGTAGAAATAAAATTCGTACTAGTCGTGCTCCGCTCTATATCGACTTTTATGTTTTATAATTTTGTCCTTCTCATCAATCCTCCTGGTATACTTCTATTTTAATCATTAACTTGAGAATCCACGTATATTTATATTGATTTTCCACTGATTTGCACGCGAAATAAAACCAACCACGACGTTGAAAGTTAGCCTCACCATCATTACACTGCCACCTACTGCAGCAACTATCACACGACTATCGGCGCAGAACGCACCCGCGATGCAACTGTGTAGATGTTATTCTCGATCCTGATTTCAGTTGTCTCCCATGCGGTTACGTAGTTAGAGACACATAAAGATCGGCCCAAACCTCCGATGCTTATTTTCTAATTAGTATTACCTCGGCAACCTCCTTGCCTGATGTTTTTCAATAGTTTTCCACCTGACGGAATCTCTATTTAATATGTACATTTTAGTCTGCATATCGATCCGGATTCTCTTTTCTTTCATTGATATTTTGCTCATTCTTTCAAAATGTTTTCCATTCATTCCCACTATTTTATAATGTGTATGATCTCGGAATATATATTTTTCGTCTTCTTTTCTTGGGAACTTCCTCTTTTTTGTGCCAGATGTGAATGAAAATATAGATTGTGAAAATTGGCCACCGAGCCAATATCCCGAGGGCGTCGAATGCACTTGCTGGGCGTATGGATTTGTTGCAATCGAGGCATGCCCTAGATTCCAGAAAATAACACAACAGCATAAACCTGCCGGAATTCTGGTTTACAATTGTATGGTTAATTTATTGCTCTGTGACCATTTACCTGTTTGAATGGAAGGTCTTACCTTTTAAGATTTTGTGGTGTATCTGTCTTCATAATATCTAGGAATTAAAATTACGTTAGCACTCAAATGATTCCAAATGCATGTAGTAATTCGGTAGCTTGCTAACTTACACACGGTATGTCAATTTTTTCACTTTTTGTTCTCTTTATTTTAGGCAATTTAGTGACAATTGGGATCCTCTCCAGGGGAAAGTGTGGTCTCTCCAAATGCGTCTCTCGCTATGGCTGCGGCGGATCTGGTTGTCGTTGTTTTCGACCTGATATTGAGGCATATTCCGATGGTATATTGGCGACAGTTTCATTTCCCTTGGCCCGTTCCTGTTTGTAACATCCACGCTGTTATCCTTTATGCAGCAACAGACTGTTCTGTCTGGTTCACAGTCTCATTCACGTTTGATCGATTTGTTGCCATCTGTTGTCATACGTTCAAGTCGAAATAACCATATAACCATATAACAATGACAGCACGGAAACAGGCCCTCTCGGCCCTTCCAGTCCGTGCCGACCATTTGTTTTCCCCTGGTCCCATCTACCTGCACTCAGACCATACCCCTCCATTCCCTTCACGTCCATATACCTATCCACTTTACTCCCAAATGTTAAAATCGATCCTGCCTCCACCACTTCTGCTGGAAGCTGACTCCACACAGCCACCACCCTCTGAGCAAAGAAGTTCCCCCTCACGCTACCCCGAAACCTCTGTTCCTTAATTCTCATGTCATGCCCTCTTGTTTGAAACTTCCCTACCCTCAATGGGAAAAACGTATCCACGTCAACTCTGTCTATCTCTTTCATCATTTTAAAGACCCCAATCAAATCCCCCCTTAACCTTCTGCGCTCCAAAGAATAAAGACCTAACTTGTTCAACCTCCCTCTGCAACACAGTCGCTGGAGCTTTACTCAGAGGGTGGTGGCTGTGTGGAATGAGCTTCCAGCAGAGGTGGTGGAGGCAGGATCGATTTTAACATTTAAAAGTAAAGTGGATAGGTATATGGACGTGAAGGGAATGGAGGGGTATAGTCTGAGTGCAGGTAGATGGGACTAGGGGAAAACAAATGGTCGGCACGGACTGGAAGGGCCGAGAGGGCCTGTCTCCGTGCTGTAATTGTTATATGGTTATATGGTTATATGTTATATGGAACCCTGGCAACACTCCAGCAAATCTCCTCTGTACTCTCTCCATTCTGCTGACATCCTTCCCATAACTAGGCGACCAAAATTGTACACCATACTCCAGAATTGGTCCTACCAATGCCCCGTACAATTCCAACACCACTTCCCTACTCCTATATTCAATGCTCTGATTTATAAAGGCCAGCACACCAAAGGCTTTCTTTACCACCCTACCTACATGCGAATCCACCCTCAGGGAACCATGCACAGTTATTCCTAGATCCCTCTGTTCCACAGCATTCCTCAATTCCCTACCATCTACCATGTACGTCCCACCTTGATTCGTCCTGCCAAGATGAAGCACCCCACACCCATCAGCATTAAACTCCATCTGCCATCCTTCAGCCCACTTTTCCAAATGGCCCAAATCTCTCTGTAGACTTTGAAAATCCACTTCATTATCCACAACACCACCTATCTTAGTATCATCTGCATACTTACTTATCCAATTTTCCACCCCATCATCCAGATCATTGATGTACATGACAAACAACAGTGGACCCAACACAGACCCGTGAGGCACCCCACTGGTCACCGGCTTCCAACCTGACAAACAGCCATCCACCATTACTCTCTGACATCTCCCATTCAGCCACTGTTGAATCCATCTTGCTACTCCGCCATTAACACCCAAAGATTGAACCTTCTTAACCAACCTTCCATGGGGAACCTTGTCAAAGGCCTTACTGAAATCCATATAGACAACATCCACTGCTTTACCCTCATCAATTTCCCTAGTTACCGCTTCAAAAAATTCAAGAAGGTTTGTAAAACATGACCTTCCAGGCACAACTGTTGACTGTTCCTGATCAGACCCTGTTTATCCAGATGCTTATATATATTATCTCTAAGTATCCTTTCCATTAATTTGCCCACCACTGACGTCAAACTAATAGGTCTATAATTGCTAGGTTTATTCTTTGAACCCTTTTTAAAAAATGGAACAACATGCGCAGTACGCCAATCCTCCGGCACTATTCCCGTTTCTAATGACATTTGAAATATTTCTGTCATAGCTCCTGCTATTTCTACACTAACTTCCCTCAATGTCCTAGGGAATATCCTGTCAGGACCTGGAGACTTATCCACTTTAATATTTTTCAAAAGTGTCAGTACTTCCTCCTCTTTGAATCTCATAGTTTCCATAGCTACTCTACTCTTTCCCCTTAACTCACCGAGTTCAATATCCTTCTCCTTGGTGAATACCGAAGAAAAGAAATTGTTCAATATCTCCCCCATCTCTTTTGGCTCTGCAGATAGCTGTCCATTCTGGTTCTCCTATGGTCCAATTTTATCCCTCGTTATCCTTTTGCTATTAATATAGCTGTAGATACCCTTTGGGTTTACTTTCACCTTTCTTGCCAAAGCAACCTCATATCTTCTTTTAGCCTTCCTAATTTCTTTCTTAAGATTCTTTTTACATTCTGTATACTCCTCTAGCACCTCATTTACTCCATGCCTCCTATAATTATTGTAGATATCTCTCTTTTTTCGAAACAAGTGTCCAATTTCCCTTGAAAACCATGGCTCTTTCCAATTTTTACTATTTCCTTTCAACCTAACAGGTTGAATACTGCACCGAGAAAACGGTGGTTGTTGTTTTGGTAACAGTGGCTGCGCTGAATTGCGTTAAGGATATTTTCTGGTATTTTATGCTAACGGGTGAATATAACCTCCTCAGTGACCCCTGGATCTGTTGGGAAAAAAACGGTGTTGCGGGTTCGCGGTTCTGGGCAGCGATAGAGTTCACTCACTATTTCCTCACTCCGGTTGCTCCTTTTCTTCTGATTTTATTGTTCAACTCTTTAACTGTTAAACAGATTTTACTGGCTAGTAGAGCTCGTAGAAGACTTCTTGGCCACAACAACGGGGAGAGTCCCAGAGACCCAGAGATGGAGAGCAGAAGGAAATCGATTATCTTACTCTTCGCTGTCCCTGGAAACTTCGTTGTATTGTGGGCGGTGTTCATGATCTATTCGATATGGAATCGATTGTGGTGGCTAGGATTACGTTCAAGAGTTCCTCCTCATTTTGTGCAGAATGTAGGCTTCATTATGCAGCACTTGAGTTGCTGTACGAACACAACCCTATACGCAGTGACTCAACGCAGGTTCAGGGAGGAACTCAAATACGTGGTGATGTACCCCCTTACGTTTATTGTCAATTACAATAAACGATAAAAAACGATGAACAATGCGTGTCGCTTTGTTGCATGCTCATACTTTTCAAATCCTTGTATCCCAATTAAAACTGTCATGGTGCATTGTTTTCTATCGATATTCAGTCGCAAGGGAATCGTCAGATAAGTATGATAAACGACCTTTGAGCATGTTATCATCAATTTATACTTTCGGACAGATCGTCCCCTCTGTTCATTTCGTATCACCATGCATTCCTTTCTGTTTGGTGATGCCTGGTACATTCAGATTGGAATTCTCGAAATGTTCCATTATGGGTGCGAACGTGCTGCACTCTGAGGTTGTCCCCCCTATGTGGACTGTAAAAGAATATAAACAATCGTGCGATGACAACTGCCTAAGGTGACGTTGACTCAAATGCAGGCGTACACTCGGGACTGGAGATGGGCCGTAGCAACTGTCCTCTGAAAGACGTGCGGTTTCATTGATAATTAGTTGAGAATCAAGAGTTTGTCTAAAGCTCCGACCTGAAACCATCAGATGGAATGTTGGGCTGGCCATTGCTAAATTGAATGCAATCCCGAGTGATATGTGATGATTCATTGGAGGAAATTAAGTATGGGCGGAACATGTATAACAATTAGCACGGCACTCCGAAATGCTCATGACCAAGGAGTGCAAGTGCATAATTCCCTAAAAGTGACAACACTGGTGGGTAGTCTGGAGAAGAGGGCATTTGGCCCGCTTGTTTTTAACGCTTGCCAGTTTTGTGTACTGATCGCCATACATAGGAAATATGTAGCTGCTTTGGCGGAACTGTAGTTTGAAAATTTGAAAATCCTAAGCTACCAAACCTGAATAGCAAAGCACGCTATTAATCTTATATTTTTGAATACACGACTCAGAAACGCATCGAACATAAACCCATTTAATTAGATGTCGATTGATATGTGTACGCCTGCACCTTCACATTCCTTTGTGCCAGCGGGACCAATCGCACCTTGCTTCTCAAGCATGACCCTTTTATTGTAAATATGAAGTATATTTAACCATATAACAATTACAGCACGGAGACAGGCCCTCTCGGCCCTTCCAGTCCGTGCCGACCATTTGTTTTCCCCTAGTCCCATCTACCTGCACTCAGACCATACCCCTCCATTCCCTTCACGTCCATATACCTATCCACTTTACTTTTAAATGTTAAAATCGATCCTGCCTCCACCACCTCCGCTGGAAGCTCATTCCACACAGCCACCACCCTCTGAGTAAAGAAGTTCCCCCTCACGTTACCCCCTAAACTTCTGTCCCTTAATTCTCATGTCATGCCCTCTTGTTTGAATCTTCCCTACCCTCAATGGGAAAAGCTTTATCCACGTCAACTCTGTCTATCCCTTTCATCATTTTTTAAAGACCTCAATCAAGTCCCCACTTAACCTTCTGCGCTCCAAAGAATAAAGACCTAACTTGTTCAACCTTTCTCTGTAACATAGTAGTTGGAACCCTGGCAACATTCTAGTAAATCTCCTCTGTACTCTCTCTATTTTGTTGACATCCTTCCTATAACTAGGCGACCAAAATTGTACACCATACTCCAGAATTGGTCTTACCAATGCCTTGTACAATTTTAACATTACTTCCCTACTCCTATATTCAATGCTCTGATTTATAAAGGCCAGCACACCAAAGGCTTTCTTTACCATCCTATCTACATGCGATTCCACCTTCAGGGAACTATGCACAGTTATTCCTAGATCCCTCTGTTCCACAGCATTCCTCAATTCCCTACCATTTACCATGTACGTCCTATTTTGATTTGTCCTGCCAAGATGTAGCACTTCACACTTTTCAGCATTAAACTCCATCTGCCATCTTTCAGCCCACTTTTCCAAATGGCCCAAATCTCTCTGTAGACTTTGAGAATCTACTTCATTATCCACAATACCACCTATCTTAGTATCATCTGCATACTTACTTATCCAATTTTCCACCCCATCACAATGTACTGAAATGACGGCAGAGCAGGAGCATGCTCTTGCGATATTAGTCATGAAGTTAACGCTTCCCCAAATATCGCCATTTAACCGACTCCTAAACCCCATACTTGCGGGGTTGTACAAGGCATCTGCGACGCTACCACCGAGACAGCTGTTCGGTGAGGACCTGCCCATACAGGTCAAGGACCTGGATTAGGAGGCGGAGGCAGTCGGGTTGATAACCCACCTCCCTCCAGCAGGGTGGCAGTGCGCAGGCAAACATCATATGCAAGACCTCGGGCCACCTGAAAGACCAGTAAGGACCTACACGTCAGCAGCTCCTCAACACAATTCATTTGGAGCACCAGGAACCAGAACGACAGGCCCACCGGTAGCCATGGAGGTAGAGGGTCTGGTTCTCTAGGAAGTGCTGCATGTATAACCTCACAAGGAGAGAGGTTACATACATTCTGGGATACATGGGTCTGATTGTCACTTCCCCATGGGAACAAAGCAATAGACATTATAGAGGCATGTAACAGCCTTGCTTGCGCCAGGAGACCGACTATTAGACATGCTGCTAAGGTAATTGGTAAACTTGTAGCTACATTCTAGCTACGTAATTGGGCCGTTACACTATCAAAGCTTGCAAAGAGCAAAATCTCGGCATTAATAGCGAATGCTGGACATTTTTTTTCGGGCCTACGCAGCCGCCAATCAATGCATAAATTGAGCTACAATTGTGGATTAGCAAAGTTTGTGATTGTTAAATCCCATCATTACATAAAACCCATTAGTCGTGTTACAGACCGACGCAAGCACCAAGGGCTGAGACTGTTCAGAAATGCTGGGAGCATGTCACTGGCTGCGGGCTTAATGCACTAATCTGCAGCATACGTATGTCCATCTTCAAAATAATACCACTGAGGTGGAATATTTAAACCTTATGGGTGGTATCAAGTCACTATCTTGTGATGAATTGGAAAAAAATAATTTGGCTCTGGTGCATTGAAATAAATATTTGGATATCAGCTATGTACCTTCTGGTTAAGCTCAATACAGTGGCGGACACCAGGTCACACGTATTTAATAACGACACCAAGTGGATGTTGAACCTCCAAATAGTTGCTAAAATTATAGCCTAATATGGAACACCAGATATCGACCTCCTTGCGTCCAGGTTGAACCATTACATACCAATATGTGTCTCTTGAGAACCAGTTCCTGGGGCAGTGGCGATGGACGAGGGGGAAATGGATTTCTATGCTTTCCCCATTCTGCTTCATCAGTCAGGTGTTGCAGAAAACGCAACCAGTTTCTGCAACATAAAGGACCATGGACGTCATACAGCATCGTGCAGAGAGAGTCCACTAGGATCCTCATCTACATAAGGATATGGGAGGTTTCTGTAGTCGGACCAAGACCATCTACATATCTGCTACGATAGCCAATGTGCTGGCATCCTCACGGGTCTTCATTATGAAGAGTCCCTTAGTTACAGTGCCGTATACAGTGCCAGGAGTGCACTGTCATCCTACCTCGACATTGGAGTGGGATCTCACCAGCTGGTATACAAACTATGATGGATATGTTCTATCCATCCCTGCCCGACCACTATATTATATTACCTGAGATATAAGGGTGGTGTTGACCCTACACAGGAGCTGGTCGCCTATGACTGCTTTACCACTGGACTTACTTACCTTTAAATTGGTGATGGTAATGGCACTGAACACAGCACAACAGGTCCAGACTCTACAGGAATTAAACCTGGATAGAATGATCGACCCATAATAAAGTAACTTATTTATAAAAGAGTTGCTTAAACTACACAGACCTGCGACCACAGGTCTGAAAATGGCCATCAGGAATATGGAGGCGGATCTGTAATCAGCCATCGAAACCCACGTCACAGGGTGACGGTGCAGACTATCTCCAGATCGCTCAAGGTGGTATTCGGTGCAGCAGGTAAGACACTAAACATTATAAAATGTCATTCTACCAGGGCTGCATCCACATCAGCAGCGAGGACCATGGAGGTGTTCATGGATCATGTCCTCACAATAGCGGGCTGGGCCAGTGAAACTACATTTCAGCGATTTCATGACTAACCTGTGGACGCTCCCGCAATTTCCTAAACGTTTGTCCCCGAGTTCAGGGTTTATTGTTTATATTAACAATAATGTCATTATTTTTCAGCTTGTTCAAGTCTGAAATACGTTAACATACTTCCTCCATCAGTATTACGGCAGTGTGTGGGTATGGACGTAATCACAGAGCTTTGAAATCTTCACGACGTCACTCACGTGACTCCGAAATTAAATAGTAAGATTAAACGAGGATTTACCAGTTCGAAGTTTAATCTTTATTTTGTGAGGGGTTGCGATGAGGGATTTCGTGCCCTCCGCTCCCAACCCTCTACTATAAGGTCAGCTGGTAAATATAGTCTCTTCAATCTTATTATATTAGTTCATTTCTGGGTAGTTCTGTGATTCCACACCGCTGTTTTGAAGAATGATGTGCATGCGTGCCTGGCGGGGTCTTCACGAAATCCCTCATCGCAACTCCTCACAAAATAAAGATCAAACTTCAAACTGGTAAGTTCTCGTTTAATCTTACTATTTTTGGCTGTTGAGTCGAGCAACTACTCGTGGTTAAAAACTGTTTTTATGTCTGGTTGTGGCAGCTTTGCCAATCCGGAGTCGCCTTCCAGAGGGAAATGATTCAAAATGTTTGTGGCCAGGGTGAGAGGGGTCAGAGATGATCTTGCCCGCTCGCTTCCTGGCCCTTGCAGTGCACAGTTCATCAATGGAGCGAAGGTTGCAGCCAATAATCTTCTCTGCTGATCGGACGATTCGCTGCAGCCTACAGGTGTCATGCTTGGTGGCTGAGCCAAACCAGACCATGACGGAGAAGGTGAGAACAGATTCTGCGTTGGCCGTGTAGATTTGGACCATCATTGCCTGTGGTAGATTCTGCTTCCTCAGCTGCCGCAGGAAGTACATTCTCTGTTGTGCCATTTTCACTGTGCAGTCGATGGTACCCCCCACTTAAGGTCCTTGGAGATGATGGTTCCCAGGAACTTAAAATACTTCACAGATGTGACTGTGGCGTTGTTGATGATGAGTGGGGTGAGGGGAGGGGGAGTTCTCCTAAAGTCTACAATCAATTCCTTGAGCTGAGAAACACAGATATAACATATGTGGTCACACAAAGCTGGAGTAACAGCGGGGCAGGCAGCATCTCTGGAGAGAATCCACGCAGTCATGGGGAGAACATATTAACCATGCAGACGGTGGCCGTGGTCGAAATCGAACCTGGGTCTCTGAACATGTGAGGCAGCATCTCCAAAGCTGCGCCACTGTTTACTGGCGTCCTCCCCTAATTTCCGATTTACTGGTGCCATCCCTAAATCCCCATTTACTGGTGCACTACCCTAATTCACAATTTAATGCTGCGCTCCACTAATGCACATTTATTAGTGCCCTCCCCTATTTTCCCCATTTACTGAGGCTTGCTCTTAGTTTGCAGATGAGGTTCGCATCTTCCGCAGCAGGCTCGCACTTTTCGCAGCAGGCTCGCACATTTAGCACCAGGATCGCACTTTTCGCCCCAGTCTCGCAATGTTCGCACCAGACTCACACTTTTTGCGCCAGTGTCGCAGCTTTCGCACCATGATCGCACTTTTAGTACCAGGATCGCTCTTTTCATAGCAGGCTCGTACGTTTCTCACAAGTCTCGCACTTTTTGCAGGCGCCTCGCACTTTACGCACAATCCTCGCAATTTTCGCAGCAGGTTTGCGTGCAAGGCTCGCAATTTTCGAACAATTTTGAACCCCACAAAAGTCCTCTAAACCAATCTGAAACCCTCTGAACTCCACTAAACCCCTCTAAACACCTTTGAACCCTTCTGAGCCCCAGTGACCACCTGTAAACCACTCTAAAGCCCTCTAATCCCCACTAAATCCATCTAAACCCCTCTGATCACCTCTGAACCCCTATAATCACCACTAAACACCTCTAAACTCGGGTAAACTCCTCTGAACCCCTCTAACATACTCGCATACCCTCTAAATCCCTCAAAAACCACTCCGAACCGCTTTAAACTGCACTGAACCTCCCTGAACACCTCTAAACCCCTCCAAACACCTTCGAACCCCTTTAACGCCCTCCAAGCCGCTCTGAACCCCTCTGAACCTCTCTAATTCCCTCTAAACCCCTTTAACCCCCCCCTAAAACCCTCTGACCAAAACTGAACCACTCTGACACCCTCTAAACCGCTCTAAGCCCTCTAAACACCTCTGAACCCATCAACACCCATCTAAAGCACTCTAATCACCGCTAAACAGCTCCATACCCCTCTGAATCACTCGAAACATCTCTAAACCCCTCTAATCCCCTCTAACCTCCTCTCAACCCGTCTAAACCCTTACAAACCCCTCTAAACCCATCAAACCCTCTCTGAACCCCCCCGAAACACCTCTACGCCCCTCCTACACCTTTTGAAACCCCTCTGCCCCGTCTAAAACACTCCAAACACATCTAAACACCTCTAAACCCCTATGAACCCATCTGATCCCCTCTAAACCCCTCTAAACAGCTCTAACCCAGAATTTAGAACATTGAAGGGGGATATTATAGGAACTTACACATTGGACAGGCTAGATGCAGGAAGATTGTTCCCGATGTTGGGGAAGTCCAGAACAAGGGGTCACAGCTTAAGGATGAGAGGGGAGTCTTTTAGGACCGAGATGATAAAAACATTTTTCACAGAGAGAGTAGTGAATCTCTGGAATTCCCTACCACAGAAGGTAGTTGAGGCCTGTTAATTGGCTATATTTAAGAAGGAGTTAGATGTGGCCCTTGTGGCTAAGAAGATCAGGGGGTATGGAGAGAATGCTGGTATGGGATACTGAGTTGGATGATCAGCCATGATCATATTGAATGGCGGTGCAGGCTCGAAGGGCCGAATGGCCTACTCCTGCACCTATTTTCTGTTTCCATATTTCTATACATCATCGCATCTGCTTCTTCCATATTAAATTCATAAGGTCATAGGTAATAGGAGCAGAATTAGGCATTTCGGCCCATCATCTACTCCGCCATTATATCATGGCTGATCTATCCCTCTTCCCTAACTCCATTGTCCTGCATTCTGCCCAAAATGAATAATCAATACATCTCTGCCTTGACAGCCTTCGGTGGCGAACAATTCCCCCTTCTAAACTCCAGCCAGTACAGGCCATGTGTTGTCAAACACTCGTCACATGTTAACTCCTGGAACATTTCTAGAAAACTACCTCTTGACCCTCTCCAGAGCCAACACATACTTTCTCATATATGGGGTATTATGATTGCTCATAATACTCCAAATGCGTCTGATCCGCGCATTATAGAGCCTCAGCATCACATCCCTGTTTTTTTTGTATTTTAGCCCTCTTGAAATAAATGCTAGCATTGCGTTTACCTTCTTCACTACCGATTCGACTTACAAATGAGCCTTTTGGGAACCAGCACTCCCAAATCCCTTTGCACCTCCGATTTCAGGATTCTCTCCCCATTGAGAAAACGGTCTTGGACTGCATTCCTACTACCAAAATGAATGACTCACAATTTACTACACTATATTCCATCTGCCACTGTTCTGCCCACTTGCCCAACCTGTCAATTACTTCTACAAGGTCCCTGCTTCCTCTACACCACTTACCCCTCCACCTATTTTTCGTATCATCTGCGAACTATGACAATGTCTTCAATGACCTCATCAAAATCATGACTATGCAACGAGAAGAGAAGTAGTCCCAGCACCGATCCCTGCGGAGTTCTGCTAGTCACTGGAAGACAACCAGAAAAAAAACCTTTATTGCTGCTCTTTTCCTTCTGCCATCCAGCCAACCTGCTATCCATACTGGTATCTGCCCTTTGATACCATGGGCTCTCGTCTTCTTTTGCAGCCTCACCAATGGCACCATATCAAAAGCTATCTAAAAATCAAATAAACAAGTTTCACTTATTTTCCTTTGTCCTGCTATTTACTTCTTTATAGAATTCCAGCAGATTCGTCAGGCAATCTCTCCCCTTCAAACACCATGCTGACTTCGGCCTATTTTATCTGAAATCTCTAAGTAATCTTTAAACTCATCCTTTATAATGGACTCTGAAATCTTACCAACCACTGAAGTCGAACTAACCGGCCAATACTTCCCACAACTCAATGGATATTTTTAAGGCAGAGATAGGTAGATTCTTGATTAGTACAGGTGTCAGATGTTATGGAGAGAATGCAGGAGAATGGGGTTAGGAGGGAGAGATAGATCAGCATGAGGCCAGTTCATTGGCTATCTTTAAGAGCGAGTTAGATGTGGCGCTTGTGGCTAAAGGAATCAGGGGGTATGGAGGGAAGGCAGGTACTGGATACTGAGTTGGATGATCAGCCATGATCATATTGAATGGCGGTGCAGGCTCGAAGGGCCGAATGGCGTACTCCTGCTCCTATTTTCTATGGTTCCATGTTTCTATGATTGAATGGCGGAGTAGACTTGATGGGCCGAATGGCCTAATTCTACTCCTATTCCTTATGCCCTTATGACCTACTCTGCTTTGCTCTCTACATGTACAACGGGATAATATTGGCAAATTTCCAAACGTCTGGAACTACTCACGAATCTACTGTTTCTTGAAATATCACTCTTAATGCCCATCCAATCTCCATAGCGACCTCTCTCAGAACAATCCATATGGTCCAGTTGACTTATCCACCATCATCCATGTCAGGTTCCCCAAGCACCTTCTGGTTACTGATAGCCACTTCACTAACTCACACCCCCTGACTCTCCGGCATTGCAAGCATGTTGCTCGTGTCTTCCACTGTGAAGACTAATGCAAAAAAGTTATAAAAACTCAGCAGCCATTTCGTTATTCTTCATTATCGTTTCTCCTGCATCATTTTCCAGTGGTCTATCGTCCACGCTTTCCTCTTTCATACTCTTCACATAACTGAATAAATGCATGCTATCCTGTTTTATATTATTAGCTAGCTTGCTTTCGTATTTCATCTTTACTCCCCGTATTGCCGTTTTAGTTACCTTCTATTGTTTCTTTAACAACTTCCCAATCCTCTGGCTGCCGACTAATCTTTGTGATGGTATAAGCCTTCTCTTTTAGTTTAATACTGTCCTTGACTACCCTTGTCAGCCACACTCACCTCATTCTCCCACTGGAATCTTTCTTCGTCTTTGGAACTAAAATGATCCTGCATCTTCCGATTTATTCCCAGAACTTCTCGCCATTGCTGTTCCACCGTCATTCCAGCTAAGGTCGCTTTCCAATAAAATTTGGCCAGCACCTCCCTCATGCCTCTATAATCCCCTTTGCTCAGCTGCAATACCAACACATCCGATTTCCGCTCCTCTCTCTCAAATTGCAGGTTAGATTGTGGTCTACCACTAAGTTGTTCCATTTAACTTGAGTTCCCTTATCAAATGCTGTTCATTACACAACGCTAAATTCAGAAATGCTCTTCCCCTGGTAGATGTCATTACCAGCTGCTCTAAGAAACCATCTCGGGTGCACTCTACAAATTCCCTTCCTTGGGGTCCAGTGTCAACATGATTTTCCCAGTCTACCTGCGTATTGAAATCTCCTAATACCACAGTAGCATTGCCTTTCTTTCGTGCCAATTGTATTTTCCTGGTGTAACCTGGTGTGAGTCGCGCCACATCTCGGATGCTCTCTACAAATTCTGCGGACTACTTACCATCATGGGGCTAGCCTCGGAGTGTGGGGAGCGGTGGTGGCTCGCTGCTGCGGCCCGACTCCGGAGCTCGGAGGCTCCAGCCGCAGGCCCGGTGGACAGGAACATCGGCACAATGCGGCTGCCTGATGGGAGACTGCTTTTCGGAGCACCCGCAACGCAACTTCTCCCGCCCGTGTTGCGGGGTTGGAATGACACGGAGCGGGGCCTTACATCGCCCGGCGCGGCTTTAACGGTCGAGGGACATTCCAATGCCCTGCGGGGGCTCCCCGTTGAGACATTAAGAACGGGGCCGTACACCGTCCGGCGCTGCCTTAACGGCCGTGGAACTTACCATCTCCCGCCTGGGGCTTTAACATCGGGAGAAGAATGGAACACAGGGGAGAGAAAAGACTTTGCCTTCCATCACAATGAGGAGGAGATTCACTGTGATGGATGTTTGTGTGAATTGAATTTTTCGTGTGACTTGGAGGAATTGTTTTGTTTGTATGGCTGTGGAAACAGAGTTTCGTTTGAGCCTCATTGAGGTTCAAATGACAATTAATAAATATTGTATATTGTATATTGTATATTGTATTGTAACTTGTACCCTACATCCTGGCTACTGTTTGGGGGACTGTAAATAACTCAAATTAGGGTATGTTGACGCTGGCAATTTCTCAACGCTAGCCACACTGTTTCTGCATCATCTGACCCCATATCACCCCTCTCCAAAGAATGAACTTCATTCTTTATCCAACAGACCGACACCACCCACTCTGCCCACCTTTCTGTATTTTCGATAGGTCGTATGACACTGAATATTCAGCACTCAGATCCGATCCTCTTGCAACCATGTATCTGTAATTCCCACAAAACCATACGCATCAATCTCATCCACTTTGTTTCTTATACAAAGTGCTTTCAAATACAACATATTTAATTATGTGGTGCAGCGGTAGAATTGCTGCCTTACAGCGCTTGCAGCCCCGGAGACCCCGGTTTGATCCCGACAACGGGTGCTGTCTGTACGGAGTTTGTATATTCTCCCCATGACTTGCGCGGGTTTTCTCCAGGATTTTCAGTTTCCTACCGCACTCCAAAGGTTTATAGATTAATTGGCTTGATAAATGTGAAAATTGTTTCCAGCGTGTGCAGGAGAGTGTTAATATGCGGGGATAGGTGGTCGGCGCGGTCCCGGTGAGCCGAGGGGCCTGTTTCCACGCTGCATCTCTAAATTAAACTAAATTATTACTTCATGAGACGTCTGTAACTTTTCCTGAACTCTTTCCCTTTAACTCCACGCTTACATTTACAATTTGTCGACCCTCCCCAACACATGCACACTCACTATTTAGTATAACATTCCATCTTTGATCCTGGTTATATGGTTTCCCAGGAGTCTAGTGGAGTCAGTCCATCGGATCAGTGCCCTCCTTCCCCAATACTGATGCCAATGTCCCACAAATTCAAATCACTCTTTCACTCCAGTGTTTGAGTCACACATTCATCTCTCACCCCAATGGCAATTTTTAAGCAGTTCATGGTGCAATCCAGAGATTATTACCTTCTGGGTGCCGCTTTTCAATTTGGTGCACAGCTGTGCAAATTCCCTTCGGAGAATCTCTGTTCTTTTTTTTCTTTTTAATAATATTTTTATTAGAAGTAATCCATCATAACAACGATATAACAAATTTTCAAATATACAACTTATTTCAATAAGTATACGGATGTTACAAATAATTCTTATAAACTTCTATTTTATAGAAAGTAGAAAAAGAAAAGAATAGATTTCAATCAATATGAATAGTGATTAAATAATAATTTTGATTATATAGAAAGAGAAGAGAAAAAAAAGAAAAAATATATAGTATACATCTAAATAGTGAATAACACAATTTCAAATAACGATATCAATAGAGACATGCATACAAATAAAAAAAAATAATTATTTTCATCTAATCCTGCCGGGTACCCATTGAGTTGTGATGCCAAGAACAGCTACCCCTTCAAATATTCTGTATATGGAGTCCATATCTGTTCAAAGAGTTCGTATTTGTCCATTAGGACAAATCTGATTCTTTCCAAATGCAACGTCTCCAACATTTCCACTGTCCACATTTTAATTGTGGGGGATAATGTTCCCTTCCAAAATTTCAATATTAATGTTTTCCCTATTATCAAACAGTAATCCAAGAAATTTCTTTGGATTACTGTTAATATTAGATTTGAATCCGGACCTCCTAATATTATTAATTTTGGATCTGGGTCCAGTTTAATTTTAAGAACTTCAGAGATAACTCTAAAGATTTCTGTCCAATAATAGTTGAGTTTTATACATGTTACAAAACTATGCGTTAAGTTAGCTTCCAAGTTCTGACATTTATCACAAATAGAAGAAATGTTAGGATAAATTCTATTTAATTTCGTTTTTGAATAATGTAATCTGTGTAATACCTTAAATTGTATCAATATATGTCTAGCATTTAATGAGCAACGATGTATACATTGTAGGCTTTCTTCCCAAGTTTCCTTCGTTATAGATAAACCTATTTCATTATCCCATGTTTGTCGATATATTTCCGAAGTTGGGATTTCCCTATCCAAGATAGTATTGTGTATATATACGCTATTAATTTTTCTGTATTTGGGGGTTTATTAAACAATTCATCTAATAATCCTAGGGGTTTTCTATTTTTATAGTCTTGCGTATTTGACAATATAGTTTCTAATTTGTAAATACCTAAATATGTTATTTGACTGCGATCCATAGATGTCCTGTAACTCTTGAAATGAAAGAAATGTTCCTTTCTTGTAAAGGTGTTCTATCCTTTTAATTCCTAAATCATTCCAGTGTTTAAACCCCTTGTCCAATACAGAGGGCTCAAACAACGGATTATTCATAATTGGCAAACAAACTGACAAAATATCCATATGTAGGGTCTTAACTATTTGTTTCCAAATACATCTATTGCTATGAATTATAGGGTTATCACCATACGTTTTTTTTGTACTTCCCTTGGTGCAAAAAGAATCGAACCTACATCAAAAGGCAAACAGTCTTCCTTTTCCATCTTTAGCCAGCTTGGCTCATAATCTAAATTTACCAACCAAAAATTAATATTCTTAATCTGAACTGCCAAGAAATAATATAAGAAATTTGGTAGCGCTAGTCCACCATTTATTTTAGATTTACATAGATGTTTTTTACTTATTCGAAGATTTTTAAGTCCGAAATAAAACTATTAAGCAAAGTATCTATTTTTTTAATCATTTTAGGGAGATATAAAGGGATGGCTTGAAATAAATATAACAATTGTGGCAAAACAATCATTTTTATAGCATTTATTCTACCGATCATTGAAATAGTTTTCCAATATAATTTTTGTTTTAGTTTATTTAACAATTGAGGGTAATTATATTTAAATAGACAGTTATAGGATTTAGATACATTAATTCCTAGATATTTAGATTTGTCCGTGACTATTTTAAGTAGGAATTGTTCTAGTATATTTAATTTTACTTCGGAGTCACGTGAGTGACTACGTGAAGACCCCGTCCAGCACGCATGCGCGACATTAGCGTTCATGCAGTGCACCGCGACGAACGGGAGTTCAAGGCGCTCCCGCTACAAATTGAAAAGTCGGGCCGACAGGTAAGTTTACCGTGGCCGTGTGTCTTTCTCTCTGTGGTCTTGTGTTCCAGGAAGAATGAGCAAGGCCCGAGGAAAGAAGTCTGCAGCTCGCCCCCGTTCGTCCTTCGTTGAGGAATGCTCTTTGGAGGGGGGGCAAGAGGCGGCGGTTATAACTACCGAGCCGAGCCCAGCACCGCTAGTGCTGCCTGAGCAGCGGGCTGGAGGTACCTGCAGCCGGAAGCGGGCGGTAGTGTCCGACGTTTCGGATGAAGATGCCTTACCGCTCGAGAGCACAGGCAGCCGCCTAAGCCGCATGGAACGGCTAATGGAGCAATTGCTCCAGCGAGATCTGCTGAGAGAGCAGCAGCAGCCTCGCCAAGGGAGTTCAGGCACTCCCGCAGTGCCTTTTACGGCACTGGCCATTGCTTCACCTTCTTTTGAAGGCAGCATTGGCGACCAGGTCTGGGCTGGTCAAGAAGAGGGGTCACTGGCTGAAGATTTCGGGAGTACGCAGGGTGTACAGGAACAGAAGAGCTGCTGGGTGTGGTCAACCGCTACGTGGCCATTCCACAAGCGGGTCGGCCATTAGAGCCGAAACTTGCAGCCAGCATTAACCACCTGTCCTCTAAACCCCTACAAGAAAAAGTGGTCAATGAGGCTCTTCAACTATATACAGCCCCAGGAAATTGTACATCTTTGAATGTACCTGCTGTCAATAGCCAAATTTGGGGACATTTGGGGCAGAACATCAGAAACCTGGAGTTGAAGCTCCAGAAGATCCTTAAATTCCTGACTGCAGGAATAACATCTTATGCTCGGTCCATTGATGGTGCGGACATCTCCACAAATCAGCAAGACACATTAGCTCTGCTGTGCACCACTCAATATGAGATAAATAATTTGCGAAAGGAGATTATCAAGCCTGCCCTCAACCCTAAATTTGCGGGACTCTGCAAAACACCGGGGTCAGAACCTCCTATTCTGCTCTTTGGGAAAGACCTTCCAAAAAAGGTGAAAGACCTGGAAGAAGAATCCAAGACCTTTGGTCTCGTGAGGGCAGGTTTGGGACCGAGCAGACCCAACAAACCCAGGCGGCAGTACCCCATGGCGTCCACCAGTCGTCGACCACACTATGGGACTGGTGAAAGCTCGGGGTCCGCAACCATTCCCCGTAAGCCTTTTTTAGGCCAGGGCCCAGAGCGGACCCCATGGAAAATGCGCCACCCCCAACAACATCGAGATAAACATCAACCCTCTACAGCCCAGCAGACGCCTCATCACCCAGCGAAGAGGCAGAAGAAGCACCAATAACCATGGAGGTAGGTGGGTCTGGTTCCTCTCACCATATGTGCAGTAGGGGCTCTGTGCTAACAGGGGGGAGATTGCACTTGTTTTTGGATGCATGGGAATCCATCACTAATGACAAGTATATACTCAGCAGCGTTCATGGCTACAAAATTGACTTTGTCCATAAAGATCTTCCACCAGTTCAGCATATACCCAAAAGGGTATTCACCCTCTCAGTCACGGAAAAACAAGAGGGTCAAGCTGAACTGATGAGGCTACAAGCTAAAGGTGTCATTGAAAGAACAAAACATGAACCTTTGGAATTTGTGTCTAATATTTTCACTAAAATCAAAAAAGATGGTGGACGACGCATCATCATTGACTTAACTACTTTGAACAAGTCTGTCAGGTATATACATTTCAAGATGGATACTTTTGAAACAGCCAGACTATTGGTTTCTAGAGGGTACTTTCTAGCAAGCATTGATTTAAAAGATGCCTACTACTCAGTACCCATACACAAGGACCATCGAAAATATTTAAAATTTATCTGGATGAAACAGCTATGGCAATATAAAGCCTTACCAAATGGGCTAACCTCTGCTCCAAGGTTGTTCACTAAAATCTTAAAACCTGCCTTGGCATTATTGAGGAAACAAAAGCATATAGTCATGGCGTATTTAGACGACATTTTAATAGTAGGGAAAACCTTGGAGACAGCCATTTTGGCAGTCGCAGCCACCAAACGTTTGTTTGAAACTTTGGGGTTTGTCATACATCCAGAAAAATCCAATCTTACACCGTCCACTGCCATGGACTATCTTGGATTTACGATAGATACTGTTCGCATGATTGTAACTCTGCCGAAGGGGAAAGCATCAGAATTGGCGCTATCATGCAACAAACTCATGAATAAACATCAGCCAACCATACGGGAAGTAGCTAGAGTTATTGGCAAAATGGTAGCAGCTTTCCCAGCTGTACAATTTGGGCCTTTGCACTATCAAAAATTTGCAAAGAGCTAAAGTGCATGCACTAAAGCAAAACTCAGGTCACTTTGACCGAGCTATGAGTTTAACTGCTGAATCCATTCCAGTGTTACAATGGTGGGCGAGGAATGTAAGACTCAGCTCCAGTCCCATAATGATCACCAACCCAGTATTAACCATTCAAACGGATGCCAGTGCTTTGGGCTGGGGAGCAACTAACATGCAATCCAGCACAGGGGGCAGATGGAGTAAATTTGAATCATCTTGCCTACAGACACGGGGTATCAACTATTTAGAAATGTTGGGTGCGTTTTTATGGGTTAAAAGCATGTTCATGTAATACGCATCATGCACATGTCCGGTTGCAACTAGATAATACCACGGTGGTGGCTTATATCAATCACATGGGTGGTGTAAAGTCGATATCGTGTGACAATTTGGCCAACCTAATCTGGCAATGGTGTGTTGAAAGGCATATTTGGTTATCAGCAACTTACCTTCCAGGTAAGCAAAATACAGTGGCAGACACCAGGTCACGTAGATTTAATGATAACATCGAATGGATGTTAAATCCCAAAGTGTTTGCTGAAATTACAAAGCAATATGGCACACCAGATATCGATCTATTTGCATCCAGGCTGAATCACCAGGTACCAACGTATGTCGCTTGGGAACCAGACCCTGAGGCAGCAGCAGTTGATGCATTCTCGCTGCATTGGGGGAAAATGTTCTTTTATGCTTTCCCTCCCTTCTGCCTCATCAGTGGGTATTACGCAAGATTCAATTGGATTCCGCTTCAGGAATCTTGATAATACCTGACTGGCCTACACAGCCATGGTTCCCAGTGGCTTTCGACATGGCTGTTGAAACACCGTTGGAATTCCCCAGCAGGTCGACAGTTATTAATCCACCCAGTGTCAGGCATTAGTCACCCGTGCCATGACAGAGTCAATCTCCTGGCTTGCAGATTCTAAAAAGACCTCTACTGGGCCTGGGACTGTCTGAGGACGCCATCAACATGATGACCGCATCTCACCGGGAGTCCACCAGGAGACAATACCTGACCAATATAAGAAAATGGGAACGGTATTGCTCCAAAACAGGAACTACCTACACTACAGCTACAGCCACCAGTGTTGTGGAGTTTCTGCTTGGATTACATCGGGAAGGACTCAGCTACAGCGCCATTAATACAGCCAGGAGTGCGTTGTCAGCTTATTTGGTTCCAGCCGCAGGACAACTGACTTTGGGGTCCCATCCACTAGTGGTCAAAATCATGAGGGGCATTTTTAACACCAATCCCCCTAGGCCTAGGTACACTCAGATCTGGGATGTCAGCATAGTATTGACGTACCTTAGGGGATGGCCACCACCCAGGTCACTTACTCTGGAACAACTTACACTGAAATCAGTCATGCTCATGGCTCTAGTGTCAGCTCAAAGGGTACAGTCCCTCCACCTTCTGAGGCTGGACAGCATGACAGAGTCATTGGACTGTATCACATTTCACATTCAGGGGCTGGTCAAACAAACTAGACCAGGTACCACGCCTCCAGTTATGGAGTTCCGGGCATATTCACCTGACCCACGGTTGTGTGCCAAGACCCATCTCGCCAACTACATAGACACAACATATAACTTAAGAGGGAGAGAAAAAGCCTTATGGATAAGCCACAAGAAGCCTCATGGTCAGGTGACGAGCCAAACCATTTCAAGGTGGCTGAAGCAGGTGCTTAAGTCCGCGGGAGTCGATACTAATGTGTACAAATCTCATTCCACCAGGGCTGCATCTACGTCGGCGGCTAGGCGAATGGATGTGCCTATGGACCATATTCTGGCCAGAGCAGGATGGTCCTCGGAAAGAACTTTCCAAAGGTTTTATAATAAGCCGCTGGCGGACCCTGCTACATTTGCAGACAGAATTTTAGAGTCTGCAGATAATATTTAATTTAAGCCCGGGGGAGCTCTCTGGTTTTTGTTGTTATTAATAAACCTTTTTTGTTCACAAACAGGTTATTGTTGATTGTATAACATGCTTCCTCCCTCTAAGGTCTTCAGGCAGTGAGTGAAGCATGAGCTGGTACACGGTTCGGATTCACAGAGCTTTGAAGTCTTCACGTAGTCACTCACGTGACTCCGAAGTAAAATAGTAAGATTAAATGAGAACTTACCAGTTCGAAGTTTGATCTGTATTTTATGAGGAGTTACGATGAGGGATTACGTGCCCTCCGCTCCCACCCTCTATTATACAGATCAACTGGTAATTAAGTTCTTATTTTTTCTTTACTATATTTATTTCAATTGTTGTGTTTTCTGTGAATCCACACCGCTGCTTTGAAGAAATGTCGCGCATGCGTGCTGGACGGGGTCTTCACGTAATCCCTCATCGTAACTCCTCATAAAATACAGATCAAACTTCGAACTGGTAAGTTCTCATTTAATCTTACTATTTTATTCCAGTTATAGGCATAATTTCACTTTTATTCCAGTTAATTCTATACCCAGAAAATGTGCCAAACTTAGTTATAACATTAAGTAGATTGGCAATACTAATCTCCGGTTTTGTAATATAAATTAAGATGTCATCTGTGTATAGAGATATTTTATTTGTTGTAGTTTTGTATTATACCCATATATTTATGGTTCTAATCATTTCGGCTAATGGTTCTATTACCAGAGCAAATAGTAATGGTGATAACGGACATCCTTGTCTACAACCCCTAAAGAGATTACATTTTGCTGATAACATTTGATTTGTTAATATTCTTGCAGTTGGATTCGAGTATATGATTTTTACCCATTTGGAAAATCTATCCCCCAGTTGAAATTTCTGCATTATTTTAAATAAATATGGCCAATCAACCTGGTCAAATGCTTTTTCAGCATCTAAGGATATGACAGCTAGTTCAATATCATTCACTCTTTTTGAGTATATGATATTGAATAGACGTCTCAGATTATAAGATGAATAGCGTTTTGGGATAAAACCTGTTTGGTCATGATGTTATTAATCATTAAATTTAGCCTCCGAGATAACATTTTAGTTAGTATTTTTTGATCAGTGTTTAAAAGAGCTATTGCTCTGTATTACCCAGGGTCTTCCAAATCTTTATCAGCTTTGGGGATAAATGTAATTGTAGATTAATTTAATGATTCTGGTAACTTTCCTTGTTCATAAGCATATTTATATATTATATGTAAACGTGGAGAGATCAGATCATAAAACTTATCAAATTCAACACTTAAGCCATCAGGCCTGCGGCTTTCCCGTTATTTAATGATCCAATTTATTCTTCAATATCTTTTACTGATATATCAGCATTTAACAAGTCTCTGCCTTCCTGATCCAAACTATTAATATGACATTCTTGTAGGAATGTTTCCATTCCATCTGATTGTCCTGCTAGTTTAGATGAGTAAAGATTTTGATAATATTGTAAAAATGTATCATTGATTCTCATTTTGTAAAAATGGGAATCAATGATATTGTAAAAAATGTATCATTGATACCATTTGATAATATTGTAAAAATGTATAATTCTATCAAGAATAGAACTGTTCTTGTTCTATGTACATCATAGGTACCCAGGTGGACAACGACGAGCGGATCACTTGCATCGGTCCATCTGGTGGCGCCGCGAGCCAGCAGCCTCGCCAGCAGCTGTTCGTCCTATTACTTTTTTTCTTCTTGTTTTTAGTATATCTGAAAGTGTGTTTTAGTGCGTTTTAGCGTGGGGACGGGGGGTGGGGACGGGGATGAAGGGAAACTGTTTTTATTCACTTACCTCGGTGGAATGCTTCTTTTCTCCCAGCCGCATTTTCGCCCTCCCTCACGGCCTTACAGCTTGGATTGGTGCAGCCTCACCCAGAGTGGGGCCCAGAGCTTCAGCAGCGGGCGCAGCGCAGACTCTCCATCGCGGAGCCAGGCGATCCCTCCCCGGGAATCGCCGGAGAAGAGACTGCCGGCCTTAGACTGTGGGCCGAGGAGCATTTTCCTTCATGTTCGTGACCCAACTCACGGAACTACCTGAACTTTTAACATATTGTGTGAAAATATTATGTAAATCATGCCTGAAACTCGTCAAGAACAAAACCTGCACATATTTTAAAAATATGAGAAAATGCTCAAATTGTTCGAGTAGTTTTTATCCAATGAAAGCATGTTTAACATTGTCAGACTGCAAATGGCCAATCACGCGCTTTGTTTCAGGCTAGCTAGGCAGGGAACACACATCATGGCGGTGAGTACTTCTACTGATGCCAGTGTTACTGGAGACTCCAATGAAGGTTCTTTGTTGTTCTGTGGAATACATGTCGTGGAAACTCACAGCAAGGTAATTGAATTTAGATAGAAATGCATTAAGAAGCCTGAAGAATGTGCAGAAAAGTGGAAGAAAGTCTTGAGAGCAAATGTGCTGCAACACAAAGAGGACAGCCAAGTCGTGAAACCAGTGAAAAATTGTGAAGCAACTGCAACTGAAAGGTAAGATCTAAAGTCAGAATCTATAAAAAACATAGAAAATAGGTGCAAGAGTAGGCCATTCGAGCCTGCACCGCCATTCAATATGATCATGGCTGATCATCCAACTCAGTATCCTGTACCTGCCTTCTCTCCATACCCGCTGATCCCTTTAGCCACAAGGACCACATCACGCTCCCTCTTAAATATAGCCAATGAACTGGCTTCAACTACCTTCTGTGGCAGAGAATTCCAGAGACTCACCACTCTGTGAAAAATGTTTTCCTCACCTCGGTCCCAAAGGAATTCCCCCTTATCCTTAGACTGTGACCCCTTGTTCTGGACCTCCCCAACATCGGGAACAATCTTCCTGCAGCTAGCCTGTCCAACTCCTTAAGAATTTTGTAAGTTTCTATAAGATCCCCCCTCAGTCTTAAAATTACTAGCGAGTACAAGTCGAGTCTATCCAGTCTTTCCTCATATGAAAGACCTGACATCCCAAGAATCAGTCTGGTGAACCTTCTCTGTACCCCCTCTATGGCAAGAATGTCTTTCCTCAGATTTGGAGATCAAAAACTGTACGCAATACTCCAGATGTGGTCTCACCAAAACCCTGCACAACAGCAGTAGAACCTCCCTGCTCCTATACTCAAATCCTTTCGCTATGAATGCTAACATACCATTTCCTTTTTTCACTGCCTGCTGCACCTGCATGCCTACTTTCAATGATTGGTGTACCATGATACGCAGGTCTCGTTGTATCTCCCCTTTTCCTAATCTGCCACCATTCAGATAATAGTCTACCCTCCTGTTTTTACCACCAAAGTTGATAACCTCACATTTATCGACATTATACTGCATCTGCCATGCATTTGCCCACTCACGCAGTCTATCCAAGTCACCTTGCAGCCTCCTAGAACCCTCCTCACACATAACATTACCCCCCAGCTTAGTGTCATCCGCAAGCTTGGAGATGTTGCATTTAATTCCCTCGTCCAAATCATTAATATATATTGTAAATAACTGGGGTCCCAACACTGAGCCTTGCGGTACCCCACTAGTCACTGCCTGCCATTCTAAAAAGGAGCGGTTTACTCCATCCCTTGACCTCACCATCTCTATTGCAAGTGATACACTCCTGACCGACATCCACTACAAACCAACTGACTCCCACAGCTACCTGGACCACTCTTCCTCCCACCCTGCTTCCTGTAAGGACTCCATCCCCTATTCCCAATTCCTCCGTCTACGCCACATCTGCTCCCAGGGTGAGGTGTTCCACACCAGGTCATCACAGGTCGCCTCATTTTTCAGAGAACGGGGATTCCCCTCCCCCACTATAGATGAGGCTCGCACCAGGGTCTCCTCCATACCCCGCAACACTGCCCTCTCTCCCCATTCCCCCACTCGCAAACAGGGCAGAGTCCCCCTGGTCCTCACCTTTCACCCCACCAGCCGGCAAATACAACACAGTCCTCCGCCAGTTTCGCCACCTCCAACGTGACCCCTCCACTCGCCACATCTTCCCATCTCCCCCCCCCCCCGTCTGTCTTCCGCAAAGACCGCTCCCTCCGCAACTCCCTTGTCAATACTTCCCTTCCCTCCCGCTCTACCCCTTCCCCGGGCACTTTCCCTTGCAACCGCAAGAAATGCTACACTTGTCCCTTCACCTCCCCCCTCCACTCCTTTCAGGGACCCAAGCAGTCCTTCCACGTCCGACAGAGGTTCACCTGCACCTCCTCAACATCATCTACTGCATCCGCTGCTCCAGATGCCAGATGATCTATATCGGTGAGATCAAGCGGAGGCTTGGCGATCGTTACGCCGAACACCTCCGCTCGGTCGGCAATAACCAAGCCGACCTCCCGGTGGCTCAGCACTTCAACTCCCCCTCCCATTCCGTATCCAACCTCTCGGTCCTGGGCCTCCTCCACGGCCAGAGTGAGCAACACCGCAAGTTGGAGGAACAGCACCTCATATTCCGCTTGGGGAGTCTGCATCCTTTGGGCTTGAGCATTGAATTTTCTCAATTCTGTTAACCCTTGCTGCCTCCTCCCCTTCCCACCTCCCCCTCAGCCCTCGGGCCCTGTATTCCCTCTCTCTCTATCTCTCTCCCCCACCCTAGTCGCACTAGCTTCTCATGTTCACACTACAAACAGCTTACAGCGGCTTGTTCCCTTTATCATCGATACTTTTTTGCATATCTTTCATTCATTGTTCTTTATCTCTCCACATCACCGTCTATCTCTCGTTTCCCTGATCCTTGACCAGTGTGAAGAAGGGTCTCGACCCGAAACGTCGCCTATCTCCTTCGCTCCTTAGATGCTGCTGCACCCGCTGAGTTTCTCCAGCCTTTTGTGTACCCTCGATTCTCCAGCATCTGCAGTTCCTTCTTTAACACGTTTACTTCTACCCTTTGCTTCCTGTCTGCCAGCCAGTTCTCTATCCACATCAATACTGAACCGCCAATACTGTGCGTTTTAAGTTTGTATACTAATCTCTTATGTGGGACCTTGTCGAAAGCCTTCTGAAAGTCTAGATATAACACATTCACTGGTTCTCCCTTATCCACTCTACTAGTTACATCCTCGAAAAATTATATTATATTCCTCAGACTTGATTTGCCTTTCGTAAATCCATGCTGACTTTGTCCAATGATTTCACCACTTTCCAAATGTGCTGCTATCCCATCTTTAATAACAGACTCTAGCAGTTTCCCCGCAACCGATGTTAGACTAACTGGTCTGTAGTTCCCCGTTTTCTCTCTCCCTCCTTGTTTTAAAAGTGGGGTTACATTAGCTACCGTCCAATCCTCAGGAACCACTCCAGAATCTAGGGAGTTTTGAAAAAGTATCACTAATGCATCCACTATTTCTGTGGCTACTTCCTTGAGTACCCTGGGATGCAGACCATCTGGCCCTGGGGATTTATCGTCCTTTAATCCGTTCAATTTACCCAATACCACATCCCGGCTAACCTGGATTTCACTCAGTTCCTCCATCTGATTTAACCCCGGTCTCCTGTTATTTCCGACAGATTATTTATGTTGTCCTTAGTGAAGACAGAACCAAAGTAGTTATTCAATTGGTCTGCCGTGTCCTTATTCCCCATGATCAATTCACCTGTTTCTGACTGCAAGGGACCTACATGTGTTTTTACTAATCTCTTTCTCTTCACATATCCATAAAAACGTTTGTAGTCAGTTTTTATGTTCCCTGCCAGTTTTCTTTCATAATCTATTTCCCTTTCCTAATTAAGCCCTTTGTCCTCCAATCCTTTTTCTGGCAAATTTGTATGCTTCATCTTTTGTTTTTATACTATCCTCGATTTCCCTTGTTATCCATGGATGCACTACCTTCCCTGATTTATTCTTTTGCCAAACTGGGGTGAACAATTGTTGTAGTTCATCCATGCAGTCTTTAAATACCTTCCATTGCACATCCACTGTCAACCCTTTAAGAATCACTTGCTAGTCTATCTTGGCCAATTCACGTCTCATACCTTCAAAGTTACCTTTGTTTAAGTTCTGAACCCTTGTTTCTGACTTAATTATGTCACTCTCCATCCTAATGAAGAACTCAACCATATTATGGTACCTCTTGCCCAAGGGGCCACGCACGACAAGACTGCTAACTAACCCTTCCTCATTACTCAATACCCAGTCTAGAATAGCCTGCTCTCTCGTTTATTCCTCTACATGTTGGTTTAGAAAACTATCCTGCATACATTATCCTCCTCTTTTCCTCTTCCTCAGCACCCCTGCCCATTTTATTCACGCAATGTAGATTGAAGTCACTCATTATAACTGTTTACCCTTGTTGCACGCATTTCTAATTTCCTGCTTGATGCCATCCCCAACTCCACTACTACTGTTAGGTGGCCTGAACACAACTCCCACTAGCCTTTTCTATCCCTTAGAGTTTCGCAGCTCTACCCATATCGATTCCACATCCTCCAAGCTAATGTCCTTCCTTTCTATTGCATTAAACTCTTCTCTCACCAGCAACGCTACCCCACCTCCTTTTCCTTTCAGTCTATCCCTCCTGAATATTGAATATCCCTGGATGTTTAGCTCCCAGCCTTGGTCCCGCTGGAGCCATGTCTCCGTGATCCCAACTATAGCATAGTCATTAATAGCTATCTGTACATTCAACTCGTCCACCTTATTACGAATGCTCCTCGCATTGAGATACAAAGCCTTCAGGCTTGTTTTTACAACACTCTTACTCCTCATATAATTATGTTGACAAGTGGCCCCTTTTGATTTTTGCCCTGGATTTGTCTGCCTGCCACTATTAATTTTCACCTTGCTACCGATTGCTTCTACCCTCATTTTACACCCCTCTTTCTCTCTGCTCACACATTTAAGAACCCCACCACCAATTATTCTCTGTTTATTATTGTTTTCTTCTCCCCCCCCCTACATGTTGGGTCTGAGTGCTTCCCTTCTCTGCCTGTTGCCTCAGACCCTGTCTACTAGCTTTCTCTTTTTGAGTCCCTCCCCCCAACCGTTCTAGTTTAAAGTCCCTCCAGTAGCCTTTGCAAATTTCCGCGCCAGGATACTGGTCCACCTCGGATTCAAGTGCAACCCGTCCTTTTTATACAGGTCACTCCTTCCCCAAAAGATGTTCCAATGATCCAGAAACTTGAATCCCTGCCCTCTGCACCAGTCCTTCATCCATTCAACCTCCACCTTACTCCATTCCTCCTCTCACTGTCGCGTGGCACAGGAAGTAATCCTGAGATTGTTATATTTGCGGTCCTTTTCCTTAACTCTCTTCCTAACTCCCTAAATTCTCCTTCAGGACCTCTTCTCTTTTTTTACCTATGTCATTGGTACCAATATGTACCACGAGCTCAGGCTCCTTTCCCACCCTTTTCAGGATATCTTGGACACGTTCAGACACATCCCGGACCCTGGCACCAGGGTGGCAAATTACCATCCGGGTCTCCGGACTGCGTCCACAGAATCGCCAATCTGAACCCCTATCTATAGAGTCCCCTTTTACTAATGCCATCCTCTTCTTTTCCTTACCCTTCGGAGCAACAGGGCTGGTGTCTGGACCGCAGGCCAGGTCGCTGTTGCTAACCCCAGGTAGGCTCTCTCCCCCAATAGCACTCAAACAGGAGTACTTATTTTCAAGGTGTACACCCACCGGGTTACTCTCTACTCCCTGCCTCTGCCCCTTGCCTCTCCAAACCATGACCCACGTGTCTGCCTCCTGTGGTTTTGGAGAGCCTACCTACCTGTAACTCCTCTCTATGACCTCCTCACTCTCCCTGACCAGACGGAGGTCATGGAGCTGCTGCTCCTGGTTCCTAACACACTCCTTTAGCAGCCCCATCTCGACACACCTGGCGCAGATGTGGACGTCTGGAGGGCTACCCGACTCCATGACCTCCCACATCTGACATCCAGAACAGTAAGCTGCCCTGGCACTCATACTTCCCTGACCATGGATACAATACAAAATACAATATACAATACAAAAATACAATACAAAATACAAAGTACAGTACACTACAAACTGCTGGAATCTGACTGCCAATATGCTGCGTACTCTAGTCCACCAATCAGCGGCTTCCTCAAGCCCAGTTAATTGAATGGAACGTTACAGATTTAGAACGTTATGGATTTCGGTTCATCCCGCACCAACGGCTCCTGGGCCTCTGTAAAAACAAAGCCCCGCGCTGGGTTTTACACTCACCGCTCGGACGTCGCTCCTCCCTCACCAACGGCTCCTGGGCCTGTGAAAGTTAATCTGTATGGACTTTAATTAATTTAATTTCAACCTCTTATAATGTGAAAAATTAGATCCGGAGGCTGACGTTGAGGGCCTAAACTATGTCTATCCATAACAAATTAAAATTAAAGTTGTCACTAATGCCAGCTTGTTGAAGCAAAATAAATCTTCTTCAACATCTAATCTCGGAGCTGCTTGCGATCACTTACCGAGAAAAAGTGGTCCGACCACGGGGCTTATGTACATAGTGAAGTCGCGGTCTCCGGTAAGAAGCGGACGATTCGGGAACTCGAAGCCGCGGTGTGTGTTCGGATCATCTCTACACGCTGGGGGGGGGGGGGGGGGGGGGGGGGGGGGGGGGGGGGGGGTTACATAGTGCCATCCGTAGCGGCAAATGCGGAGCGTTCAAGGCCCCGGCCATGGGAGGACAAAGGAGGAAGATTTACTGCACTTTATTGACTTCCATCGCGGTGAGAAATAAAAACATAAAAACATAGAAACATAGAAAATAGGTGTAGGAGGAGCACATTCGGCCCTTCGAGTCCGCACCACCATTGATTGTGATCATGGCTAATCGTACCCTATCAATAACTTGTGCATGCCTTTTCCCCATAGCCCTTGACTCCACTAGCCCCTAGAGGTCTATCTAACTCTCTCTTAAATCCATCCAGTGACTTGGCCTCCACTGAATTCCATAAATTCACAACTCTCTGGGTGAAAACGTTTTTTCTCACCTCTGTCTTAAATGACCTCCCCTTTATTCTAAGACTGTGGCCCCTGGTTCTGGACGTGCACAACATTAGGAACATTTTTCCTGCATCTAGCTTGTCCAGTCCTTTTATTATTGTTTATGTTTCTATAAGATCCCCCTCATCCTTCTAAACTCCAGTGAATACAAGCCTAGTCTTTTCAATCTTTCCTCATTTGACAGTCCCGCCATCCCAGGGATCAATCTCGTGATGCTACGCTGCACTGCCTCAATCACAAGGATGTCTTTCATCAAATTATGAGAACAAAACTGTACACAATATTCCAGATGTCTTCTCACCAGAGCCTTATACTGCAGGAGAACCTCTTTACTCCAATACTGAAATCCTCTTGTTATGAAGGGCAACATTCCATTAGCTTTCTTCACTGCCTGCTGTACCTGTAAGCCAACTTTCAGTGACCGGTGTAGAAGGACGCCCAGGTCTCTCTGCACCTCCCCCTTACTTGACTTAACCCCTTTGAGATAATAATCTGCCCTCTGCATCTGCATCTGCCACGCATCTACCCACTCACTCAACCTGTCCAGGTCACCCTGCAACCTCCTAACATCGTCTTCACAGTTCACACTGCCACCCAGCTTTGTTTCATCTGCAAACTTGTTAGTGTTGCTCCTAATTCCCTCTTTCAAATCATTAATATATATGGTAAACATTTGCGGCCCCAACACCGAGCCTTGCGGCACTCCACTCGCCACTGCCTGCCATTCTGAAAAGACCCTACTCTTTGCTTCCGGTCTGCCAACCAATTTTCTATCCATGTCAACACCCTACGCCCAATACCATGTGCTCTAATTTTAGTCACCAGTCTCCCGTGCGGAGACCTTATCAATTGCTGGAGTCAATTATTAAACAGGTAATATTGGGGCATTTGGATAGCAGTAAAAGGATTAGTCCAAGTCAACATGGATTTATAAAAGGGAAATCATGCTTTTTATGTAATAATATTTTTATTAGAAGTAATCCATCATAACAACGGTATAACAATTTTTCAAATACACAACCAACTTATTTCAATAAGTGTACGAATGCTACAAGTAATTCTTATAAACTTCTATTTTTTAGAAAGTAGAAAAAGAAAATAATATATTTTCATCGATAAGAGTAGTGATTAAATAATAATTTTGATTATATAGAAAGAGAAAAGAGAGAGAGGAAAAAAAATATGTATATATTCTTGTTATATGTATTTAATTAAAACAAAGTATTATATATATATTTAAAAAAGAGAGATTATACTATACATCTTAATAGTGAATAACACAATTTCAAATAGCGATATCAATATAGACAGGTACACAAATCAAATAGAAAAACAGAAAGTTATTTTCATCTGATCCTGCCGGGTACCCATTGAGTTGTGATGCCAAGAACAGCTACCCCTTCAAATATTCTGTATATGGAGACCATATCTGTTCAAAGAGTTTGTATTTGTCCATTAGGACAAATCTGATTCTTTCCAAATGCAACGTCTCCAACATTTCCACTGTCCACATTTTAATTGTGGGGGATAATGTTCCCTTCCAAAATTTCAATATTAATTTTTTCCCTATTATCAAACAGTAATCCAAGAAATTTCTTTGGTTTACTGTTAATATTAGATTTGAATCCGGAACTGGTAATATTATTAATTTTGGATCTGGGTCCAGTTTAATTTTAAGAACTTCAGAGATAACTCTAAAGATTTCTGTCCAATAATAATTAAGTTTTATACATGTTACAAAAGTATGCGTTAAATTAGCTTCCAAGTTCTGACATTTATCACAAATAGGAGAAATGTTAGAATAAATTCTATTTAATTTCGTTTTTGAATAATGTAATCTGTGTAATACCTTAAATTGTATCAATATATGTCTAGCATTTAATGAGCAGCGATGTATACATTGTAGGCTTTCTTCCCAAGTTTCCTTCATTATAGATAAACCTATTTCATTTTCCCATGTTTGTCGATATATTTCCGAAGTTGGGATTTCCATATCCAAAATAGTATTATATATATACGCTATTATTTTTTCTGTATTTGGGTGTTTATTAAACAATTCATCTAATAATCCTGGTTTTCTATTTTTATAGTCTTGCGTATTTGACTTAATATAGTTTCTAATTTGTAAATACCTAAATATGTTATTTGACTGCAATCCATAGATATCACGTAACTCTTGAAATGAAAGAAATGTTCCTTTCTTGTAAAGGTGTTCTATCCTTTTAATTCCTAAATCATTCCAGTGTTTAAACCCCTTGTCCAATACAGATGGCCTAAACAAGGGATTATTCATAATTGGCAAACAAAGTGACAAATTATCCCTATGTAGGTTTTTAACTATTTGTTTCCAAATACGTCTATTGCTATGAATTATAGGGTTGTCCCCATACATTTTTTTGTACTTCCATTGCTGCAAAAAGAATCGAACCTACAACAAAAGGCAAACAGTCTTCCTTTTCCATCTTTAGCCAGCTTGGTTCATGATCTAAATTTACCAACCAAAAATTCATATTCTTAATCTGAACTGCCCAGAAATAATATAAGAAATTTGGTAGTGCTAGTCCACCATTTATTTTAGATTTACATAGATGTTTTGCTTGACTAAACCTCAGGAATTTTTTGAGGATGTTGCAAGTAAAAAGGATGAAGCGATGCCAGTGGACGTAGTGTATCTCGACTCAGAAAGCCTTTGATAAGGTCCCGCACGGGAGACTGGTGCCTAAAATTAGAGCACATGGTGTTGGGGTTAGGGTGTTGACATGGATAGAAAGTTGGTTGGCGGACGGGAAGCAAAGAGTAGCAGTGAACGGGTCATTTTTAGAATGGCAGGCAGTGGCGAGTGGAGAGCCGCAAAGCTCAATGTTGGGTCCGCAACTGTTTACCATATATATTAATGATTTGGAAGAGGGAATTAGGAGCAACACTAGCAAGTTTGCAGATGACGCAAAGCTGGGTGGCAGTATGAACTGTGAAGAGGATGTTATGAGGATGCAGGGTGACCTGGACAGGTTGAGTTAGTGGGCAGATGCGTGGCAGATGCAGTATCATACAAATACATGTGAGGTTATCCACTTTGGCGGAAAACAAGGGGCAGATTAGTATCTCAATGTGGTTAGGTTAGGTAAGGGGAAGGTACAGCGAGACCTGGGTCACTGAAAGTTGGCGTGCAGGTGCAGCAGGCAGTGACGTAGGCTAATGGAATGTTGGCCTTCATAACAGGAGGATTTCAGTATAGGACTAAAGAAGTTCTTCTGCAGTTGTATAGGGCTCTGGTGAGACCACTTCTGGAGTATTGTGTACAGTTTTGTTCTCCTAATTTGAGGAAGGACATCCTTGTGATTGAGGCAGTGCAGCGTAGGTTCACGAGATTGATCCCTGGGATGACGGGAAAAGATTGAAAAGACTAGGTTTGTATTCACTGGAGTTTAGAAGGATGAGGGGGAAACTTGTAGAAACATATACAATTTTACTTCGGAGTCACGTGAGTGACTACGTGAAGACCCCGTCCAGCACGCATGCGCGACATTAGCGTTCATGCAGTGCACCCGCGACGAACGGGAGTTCAAGGCGCTCCCGCTACAAATTGAAAAGTCGGGCCGACAGGTAAGTTTTACCGTGGCCGTGTGTCTTTTTCTCCGTGGTCTGCTTGTTTTCAGAAAGAATGATCAAGACCAGAGGAAAGAAGTCTGCAGCTCGCCCCCGTTCGTCCTCCGTTGAGGAATGCTCTTTGGAGGGGGGGGGGGGGGGCAAGAGGCGGCGGGTATAACTACCGAGCCGAGCCCAGCACCGCTAGTGCTGCCTGAGCAGCGGGCTGGAGGTACCTGCAGCCAGAACCGGGCGGTAGTGTCCGACGATTCGGATGAAGAATTGAATGCATAACTAACAGTATGGAAGGGGCAGTCGTGGTATTGTTTGCTTTGCATGTAATTATGGTAAAAAGTATTGATAATTGTGATAAATGTTATCATCCTATCAGATACAGAGGGCGGACAACCAGATCATTTACCTATCATTCCCATGTGAACGATGCTTGCTATAACATGAGGACTAGAACAATTTGTGAAGAGGGGGGAAAGAAGTATTTGATGGTAGGGAATAGGGGGTATATAGGGAGGTTTGGGTACGTTACCTGTCCAAAGAGAGAGAGATGGGTTTGTGTAACCAGGGCAGGACAGTTAGGTTTCCCTTTCCAGGTCTTAAGATGGACAATAGATAAGATGAAAGAGGAAGTAATAAAAGAGTTTACAGAAGTAGTAGTCACCAGGCCTCCCCCTCCCCCACCTACTCAGCCTCAATTGTACCAGACACTGTACGAAGAAATAAAGAAGCAGATTGAGATCCCTGAAGGAGAAAAAAACCTGTTTGTGGACTTGGCCCTCCGGATAGCTGGAATCCTGAATGTGACTAACTGCTGGGTCTGTGGCGGACCACTGATGAGCTCACGTTGGCCGTGGAGAGGATCCATTGTTGAAGTATGGGACCTGATGGAGTGGAACCTGACAGTCGGACAAGACCGAGATCCCCAGGCATGGGTCCTGACAGACGCTCCGGTTGCGACTGAGTGTATCGCTAAGCCCTGGGCAAAAGATGCCATCCTAGTAGGCAGCAGCCCCTGCCAGCGCATCGTCACCCAGTGGCCAAATCAGTCCCGAGGTTGGTGGCCAGAGGAGCCTAAATGGTATCCAACTAAGAAATACGGGAGAAACTGCACTATCTGGATGAAGACCAATGGAATGGAATCGACTGGACTATGGAACTGCACCGGGAACAACCCTTATCAAGGAATCCCGGTGTTGCGAGACATATGGAACAAGGTTACCTCTAGTGGACCAGCCCCTGAAGGACTGTTATGGATATGCGGACACAAGGCATACTCGGTGTTACCGATAAATTGGAGCGGGACTTGCTTTATTGGACTGGTACAACCAGGATTTTTTCTGTTAAACACCGAAGAAGGGCGGTCGCTAGGAACACCTGTATTTGACGACCTATATCGGAAGAAGAGGAAAATAGACATTGGAGAATGGGAAGATGATGAATGGCCACCAGCAAGAATCATCTCATACTATGGACCGGCCACTTGGGCACAGGATGGATCCTGGGGCTACCGAACCCCAGTATACATGTTAAACCGGATCATAAGACTTCAGGCAGTACTGGAGGTAATTACCAACCAAACTGCGGGGGCAGTGGAGATGCTGGCACAGCAGCAGACCCAGATGAGAGCAGCAATATACCAGAACCCAGATTACCTCCTGGCAGAAGAAGGGGGTATGCGGGAAATTCAACCTCTCTAATTGCTGTTTAAACATCGATGATAATGGACAGGCAGTGATGGACATATCAGAAGGGATCCGTAAGTTGGCACATGTTCCAATACAAAAGTGGAATTCGATTATGGGAACACAATGGTGGGATTCCATCCTCGGAGGAACATGGTGGAGAACGGTGGGACTCGTGCTTCTATGTGCAGAGGCTGGACTGATCTTTATCCCCTGTTGCATCCCTTGTTTTAGGGAACGTATTACAAGTCAGATGCAGGCTGTAGTCATGCCTATGGGAGAGAAAGGGGAAATACAGAAAATAATGATAATGCGGCCAGGGGAGGTCCATGATCTACAGGAAAAGAAGATTAGGACAATGTTACGTCAATTCGAGTTAAGGGAACTTGAAATTGAGGTTTAATCAGTAGATGCGTAGCAAAAGAAAAAGGGAGGATTTTGAGGGATAAAGTGATTAAACCCCATTATAGTAAGGAGCTTTAAAGAGGATTCAAACTGATAGGGGCCAGGGAGAGGGTTCTGACACAGCTGTGTATAAAAGTAACCAGACCCATCCTTGAGTAAGAAGTAATAGCATTGTATAGCGGTAGAAGGGTGTGATGTAGATAGATCCCTATCAGTAGAATGGAGTGATAGATGGGACCCTTGTTACTATAGCTTAGCTTTAGTGCTGATATAGGAGAACTTAGAGGGTTCACTTGGAGGTGAGTAAAACTAGGATAGGTCATGAACAACTGAGCATGCTTAATAAAATAAATGAATATTCCAACACACCCCTGGTCAAGAAACTGCTCATTACCATGAACATGCGATGTATGATGTGGGAGGTACTGGGGGATGTACTTACAGATTGTGCACCTCAGACCCTGATTGGAGAAGGGTCCGGAGGGGAGGTTGAATGTAAAATCGTGTGTATAAAGGGGGATGACTTCTCTGACTTCGGTGTGTCTCAACTTGGAGAGGCACCCGGTTCTGCAGACTCGAAAATAAAGAATCTTGCTTCCACGATTTGGTCTTTGAGCAGTGATTGTGAGCACAAAGCGTATCTCACACCATGCTAACTTTTATGACATTCAACAAATCCGAACGCAACTTGGCTCACTCGCAGCACAGAAGAACGGTGAGTCAACCGGCGAAAAATCCTAGCATTATTTTGCGCAAACAGAAAGACCGTGCATACCCGAAGATAACAAGATTAGAGTTTTAGTGATTGACGAGACTAAGTGGGACTCGTTGGGTCCCTGCTTCACACAGGAGGGCTGGTCCCCCAACGCAACATTCCACCTCTCCACCAATTCCAATATTGCTGGCCAGTGGGGACGGGGGGGGGGGGGGGGGGGGGCTTTCTGGAGCGCTAGCATGGTGTTGTGGTCCGAATGGACTGTTTTCCAGACGGCTTGTATGGACATTGTGCGCCGAATGGATTCTTTAGCTGGCAGCTCAGTCACTGTGACCACTCACACACACACACACACTCACACTCACACACACGCACGCACACACAAAGGCACACACACTCACACACTCACACAGACACATACACTTACAACACACACACACACACACACACACACACACTCACAAACGCACACACACATACTCTCTCTCTCACACACACTCTCACACTCACACACACTCTCACGCACACACATACACTCACACACACATACACTCACACACATACACTCACACACACATACACTCACACACACATACACACACATACACTTACAAACACACACACAAACACATACACATGCATACATACACACAGACACATACACTCACAAACGCACACACACAGACACTCACACACACTCACAAACTCACACACATACTCTCTCATACAATCACATACACTCACACACACTCTCAAGCGCACACACATACACTCACGTATACACTATCACACACATACACATACACACATGCACTCACAAACACACATACACTCACGTACACATACACTCACAAGCACATACACACACATATGTATACACACATACACTCACATACACACACACACACACACACTCTCTCTCTCACACACACACACATACACATTCACACACTCACACTGACACACGCTCTCAAGCACACACAGCCACATCCACTCACGGACACATACACTCATAAGCACACACACTCACGCACACACACACTCAAAAGCATATACAAACACACATACATACATACATACACATACACTCACAAACACATACACACACACTCTCTCTCACACACACACTCACACACATACACCTCCAAACACACACACACACACACACACACATACACTCACACACACACTCACACGGGGAAAAAACAATCAGTAAACTGCAACGCAATCATTTACTTTAATTCCTTACGTTTTGGTGCTTAAATAAAATTGAGATACAGAAATTAGTAGTGTAAAAAAATGAAATAAATATACATTTAAACCTCTCCAGAATTTGCGGCAGCATTCAACACACTTCCTGGCGCATAGTTGTCAAGTTACAAAAAAAGGAAAGAAACAAATTCACCATGTTTACTGCCAGAAGAGGGTCGCACAAATAAATGGAGGTCACAAGGCATGTATCTTGTTGAGAACACATACTGTTGTATGCATACTGCATTTGTTTGTGATTAACTGAATAATATAGGTAGATTCGAACAGTTATCTGAAATCTTTCTGGACTTAAACCTGAGGGGAATCGAAGCCTTAGAGCGGGATTGATACGCCAATATTTAATCCCCGAACTTTTAACGAGCACAAGGAACCAGATTTAAACACGTGATATCATGCAGGTGTTGTTAGAGTGGAGAGGTTACATAATTTCCCTGAGAATCTAGTGTCAGGGATCAATTATTTCATATAAAAGCTTTGATAATTAAGACAGAAATGTTCTATATTGTTTCTGAAATGAATGCAGGCCTTCAGAATTCTTTCTGAAAGAACGTTGATGAAAGATATACTTCATATTTACAATAAAAGAGTCATGCTGGAGAAGCAAGGTGCGATTGGTCCCGCTGGCACAAAGGAATGTGAAGGTGCAGGCGTACACATATCAATCGACATCTAATTAAATGGGTTTATGTTCGGTGCGTTTCTGAGTCGTGTATTCAAGAATATAGGATTAACAGCGTGCTTTGCAGCTAAAGTTCAGGTTTGGTAGCTTAAAATTTTCAAAATTTCATACTGCAGTTCCGCCAGTGCAGCTACATATTCCTGTGTATGGTGTGATCGCCATACAGATTTCCTATGTATGGCGATCAGCACACAAAACTGGCAAGCGTTAAAAACCAGCGGGCCAAATGCCCTCTTCTCCAGACTAACCATATAACCGTATAACAATTACAGCACGGAAACAGGCCCTCTCGGCCCTTCCAGTCCGTGCCGACCATTTGTTTTCCCCTAGTCCCATCTACCTGCACTCAGACCATACCCCTCCATTCCCTTCACGTCCATATACCTATCCACTTTACTCTTAAATGTTAAAATCGATCCTGCCTCCACCACTTCTGCTGGAAGCTGATTCCACACAGCCACCACCCTCTGAGTAAAGAAGTTCCCCCTCACGTTACCCCGAAACCTCTGTCCCTTAATTCTCATGTCATGCCCTCTTGTTTGAATCTTCCCTACCCTCAATGGGAAAAACTTATCCACGTCAACTCTGTCTATCCCTTTCATCATTTTAAAGACCTCAATCAAGTCCCCCCTTAACCTTCTGCGCTCCAAAGAATAAAGACCTAACTTGTTCAACCTTTCTCTGTAACATAGTTGCTGGAACCCTGGCAACATTCTAGTAAATCTCCTCTGTACTCTCTCTATTTTGTTGACATCATTCCTATAACTAGGCGACCAAAATTGTACACCATACTCCAGAATTGGTCTTACCAATGCCTTGTACAATTTTAACATTACTTCCCTACTCCTATATTAAATGCTCTGATTTATAAAGGCCAGCACACCAAAGGCTTTCTTTACCACCCTATCTACATGCGATTCCACCTTCAGGTAACTATGCACAGTTATTCCTAGATCCCTCTGTTCCACAGCATTCCTCAAATGCCTACCATTTACCATGTACGTCCTATTTTGATTTGTCCTGCCAAGATGTAGCACTTCACAATTATCAGCATTAAATTCCATCTGCCATCTTTCAGCCCACTTTTCCAAATGGCCCAAATCTCTCTGTAGATTTTGAAAATCTACTTCATTATCCACAACACCACCTATCTTAGTATCATCTGCATACTTACTTATCCAATTTTCCACCCCATCATCCAGATCATTGATGTACATGACAAACAACAGTGGAGCCAACACAGATCCCTGAGGCACCCGACTGGTCACCGGCTTCCAACCTGAGCAACAGCCATCCACCATTACTCTCTGACATCTCCCATTCAGCCACTGTTGAATCCATCTTGCTACTCCGCCATTAACACCCAAAGATTGAAACTTCTTAACTAACCTTCCATGGGGAACCTTGTCAAAGGCCTTACTAAAATCCATATAGACAACATCCACTGCTTTACCCTCATCAATTTCCCTAGTTACCGCTTCAAAAAATTCAAGAAGGTTTGTCAAACATGACCTTCCAGGCACAAATCCATGTTGACTGTTCCTGATCAGACCCTGTTTATCCAGATGCTTATATATATTATCTCTAAGTATCCTTTCCATTAATTTGCCCACCACTGACGTCAAACTAATAGGTCTATAATTGCTAGGTTTATTCTTTGAACCCTTTTTAAACAATGGAACAACATGCGCAGTACGCCAATCCTCCGGCACTATTAACGTTTCTAATGACATTTGAAATATTTCTGTCATAGCTCCTGCTATTTCTACACTAACTTCCCTCAATGTCCTAGGGAATATCCTGTCAGGACCTGGAGACTTATCCACTTTTATATTTTTCAAAAGTGTCAGTACTTCCTCCTCTTTGAATCTCATAGTTTCCATAGCTACTCTACTTTTTTCCCTTACCTCACACAGTTCAATATCCTTCTCCTTGGTGAATACCGAAGAAAATAAATTGTTCAATATCTCCCCCATCTCTTTTGGCTCTGCAGATAGCTGTCCATTCTGGTTCTCTAATGGTCCAATTTTATCCCTCGTTATCCTTTTGCTATTAATATAGCTGTAGAAACCCTTTGGGTTTACTTTCACCTTTCTTGCCAAAGGAACCTCATATCTTCTTTTAGCCTTCCTAATTTCTTTCTTAAGATTCTTTTTACATTCTTTATACTCCTCTAGCACCTCATTTACTCCATGCCTCCTATAATTATTGTAGATATCTCTCTTTTTTCGAAACAAGTGTCCAATTTCCCTTGAAAACCATGGCTCTTTCCAATTTTTACTATTTCCTTTCAACCTAACAGGGACATAAAGATTCTGTACTCTTACAATTTCCCCTTTAAATGTCCTCCATTTCTCTTCTACATCCTTCCCATGAAACAAAGTGTCCCAATTCACTCCTTTAAAATCCTTACGCATTCCCTCAAAGTTAGCCTTTCTCCAATCAAAAATCTCTACCCCAGGTCCAGTTCTGACTCTCTCCATAATTATATTGAAACTAATGGTATTGTGATCACTGGTCCCGAAGTGCTCACCAACGCATACCTCCGTCACCTGACCTGCCTCATTTCCTAACAGGAGGTCCAGCACTGCCCTTCTCTGGTCGATACCTCTATGTACTGCTGCAAAAAACTATCCTGCACACATTTTACAAACTCCAAACCATCCAGCCCATTTACAGAATGTGTTTCCCAGTCTTTTTTTGGAAAATTGAAATCTCCCACAATCACTACCTTGTGCTTACCACTAATATCTGCTATCTCCTTATATATTTGTTCTTCCAATTCACGCTCCCCATTTGGCGGTCTATAATACACCCCTAAAAGTGTTGCTACACCGTTCCCACTTCTCAGTTCCACCCAAATAGCCTCCCTAGACGAGCCCTCTAATCTATCCTGCCAAAGCACTGCTGTAATATCTTCTCTGACAAGCAATGCAACACCTCCCCCTCTGGTCCCTCCAATTCTATCACACCATGTTTCACTGATTGCCACAACATCATATTTCCAGGTGTCAATCCAGGCTCTAAGTTCGTCCACCTTACTTACAATGCTCCTAGCATTAAAATATACACATTTTAGAAACCCACCATCCCTTATTTTCGGTCTATTATCTTTTTCATCTTTCTCGCCTACATTTTGGATCCGAGTGCTTCCCTTCTCTGCCTCTTGCCCCACACCCTGACCCCTAGCCCCCTCTACCCGAGTCCCTCCCCCCAGCCTTTCTAGTTTAAAGTCTCCCCAGTAGCCTTTGCAAATCTCCCTGCCAGGATATTGGTCCCCCTCGGGCTCAAGTGCAACCCGTCCTTTGTGTACAGATCATGCCTTCCCCAAAAGAGGTCCCAGTGATCAAGAAACTTGAATCCCTGCCCACTGCACCAGTCCCTCAGCCACGCATTTATCCTCCCCTCATTTCATTCCTACTCCCACTGTCACGCGGCACAGGCAGTAATCCTGAAATCGTTACCCTTTTGGTCCTTCTCCTTAACTTTCCCCCCAACTCCCTAAATTCTCCCTTCAGGACCTCATCACTTTTTCTGCCTATGTCATTGGTACCTATGTGTACCACAACATCAGGCTCCTCTCCCTCCCTTTTCAGAATCTTTTGTACACGGTCTGACACATGCGAGACCCTGGCACCAGGGAGGCAAACTACCATCCGGGTCTCCCGACTGCGTCTACAGAATCGCCTATCCGACCCCCTAACTATAGAGTCCCCTATTACATATTACAACTACCCACCAGTGTTGTCACTTTTAGGGAATTATGCACTTGCACTCCTTGGTCATGAGCATTTCGGAGTGCCGTGCTAATTGTTATACATGTTCCGCCCATACTTAAATTCCTCCAATGCATCATCACATATCTCTCGGGATTGCATTCAATTTAGCAATGGCTAGCCCAGCATTCCATCTGATGGTTTCAGGTCGGAGCTTTAGACAAATTCTTAATTCTCAACTAATTCGCAATGAAACCGTACGTCTTTCAGAGGACAGTTGCTACGGCCCATCTCCAGTCACGAGTGTACACTTGAGTTAACATCACCTTAGGCAGTTATCATCGCACGATTGTTTATATTCTTTTACAATTCACATAGGGAGAACAACCTCAGAGTGCAGCAGGTTCGCATCCTTAATGGAAAATTTCGAGATTAGTAGCGTGGATAAGGGAGAACCAGTGGATGTGGTATATCTGGACTTCCAGAAGGCTTTCGACAAGGTCCCACATAAGAGATTAGTATACAAACTTAAAGCATACGGTATTAGGGGTTCAGTATTGATGTGGATAGAGAACTGGCTGGCAAACAGGAAGCAAAGAGTAGGAGTAAACGGGTCCTTTTCACAATGGCAGGCAGTAACTAGTGGGGTACCGCAGGGCTCAGTGCTGGGACCCCAGCTATTTACAATATATATTAATGATCTGGATGAGGGAATTGAAGGCAATATCTCCAAGTTTGCGGATGACACTAAGCTGGGGGGTCAGTGTTCGCTGTGAGGAGGATGCTAGGAGACTGCAAGGTGACTTGGATAGGCTGGGTGAGTGGGGCAAATGTTTGGCAGATGCAGTATAATGTGGATAAATGTGAGGTTATCCACTTTGGTGGCAAAAACAGGAAAGCAGACTATTATTTAAATGGTGGCCGATTAGGAAAAGGGGAGATGCAGCGAGACCTGGGTGTCATGGTACACCAGTTATTGAAAGTAGGCATGCAGGTGCAGCAGGCAGTGAAAAAAGCGAATGGTATGTTAGCTTTCATAGCAAAAGGATTTGAGTACAGGAGCAGGGAGGTTCTACTTCAGTTTGTACAGGGTCTTGGTGAGACCACACTGGAGTATTGCGTACAGTTTTGGTCTCCAAATCTGAGGAAGGACATTATTGCCATAGAGGGAGTGCAGAGAAGGTTCACCAGACTGATTCCTGGGATGTCAGGACTGTCTTATGAAGAAAGACTGGATAGACTCGGTTTATACTCTCTGGAATTTAGGAGATTGAGAGGGGATCTTATAGAAACTTACAAAATTCTTAAGGGGTTGGACAGGCTAGATGCAGGAAGATTGTTCCCGATGTTGGGGAAGTCCAGGACAAGGGTCACAGCTTAAGGATAAGGGGGAAAATCCTTTAAGACCGAGATGAGAAATACTTTTTTCACACAGAGAGTGGTGAGTCTCTGGAACTCTCTGCCACAGAGGGTAGTTGAGGCCAGTTCATTGGCTATATTTAAGAGTGAGTTGGATGTGGCCCTTGTGGCTAAGGGGATCAGAGGGTATAGAGAGAAGGCAGGTACGGGATACTGAGTTGGATGATCAGCCATGATCATATTGAATGGCGGTGCAGGCTCGAAGGGCTGAATGGCCTACTCCTGCACCTAATTTCTATGTTTCTATGTTTCTAATCTGAATGTACCAGGCATCACCAAACAGAAATTAATGCATGGTGATACGAAATGAACAGAGGGGACGATCTTACCGAATGTATCAATTGATGAATAATATGTTCAAAGGTCGTTTATCATAAATGCCATAAATTACCGGCAATTTAATTGTAGAAGGAATGTGTGTTTACAATAAATCTGACGATTCCCTTGCGACTGAATATCGACAGAAAACAAAGCACCATGACAGGTTTTAATTGGGATACAATGATTTGAAATGTATGACCATGCAACAAAGCGACACGCATTGTTCATCATATTTTATCCTTTATTGTAATTGACAATGGACGTAAGGGGATACTTCACCACGTATTTGAGTTCCTCTCTGAACCTGCGTTGAGTCACTGCGTATAGGGATGTGTTCGTACAGTAACTCAAGTGCTGCATAATGAAGCCAACATTTTGCACAAAATGAGGAGGAACTATTGACCGTAATCCTAGCCACCACAATCGATTCCATATCGAATAGATCATGAACACCGCCCACAAAACAACGAAGTTTCCAGAGACAGCGAAGAGTAAGATAATCGATGTCCTTCTGCTCTCCATCTCTGGGTCTCTGGGACTCTCCCCGTTGTTGTGGCCAAGAAGTCTTCTACGAGCTCTACTAGCCAGTAAAATCTGTTTAACAGTTAAAGTGTTGAACAATAAAATCAAAAAGGAGCAACCGGGGTGAGGAAATAGTGAGTGAACTCTATCGCTGCCCAAAACCGCGAACCCGCAACACCGTTTTTTTCCCAACAGATCCAGGGGTCACCGAGGAGGTTATATTCACCCGTTAGCATAAAAAAACAGAAAACATCCTTAACGCAATTCAGCGCAGCCACTGTTACCAAAACCACAACCACCGTTTTCTCGGTGCAGTATTTCGACTTCAACGTCTGGCAACAGATAGCAACAATTCGATCAAACGTGAATGAGAATATGAACCAGACAGAACAGTCTGTTGCTGCATAAAGGATAACAGCGTGGATGTTACAAACAGGAACGGGCCAAGGGAAATGAAACTATCGCCAATATGCCATCGGAATGTGCCTCAATATCAGGTCGAAAACAACGACAATCAGATCCGCCGCTGCCATGGCGATCAGATAGGGAGTGACGTATTTGGAGACACCACACTTTCCCCTGGAGAGGATCCCAATTGTCACCGAATTGCCTAGAATAAAGAGAACTAAAAGTGAAAAAATTGACATACCGTGTGTAAGTTAGCAAGCTACCGAATTATTACATGCATGTGGAATCATTTGAGTGCTAACGTAATTGTAATCCTAGATATTATGAAGACAGATACACCACAAAATGTTAAAAGGTAAGACCTTCCATTCAACAGGTAAATGGTCACAGAGCAATAAATTAACCAGAATTTCGGCAGGTTTATGCTGTTGTGTTATTTTCTAGAATCTACGGCATGCCTCGATTGCAGCAAATCCGTACGACCCAGCAAGTGCATTCGACGCCCTCAGGATATTGGCTCGGTGGCCAATTTTCACAATCTATATTTTCATTCACATCCGGCACAAAAAAGAGGAAGGTTTCCAAGGAAAGATGACGAAAAATATATATTCGGAGAGCATACACATTATAAAATAGTGGGAATGAATGGAAAACGTTTTGAAAAAATGAGCAAAATATCAATAAGAGAAAAGAGATCGATATGCAGACTAAAATGTACATATTAAATAGAGATTCCGTCAGGCGGAAAAATATTGAAAAACATCAGGCAAGGAGGTTGACGAGGTAATACTAATTAGAAAATAAGCATCCGATGTTTGGGCAGATCTTTATGTGTCTATAACTACGTAACCGCATGGGAGACAACTGAAATCAAGATCGGGAATAACATCTACACAGTTGGATGGCGGGTGCGTTCTGCGCCGACAGTCGTGTGATAGTTGCTGCAGTGTGATGATGGTGAGGCTACTTTCAACGTCGTGGTTGGTTTTATTCGCGTGCAATCAGTGGAAAATTAATGGTGTTGGTTGATCGACGACTTTGATTAATAATCCTGACATAAGATAAACAGTGACGCACTTAAACAAAGCGGCAAGGACCACCGGGAGTGAGGAGAGTCTAAAGAACAAGAAGAGCAAGATAAATATACGCGGATTCTCAAGTTAATGCTTAAAATAGTATACCAGGAGGATTGATGAGAAGGACAAAATTATAAAACATAAAGCCGATATAGAGCGGAGCACGACTAGTACGAATTATATGTCTACAAGAAGACCTACGAGGAAGAGCAATAATAGCAAGGAAGCCAAAGTAAATCGGCTGCATACCCTTAAGTAACAAAATAATCCGATCTCCAAATGGTATCTGGTCATAGTGCGCAGCAAGCTCACTAAACGCCCAGAATACATTACGTCCCATTGACGTGACGTTAAATTCTGTTTCTCTCAGTCCCCTTTCCGTTGCCGCAGCATTCACACCTACTGTTCTCTGACTCAGATGCAGTGACAAAACGGTCGAATTCACAGTTGTCAGTTTGCGAATTCTGTCTCCATCCTTGCGGACATTTGTGCAGAAAGTCTTGTTGACATTACTAAATCACCCAATGATAAATCGTCTTTAAATGGCTGCGGAGTAGACAATTAGACTCCGCGAAGACAGTCCTTAATTGCATACAGCGGGAAATAAACAAGCGCTGTAAACCATTTCCATTCTCAACATTTACTTGCCGTCCATGCCAATTGTTTGTCCAATCTAACTGATATACGTGAAGAGCAGATGAACGGAAAACACTTTCAGGGAACCTGTCCAAAACCTATCTCCCATTGCATTGGAGAAATCACTGATCAAAGATGATGCGAAGAGGGACGGTAAAGACTAAAGAAAATTGGTCACATTTCATGATTTCCAACTAGGTATTCGTTAGTTGTAGAGGATCGTTTGATCATCTCCCGGAATGATTATTGCGCTTCCTTAACGTAACTTATCTGCCAATCAACAGGCGATTGGTTCATCCTCGTCGCGCTGCGTAAAATAAATAGTTGAATTCTCAGAACACTTGGTCACAGCCGAAAGTTACATTCACATTCTTGGCCTCAGGTTCGCGGAATCTGTATGGATGAACTTATGGATATGATGATTCCACTTAAAAGCTCCTCGAACATCTGGCTTCGAGGATTCGCATCTTCCGTACGCGTTCTGGTGACCCTTTGAGACCACTGAATATTCAGGCGGAATAAGAGCGCGGAAGTTATAGTAACATATGCCAATGCTCTCCTACAGCTCTGATAAACATAAAAGGTTCGCGAATTACCGAAATGGCTTGATAGACATAGGGTTTGTCAGCAGCGAAACCGGTCTTTCCACTCGACTGTTCCATGCGGAGAAGGAGGTTTAAATGAACTACCCCATTAACGTATGTTTGCCCCATATCCTTCTGCATATTTGTTTTCTACGTACTGTCCAATTGTCATTTTAAATTATTTTAATCGCCTGCAAACAATTTCTCTGGCAGTTGGTCTACATGACCCAAACCATGTGTGTGAGAAAATGCCCTATAATTGCATCACATTTTGGATTTTCCTTTCCAAATAAAGAGACTCTAACCAGCCACATTATCTATGATGATAAATACTATAATGCCAACACCCAACCTCATTTCTGCAGGAACACAGTCTCTCCTTAAAACGTAAATGTTAAATATCGTTGTAAATCTTTCTTCACCTTCTCTGGCTAAATCATATCCTTCCAATGATATGACTTTTGTAAGTGTAGACAATAGGCAATAGGTGCAGGAGTAGGCCATTCGGCCCTTCGAGCCAGCACCCGCCATTCAATGTGATCATGGCTGATCATCCACAATCAGCACCTCGTTCCTGCCTTTTATGGTTAACAAGGAAATGGCAGAAGAGTTGAACAGGTACTTCGGATCTGTCTCCACGAAGGAAGACACAAACAATCTCCCAGATGTACTGGAAAACAGAGGATCTAAGGGGGCAGAGGAACTGAATGGGACTGAGGGATGATAAATCCCCTGGGCCTGATGGTCTGCATCCCAGGGTCCTCTTTTACTTTTAACAATGCTAAGATTATGTTGTTGTTTTTATTGCTTTTTGCTTTGGGGTGTGAGCGAGATCGTGCTCCTCCATAGTCGGTTTCGGGTCCGGCTCTGATGAGTTAATGCTGGGATGGGAACCAGAGGGCTAGTGGCTGGAATTGCTTTTGCGATGGGGACTCACAGCGGTCGCTGGTCGTTCTACCCCGCCAGGATCGGAGTCTCCGCTTTCCATTGGGCGACATCGGCGACATCTCCGACTCCGGCCTGGGCTGTGTCTCCGACGCTGGGCTGGTTCGGGCTGGGCTGCTTAGGGTCCCTCCAAATATCGTGTCCGGTTAGAAACCTCCGCCGACCATCCAGTAAAGATGTAATGGCGCGGGAAGGGGCCGATCATCCCAGGGAGGGACAAAAGGAGAGACTAATCTGCGCGGTGCTAACTGGCAGGAGTAGATATCGATCTGTGTATCCGCGTTGTTTTAAGATTGTTAAACCATTGTTAACTTTTATGACATTCAACCAATCGGAACGCAACTTGGCTCACTCGCAGCACAGAAGAACGGTGAGTGAGCCGGTGAAAAATCCTAGTGCTATTTTGCGCAAACAGAAAGACCGTGCATACCCGAAAATAACAAGATTAGAGTTTTAGTGATTGATTAGATTACGCGGGACTCGTTGGGTCCCTGCTTCACACAGGAGAGCTGGTTCCCCAACGCAATATTCCACCTCTCCATCAATTCCAATATTGCTGGCCAGTGGGGAGGGGGGGGGGGGGCGTTCGGGATCGCTTGGTGTTGTGCGCCGAATGGACTGTTTTCCAGACGGCTTGTATGGACATTGTGGGCCGAATGGATTCTTTAGCTGGCAGCTCAGTCACTGAGACCATTCACACACACACACACACACACATACACACACACACACACACACACACACACACACGTGCGCACACACACACGCACACACACTCACACACTCACACTCACACAGACACATTCACTCACAACACACACACACTCACAAACGCACACACACTCTCACACTCAGACACACTCTCACGCACACACACACATATACTCACACTCACTCACACTCACATACTCATACGCATAAACACCCATACACTTACGAACACACACACACATTCACAAACACATACACACGCACACATACATACAGACACATTCATTCACAAACGCATCCACACACGCACGCACAGACACTAACACACACACACACAGACACATGCACTCTCAAACACACACACACACACACTCACAAACTCACACACATACTCTCTCATACAATCACACACACTCACACACACTCTCAAGCACACACACACATACACTCATAAGCACATACACACACACACATACATACACACATACACTCACAAACACATACATACACTCTCTCTCACACACACACACTCATACACACACACACACACACACACACACACACACACACACTCACACTGACACACACACTCACGAACACGAGGAAAAACAATCAGTAAACTGCAACGCAATCATTTATTTTAATTCCTTAAGTTTTGGTGCTTAAATAAAATTGAGATACATAAATTAGTAGAGTAAAACAATGTAATAAATATACATTTAAACCTCTCCAGAATTTGCGGCAGTATTCAACACAATTCCTCGCGCATAATTATCAAGTTACAAAAAAAAAAGAAACAAGTTCACCGTGTTTACTACCAGAAGAGGGTGGCACAAAGAAATGGAGGTTACAAGGCGTGTACCTTGTTGAGAACACATACTGTTGTATGCATACTGCATTTGTTTGTGATTAACTGAGTAATATAGGTAGATTCGAACAGTATCTGAAATCTTTCTGGACTTAAACCTGAGGGGAATCGAAGCCTTAGAGCGGGATTGATACGCCAATATTTAATCCCCGGACGCTTGACGAGCACAAGGAACCGGATGTAAACACGTGAAATCATGCAGGTGTTGTCAGAGTGGAGAGGTTACATAATTTCCCAGAGAATCTAGTGTCAGGGATCATTTACTTCATATAAAAGCTTTGATAATTAAGATAGAAATGTTCTATATTTTTTCCGAAATGAATGCAGGCCTTCAGAATTCTTTCTGAAAGAACGTTGATGACAAATTCGAAAAAAGAGAGATATCTACAAGAATTATAGGAGGCATGGAGTAAATGAGGTGCTAGAGGAGTATAAAGAACGTAAAAAGAATCTTAAGAAATAAATTAGGAAGGCTAAAAGAAGATATGAGGTTGCTTTGGCAAGAAAGGTGAAAGTAAATCCAAAGGGTTTCTACAGCTATATTAATAGCAAAAGGATAACGAGGGATAAAATTGGACCATTAGAGAACCAGAATGGACAGCTATCTGCAGAGCCAAAAGAGATGGGGGAGATATTGAACAATTTCTTTTCTTCGGTATTCACCAAGGAGAAGGATATTGAACTCTGTGAGGTAAGGGAAAAAAGTAGAGTAGCTATGGAAAGTATGAGATTCAAAGAGGAGGAAGTACTGACACATTTGAAAAATATAAAGGTGGATAAGTCTCCAGCTCCTGACAGGATATTCCCTAGGACATTGAGGGAAGTTAGTGTAGAAATAGCAGGAGCTATGACAGAAATATTTCAAATGTCATTAGAAACGGGAATAGTGCCGGAGGATTGGCGTACTGCGCATGTTGTTCCATTGTTTAAAAAGGGGGTCAAAGAATAAACCTAGCAATTATAGACCTATTAGTTTGACGTCAGTGGTGGGCAAATTAATGGAAAGGATACTTAGAGATAATATATATAAGCATCTGGATAAACAGGGTCTAATCAGGAACAGTCAACATGGATTTGTGCCTGGAAGGTCATGTTTGACAAACCTTCTTGAATTTTTTGAAGCGGTAACTAGGGAAATTGATGAGGGTAAAGCAGTGGATGTTGTCTATATGGATTTCAGTAAGGCCTTTGACAAGGTTCCCCATGGAAGGTTGGTTTCAGAAGGTTCAATCTTTGGGTGTTAATGGCGGAGTAGCAAGATGGATTCAACAGTGGCTGAATGGGAGATGTCAGAGAGTAATGGTGGATGGCTGTTTGTCAGGTTGGAAGCCGGTGACCAGTGGGGTGCCTCAGGGATCTGTGTTGGGTCCACTGTTGTTTGTCATGTACATCAATGATCTGGATGATGGGGTGGAAAATTGGATAAGTAAGTATGCAGATGATACTAAGATAGGTGGTATTGTGGATAATGAAGTAGATTCTCAAAGTCTACAGAGAGATTTGGGCCATTTGGAAAAGTGGGCTGAAAGATGGCAGATGGAGTTTAATGCTGAAAAGTGTGAAGTGCTACATCTTGGCAGGACAAATCAAAATAGGATGTACATGGTAAATGGTAGGGAATTGAGGAATGCTGTGGAACAGAGGGATCTAGGAATAACTGTGCATAGTTCCCTGAAGGTGGAATCGCATGTAGATAGGATGGTAAAGAAAGCCTTTGGTGTGCTGGCCTTTATAAATCAGAGCATTGAATATAGGAGTAGGGAAGTAATGTTAAAATTGTACAAGGCATTGGTAAGACCAATTCTGGAGTATGGTGTACAATTTTGGTCGCCTAGTTATAGGAAGGATGTCAACAAAATAGAGAGAGTACAGAGGAGATTTACTAGAATGTTGCCAGGGTTCCAGCAACTATGTTACAGAGAAAGGTTGAACAAGTTAGGTCTTTATTCTTTGGAGCGCAGAAGGTTAAGGGGGGACTTGATTGAGGTCTTTAAAATGATGAAAGGGATAGACAGAGTTGACGTGGATACGTTTTTCCCATTGAGGGTAGGGAAGTTTCAAACAAGAGGGCATGACATGAGAATTAAGGGACAGAAGTTTCGGGGTAACGTGAGGGGAACTTCTTTACTCAGAGGGTGGTGGCTGTGTGGAATGAGCTTCCAGCAGAGGTGGTGGAGGCAGGATCGATTTTAACATTTAAAAGTAAAGTGGATAGGTATATGGACGTGAAGGGAATGGAGGGGTATGGTCTGAGTGCAGGTAGATGGGACTAGCGGAAAACAAATGGTCGGCACGGACTGGAAGGGCCGAGAGGGCCTGTCTCCGTGCTGTAATTGTTATATGGTTATATGGTTATTCACCCTCTCAGTCAAAGAGAAAGAAGAGGGTCAAGCTGAACTGATGAGGTTACAAGCAAAAGGTGTCATTGAAAGAACAAAACATGAACCTTTGGAATTTGTGTCTAATATTTTCACTAAAATCAAAAACGTCGCATCATCATTGACTTAACTACTTTAAACAAGTCTGTCAGGTATATACATTTCAAGATGGATACTTTTGAAACAGCCAGACTATTGGTTTCTAGAGGGTACTTTCTAGCAAGCATTGATTTAAAAGATGCCTACTACTCAGTACCCATACACATGGAGCATCGTAAATACTTAAAATTTATCTGGATGAAACAGCTATGGCAATTTAAAGCCTTACCAAATGGGCTAACCTCCGCTCCAAGGCTGTTCACTAAAATCTTAAAACCCGCCTTGGCATTATTGAGGAAACAAAAGCATATAGTCATGGCGTATTTAGACGACATTTTAATAGTAGGGATAACCTTGGAGACAGCCATTTTGGCAGTAGCAGCCACCATACGTTTGTTTGAAACTTTGGGGTTTGTCATACATCCAGATAAATCCAATTTTACACCGTCCACTGCCATGGACTATCTTGGATTTACGATTGATACTGTTCGCATGATTGTAACTCTGCCGAAGGGGAAAGCATCAGAATTGGCACTATCATGCAACGAACTCATGGATAAACATCAGCCAACCATACGGGAGGTAGCTAGAGTTATTGGCAAAATGGTAGCAGCTTTTCCAGCTGTACAATTTGGGCCTTTGCACTATCAAAATTTGCAAAGAGCAAAAGTGCATGCACTAAAGCAAAAACTCAGGTCACTTTGACCGAGCTATGAGTTTAACTGCTGAATCCATTCCAGAGTTACAATGGTGGACAAGGAACGTAAGGCTCAGCTCCAGTCCCATAATAATCACCAACCCAGTATTAACCATTCAAACGGATGCCAGTGCTTTGGGCTGGGGAGCAACTAACATGCAATCCAGCACAGGGGGCAGATGGACTAAATTTGAATCATCTTGCCTACAGACACGGGGTATCAACTACTTAGAAATGTTGGGTGCGTTTTATGGGTTAAAAGCATATTCATCTAATAAGCATCATGCACATGTCCGGTTGCAATTAGATAATACCACGGTGGTGGCTTATATCAACCACATGGGTGGTGTAAAGTCGATATCGTGTGACAATTTGGTCAACCTAATCTGGCAATGGTGTGTTGAAAGACATATTTGGTTATCAGCAACTTACCTACCAGGTAAGCAAAATACAGTGGCAGACACCAGGTCACGCAGATTCAATGATAACATCGAATGGATGTTAAATCCCCAAATAGTTGCTGAAATTACAAAGCAATATGGCACACCAGATATCGATCTATTTGCATCCAGGCTGAATCACCAGGTACCAACGTATGTCGCTTGGGAACCAGACCCTGAGGCAGCAGCAGTTGATGCATTCTCGCTGCATTGTGGGAAAATGTTCTTTTATGCTTTTCCTCCCTTCTGCCTCATCAATCGGGTATTACGCAAGATTCAATTGGATTCCGCTTCAGGAATCTTGATAATACCCGACTGGCCTACACAGCCATGGTTCACAGTGGCCCTCGGCATGGCTGTTGAAACACCGTTGGAATTCCCCAGCAGTCGAGAGTTATTAATCCACCCAGTGTCAGGCATTAGTCACCCGTGCCATGACAGAGTCAATCTCCTGGCTTGCAGATTCTAAAAAGACCTCTACTGGGCCTGGGACTGTCTGAGGACGCCATCAACATGATGACCGCATCCCACCGGGAGTCCACCAGGAGACAATACCTGACCAACATAAGAAAATGGGAACGGTATTGCTCCAAAACAGGAACTACCTACACTACAGCTACAGCCACCAGTGTTGTGGAGTTTCTGGCTGGATTACATCGGGAAGGACTCAGCTACAGCGCCATTAATACAGCCAGGAGTGCGTTGTCAGCTTATTTGGTTCCAGCAGCAGGACAACTGACTTTGGGGTCCCATCCACTAGTGGTCAAAATCATGAGGGGCATTTTTAACACCAATTCCCCTAGGCCTAGGTACACTCAGATCTGGGATGTCAGCATTGTACTGACGTACCTTAGGGAATGGCCACCACCCAGGTCACTGACGCTGGAACAACTTACACTGAAATCAGTCATGCTCATGGCACTAGTGTCAGCTCAAAGGGTACAGTCCCTCCACCTTCTGAGGCTGGACAGCATGACAGAGTCATTGGACTGTATCACATTTCACATTCAGGGACTGGTCAAACAAACTAGACCAGGTACCACGCCTTCAGTAATGGAGTTCCGGGCATATTCACCTGACCCACGGTTGTGTGCCAAGACCCATCTCGCCAATTACATAGACACAACATACAACTTAAGATGGAGAGAAAAAGCCTTATGGATAAGCCACAAGAAGCCTCATGGTCAGGTGACGAGCCAAACCATTTCAAGATTGCTCAAGCATGTGCTTAAGTCCGCGGGAGTCGATACTAATGTTTACAAATCTCATTCCACCAGGGCTGCATCTACGTCGGCGGCTAGGCGAATGGATGTGCCTATGGACCATATTCTGGCTAGAGCAGGATGGTCCTCGGAAAGAACTTTCCAAAGGTTTTATAATAAGCCGCTGGCGGAACCTGCTACATTTGCAGACATAATTTTAGAATCTGCAGCTAATATTTAATTTAAGCCGGGGAGCTCTCTGTTTTTTGTTATCATTAATAAACCTTTATTGTTCACAAACAGGTTATTGTTGATTGTAATAACAATACTTCCTCCCTCTAAGGTCTTCAGACAGTGAGTGAAGCACGAGCTGGTACACGGTTCGGATTCACAGAGCTTTGAAGTCTTCACGTAGATTAAGATTAGTAAGATTAAATGAGAACTTACCAGTTCGAAGTTTGATCTGTATTTTATGAGGAGTTACGATGAGGGATTACGTGCCCTCCGCTCCCACCCTCTATTATACAGATCAAATGGTAAATTAAGTTCTTATTTTTTTCTTTACTATATTTATTTCAATTGTTGTGTTTTTTCTGTGAATCCACACCGCTGCTTTGAAGAAATGTTGCGCATGCGTGCTGGACGGGGTAATCCCTCATCGTAACTCCTCACAAAATACAGATCAAACTTCGAACTGGTAAGTTCTCATTTTATCTTACTATTATACTGCATCTGCCATGAATTAGCCCTCTCACCCAGCCTATGCAAGTCACCTTGCAGCCTCCTAGCATCCTCCTCACAGTTAACACTGCCCCACATCTTCGTGTCATCCGCAGACTTCGAGATGTTGCATTGAATTCCCTCGTCCAAATCATTAATATATATTGTAAATAGCTGGGGTCCCAGCACTGAGCTTTGCGGCACCCCACTAGTCACAGCCTGCCATCCTGAAAATGACCCGTTCACTCCTACTCTTGGCTTCCTCTCTGCCAGCCAGTTCTCTATCCACATCATTACGGAACCGCCAATACCGTGTGCTTTAAGTTTGTATACTAGTCTCTTATGTGGGACCTTGTCGAAAGCCTTCTGAAAGTCCGGATATAACACAGCCACTGCTTCTCACTTATCCACTCTACTAGTTACATCCTCAAAAAATTCAATAAGATTCGTCAGACATGATTTACCTTTCGTAAATCCATGCTGACTTTGTCCAATGATTTCACCAATTTCCAAATGCGCTGCTACCCAACTTTAATAACTGACTCTAGCAGTTTCCCCAATACCGATGTTAGACTAACTGGTCTGTAATTCCACGTTTTCTCTCTCCCTCCCTTTTTTAAAAAGTGAGGTTACATTAGCTTGAAAAGACTAGGCTTGTATTCACTGGAGTTTAGAAGGATGAGGGGGTTCTTATAGAAACAGCTAAAATTATAAAAGGACTGGACAAGCTAGATGCAGGAAAAATGTTCCCAATGTTGGGCGAGTCCAGAACCAAGGGCCACAGTCTTAGAATAAAGGGGAGGTCATTTAAGACTGAGGTGAGAAAAAACGTTTTCACCCAGAGAGTTGTGAATTTATGGAATTCCCTGCCACAGAGGGCAGTGGAGGACAAATCCCTGGATGTATTTAAGAGAGAGTTGGATAGAGCTCTAGGGGCTAGTGGAATCAAGGGATATGGGAAGAAGGCAGGCACGGGTTATTGATAGAGGCCGATCAGCCATGATCGCAATCAATGGCGGTGCTGGCTCGAAGGGCTGAATGGCCTCCTTCTTCTAACCCACCGAATCCATCTAAACGCATCTAAACCACTCTAACACCTCTGAACCCCTCTGAACACAACTAAACCCCTCTGAACCGAACTAAACCCCCTCTGAACCCATTGAACCCCCTCTAAACCACTCTAAAACCCTCTAAACCCCTCTAAACAACTGTAAACCACTTTAAACCCCTCTAAACCCCATAAAAAACCCTGACCCCTGCGAGGGTACACAAAAAGCTGGAGAAACTCAGCGGGTGCAGCAGCATCTAAGGAGCGAAGGAGATAGGCGACGTTTCGGGTCGAGACCCTTCTTCAGACTGGTCAGGGATCAGGGAAACGAGAGATATAGACGGTGATGTGGAGAGATAAGGAACAATGAGTGAAAGATATGCAAAAAAGTATCGGTGATAAAGGGAACAAGCCATTGTAAGCTGTGTGTGGTGTGAAAATGAGAAGCTGGGGTGGGGGAGGGAGATAGAGATAGAGGGAATGCCAGGGCCCGAGGGCTGAGGGAGAGGTGGGAAGGGGAGGAGACAGCAAGGGTTAACAGAATTGAGAAAATTCAATATTCAAGCCCAAAGGATGCAGACTCCCCAAGCGGAATATGAGGTGCTGCTCCTCCAGCTTGCGGTGTTGCTCACTCTGGCCATGGAGGAGGCCCAGGACCGAGAGGTCGGATATGGAATGGGAGGGGGAGTTGAAGTGCTGAGCCACCGGGAGGTTGGTTATTGCGGACCGAGCGGAGGTGTTCGGCGAAGCGATCGCCAAGCCTCCGCTTGGTCTCACCGATATAGATCATCTGGCATCTGGAGCAGCGGATGCAGTAGATGAGGTTGGAGGAGGTGCAGGTGAACCTCTGTCGGACCTGGAAGGACTGCTTGGGTCCCTGAAAGGAGTGGAGGGGGTAGGTGAAGGGACAAGTGTTGCATTTCTTGCGGTTGCAAGGGAAATTGCCCGGGGAAGGGGTAGAGTGGGAGGGGAGGGAAGAATTGACAAGGGATATTTCTCCTCATGCCTACTAGGTGGAATGGTTGTTCGAAAGCAATTGCGGTGCGTGCACAAATCTGCCAAGATCATACAGGTGTATTATCAGCAACGATACAGAGCTTGCCAGATAAGAGATGTCCAAGTGAGACATAGAAAATAGAAACATAGAAAATAGGTGCAGGTGTAGGCCATTCGGCCCTTCGAGCCTGCACCGCCATTCAATATGATCATGGCTGATCATCCAACTCAGTATCCTGTACCTGCCTTATCTCCATACCCCCGTATACCTTTAGCCACAAGGGCCACATCTAACTCCCTCTTAAATATAGCCAATGAACTGGCCTCAACTAGCTTCTGTGGCAGAGAATTCCAGAGACTCACCACTCTCTGTGTGAAAAATGTTTTCCTCATCTCGGTCCTAAAGGAATTCCCCCTTATCCTTAGACAGTGACTCCTTGTTCTGGACCTACCCAACATCGGGAACAATCTTCCTGCATCTAGCCTATCCAACCCCTTAAGAATTTTGTAAGTTTATACAAGATCCCCCCTCAGTCTTCTAAATTCTAGCGAGTACAAGCCGAGTCTATCCAGTCTTTTCTCATATGAAAGTCCTGACATCCCAGGAATCAGTCTGGTGAACCTTCTCTGTACCCCCTCTATGGCAAGAATGTCTTTTCTCAGATTTGGAGACCAAAACTGTACGCAATATTCTAGGTGTGATCTCACCAAAACCCTGTACAACTGCAGTAGAACCTCCCTGCTCCTATACTCAAATCCTTTCGCTATGAATGCTAACATACCATTTGCTTTCTTCACTGCCTGCTGCACTTTCATGCCTACTTTCAATGATTGGTGTTACCATGACACCCAGTTCTCGTTGCATCTCCCCTTTCCCTAATTTGCCACCATTAATATAATCGTCTACCCTTCTGTTTTTTGCCACCCAAAGTGAATAACCACACATTTATCAACATTATATTGCATCTGCCATGCATTTGCCCACTCACCCAGCCAATCCAAGTCACCTTGCAGCCTCCTAGCATCCTCCTCACACCTAACACTAACCCCCTGCTTAGTGTCATCCGTAAACCTGGAGATGTTGCATTCAATTCCCTCGTCCAAATCATTAATATATATTGTAAATAGCTGGGGTCCCAGCACTGAGCCTTGCGGTACCCCACTAGTCACTACCTGCCATTCTGAAAAGGAACCGTTTATTCCTACCCTTTGCTTCCTGTCTGCCAGCCAGTTCTCTATCCACATCAATACTGAACCCCCAATACCGTGTGCTTTTTGTTTGTATACTAATCTCTTATGTGGGACCTTGTCGAAAGCCTTCTGAAAGTCTAGATATAACACATCCACTGGTTCTCCCTTATCCACTGTTACATCCTCGAACAATTCTATAAGATTGGTCAGACATGATTTACCTTTCGTAAATCCATGCTGACTTTGTCTAATGATTTCACCACTTTCCAAATATACTTCTATCCCATCTTTAATAACTGACTCTAGCAGTTTCCCCACTACCAATGTTAGACTAACTGGTCTGTAATTCCCCGTTTTCTCTCTCCCTCCTTTTTTAAAAAGTGTGGTTACATTAGCTACCCTCCAAATCTCAGGAACTCTCCAGAATCTAAGGAGTTTTGAAATATTATCACTAATGCATCCACTATTTCTGTGGCTACTTATTTGAGTGCTCTGGGATGCAGACTATCTGGCCCTGGGGATTTATCGGCCTTTAATCCATTCAATTTACCCAACACCACTTCTCGGCTAACCTTGATTTCACTCAGTTCCTCCACCTTATTTGACACCCGGTCCCCTGGTATTTTCGGCAGATTATTTATGTCTTCCTTAGTGAAGACAGAAACAAATCTATTTTCGCTTTGCGTGTCAAACCCTGACATCGTGAGAACTGGTTTCTTGTAAACTTTGAAAAGTTTATTTTACATCATCTTACAGCCTCTAATTTTTTGATCGAGTGGCCCGTCCTGTGCCTTTGCCGTGGATGTACCTATCTCCCTGGTGGAGTGATTTTTTAACATCTCAATGTCTACTCCTGCCGAGTGCCAAAACCTGTTTTCCATCTACAATGTAACTATATGGAACCATCAGTTTGTACTGATACTTTTATGTGTTTTTTGTGTGTAATAAATAGCGCTGTCTCACCACCACGGAGACTCTTGCCTACTTCAACATATTGAGTCAATGCTTGGCCACACACAATTTTTGGTCGACAGGATATGCTTTAAAAATTTACCTTGGTTCTAGCTCCTCCTGGTCTGCTTTGTTTGGTTAAGTCATAAACATATAAGACAATGCTATCTGTAGCCACATGCATACAGTCTAACGTAACCTTTGCAACGTTTGCACTCTTTGTGCTGATACTAAAGCCATGAGCATTATTACTTCAAATGTTAACTTCCGAAACAGTGATAGAATTGGAGCCCATTGCCTAAGCAAAGTAAGAACTATGTTGACCTCCCAAACTTTTGTATTTCTACTTTGGGCAGATTTTAATATATATTCCTTTCCCATATCGGGATATTAACGGATGAGACCCGATAGATTCATGGTCAGCAATTTGTCCTAAATAGGACGATAAAGCACCATGAGCCCTATTAATGGCCCTATCACTTAAGTGCCGATCAAAATTGCAAGGAACTCCAATATATCTGATATGTTAGCAGTATGATAAAATGTATTTGACTGTCTACCAAAGACTTCGAATTTCTTTATATAAACAAAATATTGTTTTTTATGCTATTGTTCCAAGCTGCAGTTATAACATTCATGGTCCTATCCGACAGTCCAAGCTCTTGTAATGGTCTGGTCAGAACCTGCAGATAAACAAATTCATATGATCATGCCATGGATGAATTTTACAACAAATTACTGCAGCTAGGAATTATTATTCTAAACATCAATGAGAACCATGACTGTGTCCGATTTGGGCCACCAAATTACTGCAGCTAGGAATCGTCATAAATGGTTCAATTATTATTCTAAACATCAATGAGAACCATGACTGTGTCCGATTTGGGCCAACAAACCGCCCGTGGCAGAGTCTTGTTATATTTTCATCAGACATTGCCTAATCAGACAGAATGGGGAACATAAAAGAACATATCCCCCCCCCCCCCCCCCCCAATGTAGTAAGAATGCATCCACAGCCATTGGGTTCTCATGAGACGTATTTGGGCAATTAGTGATGTAATCTAGACGCAAACAGATCAATGTCAGGTAATCCATACCACTGACAATGTTTACCAACTTGTGGATTTAATATCCATTCTGTATTGTCTTTACATTTCCGAGATCTGTTGTCTGCCACAATATTGTCTCTCCCTGAGATAGATAGCTGAAAGCCAAATATTCTTAACGATACACCAATGCCATATCTGGTTCACCAGATAATCACATGATAATGATCTTACTTGACCCATGTGATTGATATATGCCACAGCTGTGGTATTGTCAACTTGTAATTGGACATACAAATCTTTCATAGTAGAACAATAAGCTTTTAATCCATAAAAGCTCCCAACAACTCCAAATAATTAATACCAAATGTTTGGAGAAATAAGTTTCTTGGACAATCCATCTGCCACCCCCTGGTGTTATTGTCCGTAGCCCCCTAGATAAGGGACGTATCAGATATTTACCTGATAAGAACAGATATTACCCTTATCTTAGCCCAAAAAAACCGAGAAGCTATCCACCATCCGAGAATACTTGCTTTAGTTTGCAATGACTGCTGCCTGCTGAGCTAATATGTTTTTAAGCAGCTTGTGGAACATTCTCAATCCACCACTGTAATTCTGATAAAGCTTCCTTTGGCAATTGCATAAGCCTGTCAAAAATGGCCCGCACACTCTTCGAGTGCTTGTGTTTTTGCCCTTTCGAGCATTTTTGGTAATGCAATTGGAGCAACTCTACTGCAGAAATAGTGTTACTAATTTGCCTCAGCTCCTTCTCGGATGGAGGGATAAGGCTTGTCACAAGGCAACGACATACATTTGTAATATTGGCACTTTGTCTCTTGGTAAATTTACCGAACATGGTACTGAATCACTCATAGACCCCAAATAGTAAATTGTTGGGGATGGCTGAAGCTCAGATTTTGTTGGATGGATCAGGACCGTAGCCTATCAACAGGCTTGTAGTTGCTGCACTATTTTTTCAGCTGACTCCTGACCAGCATTGCCAATTAAAAATGTCATCAAGATAAACCATGACCATGTGTCCTTATCAGTGCAAGTGCTGGTTTCAACCATTGTGTAAACAGCCTAGAAGTTGAGATAATTACATAATGCCTTAAATTGCCATAGCTGACCCATTTAAATAATTTTCAAGTACCTGTGAACATGATGATAAATCGGTACTAAATCATACGCATCCTTCACATCTATAGTAACCAATTACATCTTGTTGATAACAACTGCCTTGCAGTGGTGAAGGTGTCCATTTTTAAATGTTTTATACTGGACAAATATATTAAACTGTGTGAAGTCTATAATTACTCTACAACCACCATCTTTCTTCTGCCTGGGGGAATTATTTGATACAAATTGTTGTCGATGCTTACCCCGTTTTTTCCCCATTACACTTTCCCTAAATAAATGTCTTACCTTTTCTTTATTTGAGATTTTTCAGGTGCAGAAACATAAACTAGGATTAGGTTTATTCTGTGCAGGTGTATCAACTCCTTCTACAAATTTTATTGTAGAACCTTACACATAATCTAATATAAAACGATCAGCTGTTATGCAATATCATTTATCATAACACACCTGTAATCTAACCCGGCCTCTCAGACTTCTTTATTTTCCTCCCCACTGGAGATTCTTCCCATGGCTTTAGTTTGTGGAGCGACTAAATGCTCCCTCTGGTTAATTTTAACGGCCACCGGTATCAGAACCGGCTCCGCACTAATCTACCGTCCCGATTGCTGAGTTTCTACCCGGGACGCATTTTAACCTTCGTGTTTCCTCCAGAATATTTTCTCTTTTCCTTTCAACTCTTGCTGGCTCTGCACGCCACCACCACGGTGTTTGAAACACGCCCTGTAAATAATTCAATGCACTTACCTGCGGGCCTGTTCCTTACCGCTGGTGGAGCTGCGCTCGGCAGATCTTTGCCTACCGACAGCGTCAACGTAATGCCGATCATGCGCCAGGTGGGACTTCTTCACGTATTCACTCACATGACTCTGAAGTAAAATAGCTATCTGCACATTCAACTCGTCCACCTTATTACGAATGCTTCTTGCATTGAGACACAACGCCTTCAGGCTTGTTTTTACAACACTCTTACTCCTTATACAATTATGTTGACAAGTGGTCCCTTTTGATTTTTGCCCTGGAAACCCACCACCTCTTATTCTCTGTTTATTATTTTTTTCTTCTTTCCCCCCCAACATGTTGGGTCTGAGTGCTTCCCTTCTCTGCCTCCTGCCTCAGACCCTGTCTACTGGCTTTCTCTATTTGAGTCCCTCCCCCCAACCGTTCTAGTGTAAAGTCCCCCCGCTAGCCTTTGCAAATTATAATCGTTTGAGAAAAGCAGTGGTTTGTATTCAGGCCTTCGACCGCGGGAGTAAAGCCAGAGAATTGGTTGAAAAAATCTAGGCAGCGCGCCATATTAAGCCATTCTTAATGATGTGCATTACATGAAAAAATTATTGATGCAAAAGGCGGCTATAGTCACTCTGCAAGCTGCACACCGTGGTTACCGATCAAGGGTACGCTACTGAGCTATACGACAAGCAGTCATTTCGATCCAGAGATGTTACAAAGTTAGTGGAAGTACTGGAGGCAGGTTCGATTTTATCATTTAAAAATACATTGGATAGATATATGGACGGGAAAGGAATGGAGGGTTATGGTCTGAGTGCAGATAGATGGGACTAGGTGAGAGCAAGTGTTCGGCACGGACTAGAAGGGCCGAGATGGCCTGTTTCCGTGCTGTAATTGTTATATGGTTATACGGTTAAACCACTCTAAACCGCTCTAAACACCTCTTAACCATTCTAAACGCCCCGAAACCCCTCTAAACACTTCTAATCCCTTCTGAACACCTGTAAGCTATCCTGAACGACTCTGAAACCTCCAACACCATCTAAACATCTCTAAAGCCCTGTGAACCCCTCTAAACAACTCTAAACCCCTCTAAACCAATCTGAGCCCCTCTGAAGCATTCTAAACCTCTCTAAACCCCTCTAAGCCCCTCTAAGCCCCTCTGAAACATTCTGAACCGCTCTATGATCCCACGAAACTCCTCCAAACTCCTCTAAACCCCTCTGAACCCCACGAATGCCCTCCAAACCCCTCTGAACCCCTCGAAACCACGGTAAATCCCTCTAAACACCTCTGGTCCTCTGTGAACCACTCTAAAGCCCTCTAAGCCCCTCTACATCACTCTAAATCCATCTAAACACATATGAACCCCTCTGAACCCCTATAAACTATTCTAATTCCCTCTCAGCCACTCTGAACCCATGTGAACCCCTCTAAATCCCTCCAAACCCGTCTAAACATTTTCTAAACCCCTCTAAACATCCTCTAAACCGCTCTAAACCTCACTGAACACCACTACACCCATCTAAAATCTTCTAATCCCTTCCAAACACCTCTAAATCACTCAGAACCCATCTGAACCCCTCTAAACACATCTAAACCACTGTAAACCTCTCTAAACCCCTCTGAACCCATCTAAACCCCTCTGCACCCATCGAAATCCCTCTAAACAGCTCTAAACCACTCTAAACCCCTCTGAACACCTCGATACAAACCACGCTAATCCCATCTGAACCCATCTAAACACCTCTACACCCCTCTAAAGCCCTCTAAAACCTCTAAATCTCTCCAAACCGCTCCGAGTACCTCTGAACCCGTCTGTACCCCTCTAAACATCTCTAAACATTTCTAACCTCTAAACCTGTAAACCCCTTTGAATCGCTCTAACCCCCTCGACAAACCTCTGAATCGCTCTATTCCCCACAAAACCCATCCGAACCCCTCTAAACCCCTCTGATCTCGTCAGAACCACTCTAACCCCATAGGAACCTCTCTAAATATATCTAAACTTACTTACACAATTCTTAAGGGGCTGGGCAGGCTAGATGCAGGAAGATTGTTCCCGATGTTGGGGAAGTCCACGACAAAGGGTCACAGTTTAAGGATAAGGGGGAAGTATTTTAGGACGAGATGAGAAAATCGTTTTTCACACAGAGAGTGGTGAATCTGTGGAATTCTCTGCCACAGAAGGTAGTTGAGGCCAGTTCGTTGGCCATATTTAAGAGGGAGTTGGATGTGGCCCTTGTGGCTGAAGGGATCAGGGGGTATGGAGAGAAGACAGGTACAGGATACTGAGTTGGATGATCAGCCATGAACATATTGAATGGCGGTGCAGGCTCGAAGGGCCGAATGGCCTGCTCCTGCACCTAATTTCTATGTTTCTATGTTTCTAAACCACTCTGAACCTTTCTGAACCCCTCTAAAGCCCTCTAAACCCCTGTACATCTCTCCAAACCGCTTCAAACTCGTCTGAACACGTCTTTAACCCTCTAAATCTCTCTAAACATCTATTTCCCCTCTAAACCCCTCTAAACCCCTCCGAATCCTTCTGAACCACTTTGAACCCTCTAAGCCCTCTACACCCCTCTGAACCGCTCTAAACCCCATCAAACCCCTCCGAACCTCTCTAAACCCATCTTAACCATTCTAAACCATTCGCAACACCTCTAAACCCCTCTAACCCCCTCTGAACCCTAATAAAACCCGCTGAACCCACCTGAACCCATCTAAATCTTTCCAAATCCCTCTAAACACATCTAAACCACTCGAAACCCCTCCGAACCCCTCTGAACCACTCTGGACCAATTTTCATCCCACTATTCTAAATTATTCAAATATTCTAAATTCCTCTGAACCTATCTAAATCCTTCTGAACACCTGTGAACAATTCTAATACCCTCAAAACCCTATACATCCCTCCAAACCCCTCTAAACTCTTCTAAATTCCCCGGAAAAACTCTAGAACCCTCTAACACCTCTAAACACCTCGAAACCCTTCTAAACCCTCTAAACTATACGAACCCCTCTAGCCCCATCTGAAACCCTCTGAACCCCTATAACGCATGTAAACCAATCTAAACCCCTCGAAACCTCATCCGAACCGCTATGAACCCATCTAACCCCCCTAAATCCCTCTAACCCCCTCTAACCCCCTATAAGCCCCTCTAAACCACTCCAACCCCCAACTGAACTCCTCTAATGATCTGCAGAAACGCAATTTCGTTTGATCTTATGTCCAAATGGCTATAAACGATTCTGATTCTTCTTATTCTATACCCCTCTAAAACCCGCGAACCTTCTAAACCAACCCGGATCCCTCAGAAAATTTCTAAACCCCTCCAAACCCCGCTGAGTACCCCAGAAATCATCTAAACCGTTCTAAACCACTATACACACCTCTGACCCTTCTGACCGCCTCCGAACCCCTCTGAATCCCTCTAGACCCACCTTAATCCATCTAAATCCCTCGAAAGCACTCTCACCCTTTCTACCTCGCTCTAAACACCTCTACACCCCCTGTAAATCCATCGAAACCCACCTGAACCCCTCTGAACCCCTGAAAACCTCTCTAAATCCCTTGAAACCCCTCGAGACCCCCCCAAAACACCTCGGAACGGCTCGAAACACCACTAAGGAGTAGGAGTGAACGGGACCTTTTCAGGATGGCAGGCAGTGACTAGTGGGGTGCCGCAAGGCTCAGTGCTGGGACCCCAGCTATTTACAATATATATTAATGATTTGGACGTGGGAATTAAATGCAACATCTCGAAGTTTGCGGGTGACACGAAGCTGGGGGGCAGTGTTAGCTGTGAGAAGGATGCTAGGAGGCTGCAAGATGCCTTGGATAGACTGGGTGAGTGGGCAAATGCATGGCAGATGCAGTATAATATGGATAAATGTGAGGTTATCCACTTTGGTGGCAAAAACAAGAAAGTAGACTATTATTTGAATGGCGACCGATTAGGAAAAGGGGAGATGCAACGAGACGTGGGTGTCATGGGACACCAGTCATTGAACGTTGGCATGCAGGTGCGGCAGGCTGTGGTATGCAAATGGTATGCGAAAGTGAATGGTATGTAGGCATTCATAGCAAAAGGATTTTAGTGCAAGAGCAGGGAGGTTCTACTGCAGTTCTACAGGATCTTGGTGAGGCCACACCTGGAGTATCGCATACAGTTTTGGTCTCCTCATCTGAGGAAATACATTCTTGCCATAGAGGGAGTACAGAGAAGGTTCACCAGACTGATTCCTGGGATGGCAGGACTTTCTATGAAGAAAGACTGGATAGACTTAGCTTGTACTCGCTGGAATTTAGAAGATTGAGGGGGCGATCTCATAGAGACTTACAAAATTCTTAAGGAGTTGGACAGGCTAGATGCAGGAAGATTGTTCCCGATGTCGGGGACGTCCAGGACAAGGGGGTCACAGTTTAAGGATAAAGGGGAAGTCTTTTAGGACCGAGATGAGAAAATCGTTTTTCACACAGAGAGTGGTGAACCTGTGGAATTCTCTGCCACAGAAGGTAGTTGAAGCCAGTTCATTAGTTATATTTAAGAGGGAGTTAGATGTGGCCCTTGTGGCTAACGGGATCAGGGGGGATGGAGAGAAGGCAGGTACAGGATACTGAGTTGGATGATCAGCCATGATCATATTGAATGGCGGTGCAGGCTCGAAGGGCCGAATGGTCTACTCCTGCACCTATTTTCCATGTTTCTATGAAACACCACGAAACCCTTCTAAACCCCCTCTAAACACCTCCCTATCCCACTGAACATCCCTGAGACGCTCTACACCCCTCTGAACCCCTCTAATCACCTAAACCCCTCTGGACCACTCTGAACCACTCTAAAGCCCTCGAAACCCCACTAAACCCCTTCTAGACCTCTCTGAATCCAACGGAACATCTCTAAACCCCTTCTAAACCGCTCTACAACCCTTCCAATCCCATCGGAAACCCTCTGACCTTCTCTAAAACCCACTAAACCCCTCTAAATAACCCCGAACCTCTATGATCCCCTCTAAACACCTCCGAACCACTCGGAACCCCTCTTAACCCCTCTAAACCGCTCTAAACCGCGCTAAACCTCTGTAAACCCCCCCGAACCCCTATGAATCCCTCTGAACCCCTCTGAATTGCTCAGAACCCTTCTGAAGCCCTCTAAACCCATCTAAAGCTTCGACACTCCTCTAAACTCATGTGAACGTCTCTGAACCCATCTAAATTCCAGCGTTAAACCCATCGATACCCTTCCGAACACCTCTAAACCCCTCTAAACACCTCGAAAAACTTATAAACACCGCTGAACCTTTCTGAACGCATCTAAACCATTCTAAACACATCTAAACACATCTAAACACCTCTAACCCCCCCCCCCCAAACCACTCCGAACTCATCTGAATCCCTCTAGACCCATCTTCATCCGTCTAATCGTCCTCTGAACACCTCTACACACCTCATAACACTTCGAAACCCTCTATCAACACCTCTAAACCCTTCTGAACACCTCTGAACACATATGAACACCTCTAAACTCCTCTAAACTACTGTAAATCCTCCACCCCCCTCTGAAGCCCTCTGAACACCTCGAAAGACCATATAACCATGTAACCATATAACAATTACAGCACGGAAACAGGCCCTCTCGGCCCTTCCAGTCCGTGCCGACCATTTGTTTTCCCCTCGTCCCATCTACCTGCACTCAGACCATACCCCTCCATTGCCTTCACGTCCATATATCTATCCACTTTACTTTTAAATGTTAAAATCGATCCTGCCTCCACCACTTCTACTGGAAGCTCATTCCACACAGCCACCACCCTCTGAGTAAAGAAGTTCCCCCTCACGTTACCCCTAAATTTCTGTCCCTTAATTCTCATGTCATGCCTTCTTGTTTGAATCTTCCCTACCCTCAATGGGAAAAGCTTATCCACGTCAACTCTGTCTATCTCTTTCATCATTTTACATATCTCAATCAAGTCCCCCCTTAACCTTCTGCGCTCCAAAGAATAAAGACCTAACTTGTTCAACCTTTCTCCGTAACATAGTTGCTGGAACCCTGGCAACATTCTAGTAAATCTCCTCTGTACTCTCTCTATGACCTCTAAAGCTCTCGAAAACCTGTAAACACCTATAAGTGACACCTTGACCCCTGACCAGTCTGAAGAAGGGTCTCGACCCGAAACGTCGCCTATCTGCTTCGCTCCTTAGATGCTGCTGCACCCGCTGAGTTTCTCCAGCATTTTGTGTAACCCTATAAGTACCTCTAAACTCTTCTAAACCCTCAAAACCCATTTGAACCCCTCTAGCCCCATCTAAACTCATAAACGTACAAACCCACTGACTCCCATGGCCATCTAGACTATACTTTTTCTCACCATGCCTCCTTAAGGACTCCCTCCCCTACTCCCAGTTCCTCCGTCTATGCCGCATCTGCTCTCAGGATGAAGGCATGTGCATCGGAAATGTCCTCATTCTTCAGGGAACGTGGGTTCCCCTCCCCTACTATGGACGAGGCTCTCCCCAGGGTCTTTTCAATACGCCGTAACACTGCCCTCTCTCCCCATCCCCCCACGCGCAACAAGGGCAGAGCCCCCTTTCACCTTTCAACTCACTGAGCCCAACACTCGCCACATCTTCCCAACTTCCCCCCTGTGTGCTTTCCGCAAATACTGCTGCCTCGGTACCTCCTTGGCCAATTATTCCCTTCCCTCCAGCACCACCCCCTCCCCGGGCACTTTCCCTTGCAACCCCAAGAGATGCTACACTCTGCACTTTACCTCCCCACTCGACTCTATTCAAGGACCCAAGCAGTTGTTCCAGGTGTGACAGGGGTTCACCTGCATCTCCTCCAACCTCATCTATTGCATCTGCTGCTCTAGATGTCAGCTGATCTACATCGGTGAGACCAAGCGTAGGCTTGCTGATCGTTTCGCTGAACGCCTCCGCTCAGTCTGCAGTAACCAACCTGGTATACCTGTAGCTCAGCACTTCCCCTCCCATTCCGAATCGGACCTTTCTGTCCTGGGCATAGCCAGAGTGAGCACCACGGGAAATTGGTAAAACAGGCAATTTATCGGTCAATATAAGCAAGACGGCTCTTAGGGAGCGACCGTGAGAGAACGGCCTTGTGAGGGAAGTGCCCTGTGAGAAAAGTGCAAGTCTTTGGCTCAAGAGACTTCGGCGAGGAGGCTACGAAAAACGCTGGAGAAGGAGAGACGAAAGAAGGAGATGTCAGGCAAGCTGATTCAGTGTGAGGCTTGCAGTATGTGGGAGGTCAAGGACACTGCTGGCGCCTCTGGCTGGTACACATGTGAGAAGTGCATCCAGGTACAGCTCCTGAAGGACCGTGTTGGAGAACTGGGGAAGCAAGTGGATGACCTCAGGTTCGTCCGAGAAACGGAGTCGTTTTTCGACAGGTCCTACAGTAAGATTGTTACACCTAAGGTACTGGAAGAGAGGAAGTTGGTGACGGTGAGAAAGGGAGAGAAACTTGGAATGCAAAGGTCCCCGGGTGTTGTACATCTTGTGAACAGGTTCACCCACTGAAAAGCAGTCGGGACAGAAGACGTTATCACACTGAGCGGCGGACTGGCTTGAAAAGCAAAAAGGGCTGTTGAGCCAAAACCAAAGAGGCCAACGTCAGGCAACGACATTGTAGTTGGAGACTCCATTGTGAGAGGTACGGACAGGCGTTTCTGCGGCAACAGACGGGATTCGAGGATGGTGTGCTGCCTTCCTGGTACTAGGATCCAGATCACGAACAGAGTTCAGAAAATCCTCAAGGGCGAAGGTGAACAGCCGGATGTTGTCGTGCATATCGGCACAAACGATGTCGGAAAGAAGGGAATGAATATTCCGCAGCGTGACTTTAGATATCTCGGAAAAATGCTGAAAAGCAGGACCTCCTGGGTTGTTATCTCCGGTTTGCTTCCAGTTCCTCGTGCTGGCGAGAGCATGAACAGGGAGATACGGGACCCGAATGTGTGACTGAGGAACTGGTGCAGGGGGCAGGGATTTAGATTCTTAGATCACAGGGATCTGGGAGAATTGTGGAAAAGGGACGGATTGCATCTTATCAGGTGGGGGACCAGCATTCTGGCAGGCAGGTTTGCCACTGCTACACGGGTGGTTTTAAATTGAATAAGAGGGGTGGGGTATCAAATGGGATAGTCGAGGGTAGAGTTAAAGGGAAATAGAGTAATGGGATGGTTAATGACCCCCACAATTAACGGTAAAGGAAGTAGAGTATAGGGATAGTAGAGTAAGGCCAAGTGTAATAGGGATCGATGTGAAAGGTGAGATGCGTAAGGAATTAAAAGTATTGTATATGAATGCACGAAGTATAAGAAGTAAAGTAGATGAGCTTGCGGCTCAGTTAGAGGTTGGTAGATATGACATTGTGGGTATTACTGAGACGTGGGTGCAGGAGGATCGGGCCTGCGAACTTAATATTCAGGGCTATACATTTTTATAGAAAGGACAGGCAGGTGGGCAGAGGAGAGGGGTTGTTGAGGTATGGAATTCAGTCCCTTGCGAGGGAAGACATAGGGACTGACGAGGTAGAGTCACTGTGGATTGAGTTGAGGAATTGTCAAGGCAAGAAGACGCTAATTGGTGTTATGTACAGACTCCCAAATAGTAGCCCGGGTGTAGGGTGTGCGTTGCAGCAGGAGTTAAAACTGGCATGTAACAAAGGTAATGACACTGTAGTGATGGGGGATTTCAATATGCAGGTAGACTGTGAAAATCAGGTTGGTTCAGGACCCCAAGAAAGAGAGTTTGTTGAATACCTCTGAGATGGATTCTTAGAGCGGCTTGTAATGGAGCCGACCAGAGAAATGGCAATTCTGGATTTTGTGTTGTCCAATGAACCAGATATGATAAGTGAACTCGAGGTAAAGGAACCGCTTGGAGCGAGTGATCATAATATGATTAGTTTTAATCGGCAATTTGAGAAGGAGAACGTTAAATCGGAAGTGGCAGTGATGCATTTGAACAAATTGGAACTAAGAAGGAATGAGAGGGGAGCGGGCCAAAGTAGACTGGAAAGGGATCCTAGCAGGAATGACGGTGGAACTGCAATGGCAGGAAATTCTGGGCATAATGCGGAAGGCGCGGGATCATTTCATTCCAAAAACGAAGAAAGACGGAAGCCAGAGGATTGGGAAACTTTCATAGGACAACAGAAGGAAACAAAACGGGCAAAACGTGCTGAAAAGATGAAGTACGAGGGGAAGCTGGCCACGAATATATAGAAGGACAGTAAAAGCTTATTTAGATGTGTTAAGGGGAAAAGAGTAACAAAGTCAAATGTAGGTTCCTTGAAAGCAGACACGGGTGAAATTATTATGGGCAGAAGAGTTGAATACGTACTTCGGATCTGTTTTCACTAAGGAGGGCACAAACAATCTCCCAGATGTACTGGAGGACAGAGGATCTAAAGGGGTAGAGGAACAGAAAGACATTTTCATTAGGCGCGAAATTTTATTAGGTAGGCTAATGGAACTGAAGGATGATAAATCCCCTGTGCTTAGAAATAACGGACGCATTGGTGATCATTTTCCAATGTTCAATTGATTCAGGATCAGTTCCTGTGGATTGGAGGATAGCTAATGTTATTGCACATTTCAAGAAAGGAGCAAGAGAGAAAACTGAGAATTACAGACCAGTTAGCCTGACTTCGGTGGTGGGAAAGATGCTGGAGTCAATTATTAAAGAGGTAATAATGGGGCATTTGGATAGCGGTAAAAGGATTAGTCCAAGTCACCATGGATTTATGAAAGGGAAATCATGCTTGACTAATCTTCGGGAATTTTTTGAGGATGTGGGGTGAAGTAAACTGGATGAAGGGGTGCCAGTGGATGTGGTGTATCTAGACTTTCAGAAAACCTTTGATAAGGTCCCGCACTGGAGACTGGTGACTAAAATTAGAGCATATGGTATTGTGGGTAGGGTGCTGACATGGATAGAAAATTGGTTGGCAGATCGGAAGCAAAGAGTAGGATGAACGGGTCCTTTTCAGAATGACAGGTAGTGGCGAGTGGAGTGCCGCATGGCTCGATGTTACGGCCGCAGCTGTTCACCTTATATATATATGATTTGGAAGAGGGAATTAGGAGCAACACTAGCAAGTTTTCGGATGGCACAAGTGTGAGCTGTGAACAGGATGTTAGGAGGTTGCAGGGTGACCTGGACAGGTTCTGTGAGTGGGCAGATGCGTGGCAGATGCAGTATAATATAGATAAATGTGAGGTTTTCCACTTTGCGGGCAATAATACGGGGGCAGATTATTAGCTCAATGGGGTTAGGTTAGGTAAGGGAGAGGTAAAGCGAGACCTGGGTGTCCTTGCACACCGGTCACTGAAAGTTGGCGTGCAGGTACAGCAGGCAGTGAAGAAAGCTATTGGAGATGTGGCCTTCATAACAATGGGTTTGAATGAATTTAAGTAATTCCTTGCCACATATGTCAGAGGAGGCCAAATCACTGGATTGATTTAAGAGCGAGTTAGATAGAGCTCTAGGGGCTAATGGAGTCAAGGGATATGGGGAGCAGGCAGCCGCACCAATATGCTATGTTTCTACGTTTCTATGTTTATTTGTAAACCCATCTAATGCACATCCGAACCCCCCTGAACCCATCTAAGTCCCTCTAACACCCTCTAAATCACTCCGAACCCCTATGAACCTCTCTAATCGCCTCTAAACCCCTCTAAGCCCCATCCAAACCCCTCTAAACTCCTCTAATAATCACTGCAGAAACGCAATTCGTTTGAACTTATGTCGCAACGACTACAAACGATTCTGATACTGTTTCTTCTGATGCTCAACCCATCAAAACCCCTCGAACCTTCTAAACCCATCTGAACACCTCAGAAACCATTTAAACAACTCTAACCCCCGCTGACCTGCATTGGGGAAAGTCAGCATGGATTTATGAACATTGGACAAAGTCAGCACGGTTTTATGAAAGGTAAATCATGTCTGACGAATCTTACAGAATGTTTCGAGGATTTAACTAATAGAATAAGGGAGAACCAGTGGATATGTTATATCTGGACTTTCAGAAGGCTTCCGACAAGGTCCCACATAAGAGATTAGTATGCAGACTTAAAGCACATGGTATTGGTGGTTCAGTATTGATGTGGATAGAGAACTGGCTGGCAGACGGGAAGTAAAGGGTATGAGTAAACGGGTCCTTTTCAAAATTGCAGGTAGTGACTAGTGGGGTACCGCAAGGCTCGGTGTTGGAACCCCAGCTATTTTCAATATATATTAATGATTTGGACGAGGAAATTGAATGCAACATCTCCAAGTTTGCGTTTGACAGGAAGCTGGGGGCAGTGTTAGCTGTGAGGAGGATGCTAGGAGGCTGCAAGATGACTTGGATAGGTTGGGTGAGTGCACAAATGCATGGCAGATGCAGTATAATGTGGGCAAATGTGAGGTTATCCACTTTGGTGGCAAAAACAAGAAAGTAGACTATTATTTGAATGGTGGCCGTTTAGGAAAAGGGGAGATGTAACGAGACCCGGGTGCCGTGGTACACCAGTCATTGAAAGTAGGCATGCAGGAGCAGCAGGCAGTGAAGAAAGTGAATTGCATGTTAGCATTCATAGCAAAAGGATTTGAGAATAGAAGCAGGGAGGTTCTACTACCGTTGTGCAGGGTCCTGCTGACACCACGCCTGGAGTATTGCGTACAGTTTTGGTCTCCTAATCTGAGGAACGACATTCTTGCTATAGTGGGAGTACAGAGAAGGTTCACCAGACTGATTCCTGCGATGTCAGGACTTTCATATGAAGAAAGACTGGATAGACTCGGCATGTACTCGCTGGAATTTAGATGAATGAGGGGGGATCTTGTAGAAACTTAGACAATTCTTAAGGGGTTGGACAGGCTAGATACAGGAAGATTGTTTCCGATGTTGGGGAAATCCAGATCAAGGGGGTCATAGTTTAAGGATAAGAGGGACGTCTTGTAGGACCGAGATGAGAAAAACATTTTTCACACAGAGAGTGGTGAATCTCTGGAATTCTCCGCCACATAAGGTAGTTGAGGCCAGTCCATTGGCTATATTTAAGAGTGAGTTAGATGTGGCCCTTGTGGCTAAGGGGATCAGGGGATATGGAGAGAAGGCAGGTACGTGATACTGAGTTGAATGATCAGTCATGATCATATTGAATGGCGGTGCAGGCTCGAAGGGCCGAATGGCCTACTCCTGCACCTATTTTCTATGTGTGTAGTTTATTTTTTTTTCTATAATATGTTATTAGACGTCATATACAATAGGGTACATTAAGAATAATATAATACATTCCATATACAACTTCTCTTTTTGAATATAATAATAAACAATATAAGCAAAAAGAGAAAACGAAAGTTAGGTAAGGTGGTGAAAGTGATAGTTCGTGAAAATTACATGAAAAAGAGAGAAAGGAGGTGAGATATAAAAAAAAGGATAATAAAAGGAAGATAAAATGGAAGGGATATACCTTCTTCGTATCTTTGCGCACCCCTCACCCGGTTCCGAAACAATTTTTTTTCAGGATTATGTTGCACCATATGCTTGTAATAAATCGATAAAGGTCTAATCTTTAAGAATTGTCTGCCAGGACGAATCCCACATCTTCTAGTTGTAACAATTCTCACATGTTTGAAATCCACATTTTAACCGTTGGTGTTGGTGCATTTTTCCAGAATTTTAATATTTTTTTTGCCGTTATTAAGCCAGAGGAAACTCTCTTGGAACGAAGTCAACTCCATTGTTCCACAGATGATCAATTCTGCATTAGCGTTCATTTATGTTTTAAATACTTTTGTAAACATTTCGAAAATGTAATTCCAAAACTTCTGAAGTTTTATGCAAAAGACAAAAGAGTGTGCTATAGTTGCATCTTGAGATAACCATTTACCACAGATGGGTGAGACATTTGGAAATATTTTATTCAATTTAGTTTTTGAGTAATATAATCTATGTTACATTTTAAATTGAATTGAGGTGTGCCTTACATTTATCGAGCATTTATGTACATATAGCAAATATTCATCCCATCTGTCTTTCGAGATATTTATAGATAATTCTTGTTCCCAGTCTCGTCTGATTCCATCAGATGGCGGTATCTCTATGTTTGAAATAATATTATACAAATATGATAATCAATTAGAGAATCCGCCTTTCTGTTCATAGCTTCATCTGGTATACCTGAAGTAAAAAAAGTAACGACGGATTATTAACAATAGGAGACAGGCGCGATAGAGTTCTTAATTCTTTAATTGTATTTGTTTCCACGTTCGTATTATACGATGAATAATTGGATTTTCTTGTATATTATATTATTCATTTTTATCGGTGAGAGAAGGATCGCTCCTATATTAAATGGAGAGCAGTCCTCTCTCTCCATTACTATCCAATCTACCTGTTGGGCAGAATTGTCCAACAAGTAAATTATATTTGTAATATTCTTTGCCCAGTGATAGTACAGAAAGTTGGGTAGTGTCAGTCCGCCGAATTCCTTGGGTTTACACAGGTGTCTGATTTGAATTATATGGGACATAGTCCCATATGAAATTTGTAATATCAGAGTCAAGGTTTAAAAAAAAATTAGGTAAATATATTGGTATTGATTGAAATAGATATAAGATTTGTGGCAGAAAAATCATTTTTATGGCATGTATTCTGCTTATTAATGACATCGGTAGAGTTTTCCAAAATTTAATCAAAGCATTAAATATGCATATAGTTTGCATAGAATAAAGCTTTATATTTTTTAGTAATTTGAATACCCAGATATTTATTTTTTTCTGTAGCAATTCTAAAGGGGAATTTTAATAGGTCTGTCGGTTCTTAAGGTTGTATCGTCATAATTTCACTTGTATTCCAAATGATTCTATAACCTGAAAATGATCCACATTCCTTTATTACGTTTAATATATTTGGTTCACTGATTTGCGATTTTGTAATATATAATAATATGTCGTCTGCATATAGTGATATTTTATTATTTGAATGTTTCGTATTATAACCATGGATGTTCGGATGCAGTATTATACTTTCTGCTAAGGGTTCTATCACAAGAGCAAAAAGCAGGGGTGATAGTGCACATCCCTGTCTATTGCCCTTTAAGATTTGAAATTTCGAAGAGAGAATATTATTAGTCAGTATTCTCGCAGGCGGCTTGTCACACAATAATTTTACCCGTAAGATAAAATCCTGTCCCATTTGAATTTTTTGCAATACTTCGAAGAGATATTCCCAACCACCTGGTCAAATGCTTTTTCTGCATCCAATGAAATAATTGATAAGTCTTCCGCTTTAGTATTATGTGAATACATTATATTAATCAGACGTCTCAGATTGTTGAATGAGTATCTCTTAGGTATAAATCCGTTTGATTCGCATTTATTAATTTACTGGCATAATTGCTCAATCTTCTTACTAGAATTATCGACTTTGGTGGCAAAAACAGGACGGTAGACTATTATCTGAATGGTGGCCGATTAGGAAAAGGGGAGATGCAATCAGACATGCTGCTAAAGTAATTGGGAAATTGGTAGCTACATTTCCAGCTGCCCAATTTGGACCTTTACATTATCAACATTTACAAAGAACAAAGGTTTCAGCATTAAAAATGAATGCTGGACATTTTGATAGACTTATGCAGCTGCCAATCAAGGCACAATTTGAGTTACAATGGTGGATTGATAACATTCGCAAGTCCATCATTGTGCCTAATCCGTCGGTGGTTTGACAAACTGACGCAAGCACCCAGGGTTGTGGTGCTACTGACACCACTTCCAGTTGTGGCGGCAGATGGGATTCACATAAATCTACCCTTCTTTTTTACTAGGGATAAATTATTTGGAGATGCTGGGGGCATTTCACGGACTACGAGCTTATTGTACAAGCCTCTGTGATTCGCATGTCCGTCTCATATCTAAACCCCTCTAAACCACTCTAAACCACTCTAAACCCTTCTGAACCGACCTAAACACTTATGAAACCCTCTAAACCCCTCAAAACCCCTCTGAACCCCACCTAACGCCTCAAAAGCCTTCTAATCCTCTCTGAATCCCTCCAACTCTCAACCCATCTGCACCTCTCTAAACTCCTCTAACCCAGTAAACAGTTCGAAACACTTCTAAACCCCCTGTAAACCCACTCTATCTAGCCGCCCTCTAAACACATCAACACCCCTCTGAATCCCTCTAAACCCCTTCAAAACGTATCTAAACCCATATAAACCCCTTTGAACCCCCTGTGAACACCTCTGAACAAATTCTAAACGGGGTTTAGAGGGAGTTTAGAGTGGTTTAGAGGTTGGGAGGGTTTAGAGGGGTTTAGATAGGTTCAGAGGGGTTTAGTTGGATTCAGAGGGTTTCAGAGGGGTTAAGAGGGGTTTGAATATGTTTAGAGGGATTGAGAGCATGATTAGATTTAGAGGGGATTAGACACATAGAAACATTGAAAATAGGTGCAGCGAGGAGGCCCTTCGAGCCAGCACCGCCATTCATTGTGATCATGGCTGATCGTCCCCTATCAATAACCCGTGCCCACCTTCTCCCCATATCTCTTGACTTCACTAGAGCTCTATCTGACTCTCTCTTAAATCCATCCAGTGACTTGGCCCTCACTACCCTCTGGGGCAGGGAATTCCATACATTCACAACTCTCTTGGTGGAAAACGTTTTTCTCACCTCAGTCTTAAATGACCTCCCCTTTTATTCTAAGACAGTGGCCCCTGATTCTGGACTCGCCCAACATTGGGAACATTTTCCTGCATCTAGCTTGTTCACTCCTTTTATAATTTTAGCTGTTTCATTAAGATCCCCCTCATCCGTCTAAACCCCAGTGAATACAAGCCCAGTCTTTTCAATCTTTCCTCATATGACAGTCGCCATCCCAGGGATCAATCTCGTGAACGTACGCTGCACTGCCTCAATCACAAGGATAGTCCTTCCTTAAATATTAGTAGACCAAAAAAACTGTACACAATACTCAAATGGTGGTCTCACCCGAGCACCTATACAACTGCAGAATAACCTCTTTACTCCTATAACTGAAATCTCTTGTTATGAAGCCAACAATCCATTAGTTTTCTATCACTGCCTGCTGTACCTGCACGCCAACTTTTCAGTGACCGGTGTACAAGGACACCCAGTCCGCTGTACCTCCCCTTACCTAACCTAACCTCAATGAGATAATAATCTGCCCACTTGTTTTTTTTGCCGCCAAAGTGCATAACCTCACATTTATCTATTTTATACTGGCTCTAGCCACGCATCTGCCCATTCGCGCTCAACCGTCCCAGGTCACCCTGCCCTGCAACCTTCAAACATACTCTTCACAGTTCACACTGCCACCTCACTTTGTGTCATCCGCAAACTTGCTAGTGTTTGCTCCTAATTCCCTCTTCCAAATCATTTAATTAATATGGAAAACAAACATTTGCGAGCCCCCAACACAGAGCCTTGCGGCACTCCACTTCCGCCGCTACCGCCATTCTGAAATGACCCGTTGACTCCTACTGTTTTGCTTCCGGTCTGCCACCCAATTTTCTATTCCATGTCAACACCCAAACCCCAATACATGTGCTCTCAGTTTAGGTCACCATCTACCGTGCGGGGCCCTTATCAAAGTTGGTTTTCTGAAAGTCTAATTCAACAGTAACTAGAACTGTGTACCACATCGGATCACTACTCTATAATCCTCAAAAACCCAGAAGATTATTCAAGCATGATTGTCCTTTTCAACTAAATCCATGTAGACTTGGACTGATCCTTTACTGCTCTTCACCTGCTCCATTATACGATCTTTAAATAATTACTCCACAATCTTTCCTATCACCGCCGTCGGACTAACTGGTCTGGAAGTCCCGTATTCTCTCTTGGTCCTTTCTTGAAACGTGGGATAACATAACTTGGTAGTGTGATAACTACAATTCACAGAGTTGAGATCCTGATTCCCATTGAACATTGAAAAATGATCCCCAATGCGTCCACAAGTGCTCTAGAGCCCAACCTCCCCTGAGGACCCGGGAATGCAGCCTCCATCACCCCCAGGGGATTTATCACCGTCATCCCATTAGCCCCCCCAATATAATTCTCGCGCCTATGAAAAAATATTTCAGTTCCTCACCCCCCTTAAGATCCTCTGTACCTCCATTACCTTCTGGGAGATGTTTGTGTCTTATAACCATATAACCAAATACTAATTACACCACGGAAAAACAGGCCAACTCGGTCTTTCCAGTCCGTCCGACCATTTGCTTTTCCCGAGCCATCTACCATAGGCCCACCATTCCCTTCCCGCCAGAAACCTATCCACTTTACTTTTAAATGTTAAAATCGTTCCTGCCTCCACCACCTCAGCTGGAATCTCATTTCCACACAGACACCACCCTCGAGTAAAGAATTTCCCCCGTCACGTTACCCCTAAAACTTCTGTCCCTTAATTCTCAAGTCATGCCCTCCCCATTTGTTTGAATCTTCCCCACCCTCAATGGGAAAAGCTTGTCCACGCAACTCTGTCTATCCCTTTCATCATTTTAAAGACCTACTCAAGTGCCCCCTTAACCTAACTACAGTGCAAAGCATAAAAACCGAACTTTTCAACCATTCTCTGTAAAATAGTTGCGAACCCAGCAACATTCTAGTAAATCCCTCTGGACTCTCTCTATTCTGTTGACATCCTTTCTATAATTAGGCTACCCAAAATTGTAACACCATTCTCCAGAATAGGTCTTACCAATGCCTTGATAACAATTATAACATCACTTCCCCTACGCCTATATCATTGCACTGATCTATAAAGGCCAGCACACCAAAAGCTTTATTTACCACCCTTGTCACATGAGATTCTAACTTCAGGGAACTCTGCACAGTTAATATCCAGATCTCTCTGTTCCACACAGCATTCCTCAATTCCCTACCATTTTACCGCATGCACGTCCTATTTTGATTGTCCCAGCCAAATCTTCACACTTAACAGCATTAAACTCCATCTGCCATCTTTCAAGCCCACTTTTCCAAATGGCCCATAATCTCTCTGTAACTTTGAAAATCTACTTCATTTTCCACAACCCACCTATCTTATATCATCTGTCATACTTCACCTTAACCAATTTTCCACCCATCATCCAGTCATTGATTGAACATGACAAACAGCCATGGACCTCTAACGAGCAGGTAATCCCCGAGGACAACCCCACTGGTCACCGGCTTCCAAACCTGACAAACAGCCATCCACCATTACTCTCTGACATCTCCCATCAGCCACTGTTTGAACCATCATTGCCACAACCGCCATTAACACCCAAAGATTTGAACCTTCTTAACCAACCATTCATGGGAAACCTTGTCCCAAGGCCGTACCTGAATCCATATAGACAACATCCACGTGCTTTACCCTTATCAATTTCCCTAGTAACCCGCTTCAAACAAATTCACAAAGAAGGTTTGTCCAAACCATGACCTTACCAGGCACAATCCATGTACTGACGTTCCTGCTCAGACCCTGTTTATCCAGAATGCTTTATATATATTACTATAAGTATCCTTTCCATTAATTTGCCCACCACTGACGTCAAACTCACATGTTTATAATTCTAGGTTATATTTTGAACCCTTTTAAACAATGGAACAACATGCACATACGCCAAACCTCCGGCACTAATTCCCCGTTGTCTAATGAACATTTGAAATATTTCTGTCATAGCTCCTGCTATTCTACAACATAACTTCCACAAAGTCCTAGGGAATATTCCTGTCATGACCTGGACGACTTATCCACCTTTTAATATTTTTTAAAAGTGTCAGTACTTCTCCTCTTGATACTCCACCCCAAATAGTCTTCCAAGCTACTCTATACTTATTTCCCTTGCCCACGCAAGTTCCAAATATCCTTCTCCTTGGTGAATCCCGAAGAAAAGAAATTGTTCAATAGCTCCCCATGTCTTTGGTTCTGTAGGTACAGCTGTCCATACTGGCTCTCTAATGGTCCCAATTTTATCCTCGTTAATCCGTTAGCGATTAAATAGCTGGAGAAGTCCTTTGGATCTTACTTTCACCTTTTCTTGCACATAGCAACCTCATATCTTCTTTTAGCCCCTTCCTAATTTCTTGCTTAAGATCTCCTTATTGAACACAGACCGAATCACCATTCAACTCTTCGCCATCTTCCTTGTTCCCCATACAAAAAATAGAAGAGAGTAACAAAGAGGAGATTCAACAAAAAAGAGAGGGTACAAGGAGATTTTACTACGAAGTTGCCAGGGTTCCAGCAACTATGTTACAGAAGAAAGGTTGAACAAAGTTAGGTCTTTATTCTTGGAGCGGCAGAAGGTTAAGGGGGGACTTGTATGAAGGTTTCCTTTAAAATGATGAAAGGACATAGACAGAGTTGCACGTGGTACGTTTTCCCAGTGCGAGGGTAGGGAAGAATTCAACAAGAGGGGCATGACATGAGAATGAAGAGACAGAGGTATTCGGGGTAACGTGAGGGGGACTTCTTTACTCAGAGTTTGGTGGCTGTGGTCTGGAATCAGCTTCCAGCAGAAGTGGTGAGGCAGATCGTTTTAACATTTTAAGAGTAAAGTGGAAAAGGTAAAAATGGACGTGAAGGAAATGGTGAGGATATGGACTGAGTGCAGGTAATGGCCAAGGGGAAAACAAATGGCGCACGACTGGAAAGGGCCGAGAGGCCTGATTCCGTGCGTAAATGTAATATGTTATATGGTTATAATAATAGTAAGATACACACGAAACTTACCATTTTAGAAGTATTGTCTTTATTTTAGTGATGTTGCTCTGAGGATTTCCGTGAAACCCCCGCAGCACGCATAGCGCGAATATCTACAAAAGCAGCGTGTGGAATCACCGAACTATCCAGAAATGACTAGTAAGTAAAATGAAGAAGCACATATACACCGGGGGCACCAGCTTGACCTTATAGTAGAGGGTCCAGAGCGGAGGCAACAAAACACCTCAATACGCAAAACTCCTATATAAAAATAAAGAGATTAAACATCAAGCTAGGTAGGCATCCTCGTTAATCTTACTATTATCATTTCGGAGCAACGTGAGTTACTTCGTGAAGATTACAAAGCAATCTCGGTGAATTACATGTCACTGGATCACGTCCATGCGCACAACACTGCCACAATATTGATGGAAGAGTATATTAACGTATTTCATACTTGACGAGCTGAAAACTCAAAATCACAATCAAAAAAACCGCTGCGAGAACGGGATAAATGTATGTTGCTGCACCCCACCATCAGCCACGGGTAGTACAGTATTGTCTGTCCCGTTTGCTTGATGGATGATTTAGAGAGAGACACGGTTTTTTTGTTAGTGAGTATAGTGGAAAGAGAATAAAAACACACAAGACCCCCCCTCGTATGCCCAATCTCCACTATTGATCTCCGGGTTAGCCTCCCCGGGCAAATTAATTACC
>JAVHYY010000319.1:0-63755 GCA_035221665.1 Okamejei kenojei | reverse complement strand
CATAGAGAGATAGTATTCACAACTGTAGTTACTCGCTTCCCCTCCACAACTGTTTTAAACTTGCTCCACCCACACACAAATGTATTACATCTCACTCGCCCCCACAACTGTATTACGCTCGCTCCCCACCACAATTGTATTACACTCATCCCCCTCCCCTCAACATGTATTATTACTCGACCCCCCCTCACAATTGTATTACACTCTCTCCCCCACACAACAGTATTACCACTCGCTTCTCCCACACACAACTTGTATTACACTCGCTCCTCCCTACATCTATATTACACTCGTCCACCCCAACAACTCTATTACACTCTTCCCCCCACACAACTGTTCTTACACTGCTCCCCCACAACAGTAGTAACTCACTTCCCTCCCACACAACGTATTACACTGTTCCTCCCCACAACTGTATTATACTTGTACCTCCCACAACTGTATTACACTCGTCCCCCCTCAACTGTATGACGCTCTTCCACCACCACACAACTGTATTACACTCGTCCCCCCCACAACATGTAATTACACTAGCTCACCCTACACAACTGTATTACACTCAGTCCTCCCACAATGTATTACTTCATCCCCCCAACAACTATGTTACACTCTTCCCCCCCACACAACTGTATACACTCGCTCCGCCCACAACTGTTATTTACACTCGCTCCCCCCAACAATGATATTACACTCACCCAACCTACAACTGTATTACACTAGCTCCGCCACACAAATGTATTACACTCGCTCCCCCCCCACACAACTGTATTACACTTGCTCCCCTCCTCAACTGTTATTCACTCGCTCAACCCACACACAACTGTATTACACTCACTCGTCCCCACAATATGTATGACACTCTTCCACCCACACACAACTGACTTGACACTCAATCACCCACACAACTGTATTACAATCGTCCCCCCACAACTGTATTACACTCGCTCCCCCCACAACTGTATTACACTCGCTCCCCCCAAACAAACTGTATTACACTCACCCCCCCACAACTGTATTACACTAATTCCCCCCACAACAGTATTACATCACTCCCCCCCACAACATATTTACACTCGCTCCACCCCACACACAACTGCATTACACTCGCTCTAAACTGTATTACAGTTGCCCCCCACAACTGTATTACACTCGCTCACCCACAACTGTATTACACTCGGCTCCCCTCCACACAACAACGTATTATCTCACTCCCCCCCAACAAGTGTATAACACTCGTCTCCCCACAACATGTATTAACTCGTTCCCCCCCACAACTGTATTAACTCGCTACCCCACACAACTGTATTACACTCGCTACCCCCCACAACTTGTATTACACTCGCCCCCCCACAACGGTATTACACTCTTCTCCCCCCACAAAACTGTATTACTCATCCCCCCACAACTGTATTACACACCTCCCCCCCACAAACAACCGTATTACACTCGCTCCCCCCATACAATGTATTACGCTCGCTCCCCAGACAATGGATTACACTCGTCCCCCCCAAACTGTATTACACTCCGCTCCCCCCCACAACTTATTACACTAATTCCCCAACAACTGTATTACACTAGTTCCCCCACACTGTGTTACCTTGCTACCCCCACATCACAACTGTATTACATTTGTCCCCCCACAACTGTATTAGTCGTCCAATCCCACAAACTGTATTACAATCACTTCCCCCCGCACAACTGTATTACTCTCACTCCCCCTCACTACTGTATTTCGACTCGCTCCCCCCTCTCACAACTGCTAGTACACTCAGCCCCCCACAACTGTATTACACTCGCTCCCCCACAACACACACCGTATTACACTCGTCCCCCCCACAACTGTATTACACTCGTCCCCCCACAAACTGTATTACACTCGCTCCCACACAACTGTATTACACGCGTCCTACCCCACACACTGTATTACACTCGCTACCCCCCACAACTGTATTAAACTTGTTCCACCTCCCTACAACTGTATTACACTCGTCCTCCACACAACTGTATTACTCTCGCTCCCCGTCCCCACACACACTGTATTACACTCGCTCTCCCCACAACTGTATTTACACTTGTAACACCCCACAACAGTATTACACTTGCGCCCCCCCCCACAACTGTATTACACTCGCTTCCCCCCACAACTGTATTACACTCGCCCCCCCTCAACTGTTATTATACTTAGCTCGCCCTCCCCACAACTGCATTACACTCGCTCCGCCCCACAAATGTATTACACTCGCTTCGCCCCACACAAATGTATTCACTCGCTCCCCTCCACAACTGTATTACACTCGCTCCCCCCACACAACAACTAATACCACTCGCCCTCACCTCACAACTGTATTACACTGGGCTCCCACCCAAACAACTGTATTACACTCACTCGCCCCCACAACTGTATTACGCTCAGTCCCCCCCACAATTGTATTACACTCACTCCCCTTTTTTCCCCAAAACTGTATTATACTCGCCACCACATATTGTATTACTCTCTCCCCACACAACTGTATTACACTCGCTCCCCCACAACTGTATACACTCGCTTCCCCCACACACAACGTATTACACTCGCTCCTCCTTCAACTATATTACACTAGTCCACCCCCAACAATCTATTACATCTTCCCCCCCACACAACTGTCTTACACTCGCTCCCCACAACTATTACACTCATTCCCTCCCACACAACTGTATTACACTCGTTCCTCCCAAACTGTATTATACTTGTAACCCTCCCACAACTGTATTAACTCGTCCCCCGAAATGTTCTACTCTCACTCCCCCTCCACAAATGTATTACACTCAGCCCCCCCACAACTGTATTACACTCGCTCCCCCACACACACAACTCGTATTACACTCGCTCCCCCCAACAACCTGTATTACACTCGCCCCCCCCACAACTCGTATTACACTCGCTCCCCTGAAAACTGTATTCACATCGTCCCCCCCACAACTGTATTACACTCGTCCACCCACAACTGAATTACACTCGCTCCCCCCCACAACTTGTGTTACACTCGCTCCCCCCCACAACTGTATTACACCTCGTCCCCCCCACAATGTTATTTACACGGCTCCACCCCACACAGACTGTATCTACATCGCTACCCCCCCACACCGAACTGTATACACTCGATCCCCCCACAAATGTATTACACTCGCCTCCCCCCCTCAACTGTATTACACTCACTCCCCCCACAACTGTATTACATCTCATCCCCCCTCCCCAACTGATTACACTTGCTCCCACCAACAACTGTATTACATTCGTCCCCCCTCACAAACTGTATTACACTCGCCCCCCAAGAACTGTATTTCATTCTCACTCCCCCCCAAAATGTATTACACTCGCTCCCCCTCCACAACTGTTTACATTTGCTCCCCCCACACAAAACCGTTTATACTCACTCCCCCAACAAGTGTATAACACTCGCTCACAACTGTATTAAACACTGTCCCACCCCAAATGTATTACACTCGCTACCCCACAACTGTATTCCCCCTACACACAACTTGTATTACACTCGTCTCCCCAACAACTGTATTACCACTCGCCCCCATCCCACCACAAAACTGTATTACACTCTCTCCCCCACAAACATGTATTTTACTCATCCCCCCACAACTGTATTACACTCACTCCCACCACACAACAACCGTATTACACTCGCTCCCCCCCAACAAATGATATTACACTTGCTCCGCAGACATACTGGTTATTACATCGTCCCCCCCAAAACTGCATTACATCGCTCCGCCCCACAAAATGTATTACACTCGCTCCCCACCACACAAAACTGTCTTACTCGTTCCTCTACAACTGTATTACCCTTGTACCACTCACACAACTGTATTACCACTCACTCGCCCCCAACACTTGTATTACGCTCGTCCCCCTCCCACAACTGTTATTTATACTCGCCCCCACAATTGTATTAACACTCTCTCCCCCACACTACTGTATTACCACGCGCTTCCCCCACACTCAACCAGAATTACACTCGCTTCCTCCCCCCCACCACACAACTGTATACACTTCGCTCCCCTCCCTACAACTATTATTACACTCGTCACCCCAACACCTCTATTACACTCTTCCCCCCCACAAACTGTCTTACACTCGCTCCCCCACAACAGTATTACACTCACTTCCCTCCCACACAACTGTATTACACTCGTTCCTCCTCAAAACCACAACTGTATTATACTTGTACCCTCCCACAACTGTATTACACTCGTCCCCCCTCAACTGTATGACGCTCTTCCACCCCCACACAACTGTATTTACACTCGTCCCCCCACAAACTGTATTACACTCGCTCCCACACAACTGTATTACACTCAGTCCTCCCACAACTGTTATTACTACCCTCATCCCCCCAAACAACTATGTTACACTCTCCCCCCCCCACACAACTGTATTACACTCGCTCCCCACAAATGTATTACACTCTTTCCAAACCCCCCACAACTGTATTACACTCGCCCCCCCAGTACAACTGTATTCACTCACCCCCCCACAACTGTTATTACACTAGCTCCGCCCCACAAATGTATTACACTCTCGCTCACCCCCCCCACACAACTGTATTTACACTTGCTCCCCTCCACAACTGTATTACACTCGCTCCACCCACACACAAACTGTATTACACTCACTCGTCCCCCAACTAAATGTATGACACTCTTCCACCCACACACAACTGTATTGACACTCATCCCCCCACACAACTGTATTACACTCGTCCCCCCACACAACTGTAATTACACCCACCCCGCCCAAACTGTATTACACTCCTATTACACTCGTCCACCCCCACAACTGTATTACACTCGCTCCCCCCACAACTGTATTACACTCGCTCCCCCCCAACCACAACTGTATACTCGCCCCCCCACACTGTATTCACTCGCTCCCCCCACAACTGTATTATTACACTCCCCCAAAATTCCCCCCTCAACTGTATTTACACTCACTCCCCCCACAACAATATTAACTCGCTCCCCCCACACACAACTGCATTACACTTTTTATTTCGCTCCTCCAACTGTATTACAGTTGCCACCCCCCCACAACTGTATTACACTCGCTCCCCCACAACTGTATTACACTCGCTCCCCCACACACAACCGTATTATTACCTCACTCCCCCCCAACAAGTGTATAACACTCGTCTCCCCACAACTGTATTACACTCGTCCCCCCCACAACTGTTTTTACAACTCGCTACCCCCACAACTGTTATTACACTCGCTACCCCCATTTCGCCCCCCCACAACTGTATTACAACTCGCCCCCCCCACAACGGTATTACACTTTCTTCCCCCCACAACTGTACTATACTCATCCCCCCACAACTGTATTACACAAAACACACACTCCCCCCCACAACAACCGTATTACACTCGCTCCCCCCAACAATTGTTTTACGCTCGCTCCCCCAGACAACTGTATTACACTCGTCCCCCCCACAACTGTATTAACACTCGCCCCCCCCAAAACACAAAAATAACTCTATTACACTAATCCCCCCCACAACTGTATTTACTAGTTCCCCCCCACAAATGTGTTACACTTGCTACCCCCACACACAACTGTATTACATTTGTCCCCCCCACAAACTGTATTAGGTCGTCCCAATCCCACACAACTGTATGATACAATCACTCCCCCCGCACAACTGTATTACTCTCACTCCACCCCCTCCACTACTGTATTACACTCGCTCCCCCCTCCTAACTGTATTACACTCTCAGCCCCCCCACAACTGTATTACACTCGCTCCCCCCCACAACTGTATTACAACATCCATCCCCCCACAACTGTATTACACTCGCCCCCCCCACAACTGTATTACAAACGCGCACCTCCCCCACACAACTGTATTACACTCGCTACCCCCCACAACGAGTATTACACTTGTCCACCTCCCTACAACTGTATTACACTCGCTCCTCCCCACAACTGTATTACACTTTACCCCCCACAACAGTATTACACTTGCGCCCCCCCCCACAACTGTATTACACTCGCTCCCCCCTCCACAAACTGTATTACACTCGCCCCCCCTCAACTGTATTATACTAGCTCGCCCTTCCCCACAACTGCATTACACTCGTCTCCGCCCCACAAATGTATTACACTCGCTCGCCCCCCACACAACTGTATTACACTCGCTCCCCTCCACAACTGTATTACACTCGCTCCCCCCCACACACAATGTATTACACTCGCTCCCTCCAACAACTGTATTACACTTGCTCCACCCACACACAACTGTATTACACTCATCGCCCCCACAAACTGTATTACGCTCGCTCCCCCCCACAATTGTATTTACACTCACTCCCCCTCCCCACAACTGTATTATTCTCGCCCCCACAATTGTATTACTCTCTCCCCCACACAACTGTATTACACTCGCTTCCCCCCACACACAACTGTATTACACTTGCTCCCCCCCACAAATTTATTACACTCGCTCCCCCCCACAACTGTATTGCACTCGCTCCCCCCCCCCCACACTCGCTCCCCCACAACTGTATTACACTTCGCTTTCCTCCCTACAACTGTATTACACTCGTCCACCCCACAAAACCCTCTATTACACTCTTCCCCCCCACACAACTGTCTTACACTCGCTCCCCCCACAACTATTACACTCACTTCCCTCCCACACAACTGTATTACACTCGTTCCTCCCCACAACTGTATTATACTTGTACCCTCCCACAACTGTATTACACTCGTCCCCCCCCCCGACAACTGTTACTACCTCACTCCCCCCTCACACAACTGTATTACACTCAGCCCCCCCCACAACTGTATTACACTCGCTCCCCCACACACACAACCGTATTACACTCGCTCCTTCCCCAACAACTGTATTACACTCGCCCCCCCCACAACTGTATTACACTCGCCCCATGAAAACTGTATTACACTCGTCCCCCCAAAACTGTATTACACTCGCCCCCCCACAACTGTATTACACTCGCTCCCCCCCACAACTGTATTACACTCGCTCCCCCCCCACAACTGTATTACACTCGCACCCCCCCACAACTGTATTACACTCGTCCACCTCCCTACAACTGTATTTACACTCAGCTCCCCGTACCCACACAACTGTATTACACTCGCTACCCTTCCCCACAACTGTATTACACTTGTACCCCCCACAACAGTATTACACTCACTCTTCCCCACAACTGTATTACACTCGCTCCCTCCCTACAAACTATATTACACTCGTCACACCCCACACAACTCTATTACACTCTTCCCCCCCACACAACTGTCTTACACTCGCTCCCCCCACAACTATTACACTCACTTCCCTCCCACACAACTGTATTACACTCGTTCCTCCCCACAACTGTATTATACTTGTACCCTCCCAAACTGTATTACACTCGTCCCCCCACAACTGTATGACACTCTTCCCCCCACACAACTGTATATACACTCATCCACCCCCACACAACTGTATTACACTCGTCCCCCCCACAACTGTATTACACTCGCTCCCCCCACACAACTGTATTACACTCAGTCCTCCCACACAACTGTTTTACACTCATCCCCCCAACAACTATGTTACACTCTTTCCCCCCCACACAACTGTATTTACACTCGCTCCCCCCACAACTGTATTACACTCGCTCCCCCCCACAACTGTATTACACTAATTCCCCCCCATCAACTGTATTACACTAGTTCCCCCACAACTGTTACACTTGCTACCCCCGCACACAACTGTGTTACATTTGTCCCCCCACAACTGTATTACAGTGTCGCCCCCCCACAACTGCATTACACTCACTCCCCCCCACAACTGTATTTACACATCCCCACCCACAACTGTATTCACTCGCTCCCCCCACAACTGTATTACACTGCTCCCCCCACAACTGTATTACACTCGCTCCCCCCACAACTGTATTACACTCGCTCCCCCCAACACAACTGTATTACACTTGCTCCCCCCACAACTGTATTACACTCGCTCCCCCCCCACAACTGTATTACACTCATTCGCCCCCCCCCCAACTGTATTACTCTCCTCCCCCCACACACAACTGTATTACACTCGTCCCCCCATAACTGTATTGAAACTCGCTCCCCCCACAAACTGTATTACACTCGTCCCCCCCACAACTGTATGACACTCACTCCCCCCACACATCTGTATTACACTTGTCCCTCCCACAACTGTATTACACTCAACTCCCCCCCACGCAAACTGTATTACACTCGCTCTACCCACAACTATTACACTCGTCCCCCCCACAACTGTATTACACTCGTCCCCCCACACACAACTGTATTACACTCGCTCGCCCCCCACAACTGTATTACACTCGTCGCTCGCCCCACCTGTATTACACTCGTAACTGTATTACACTCGCACCCCCCACAACTGTATTACACTCGCTCCCCCCCCACAACTGTATTACACTCGCTCCCCCCACAACTGTATTACACTCGCTCCCACCCCACACAACTGTATTACACTCGTCCCCCCCACAACAACTGTATTACACTCGCCCCCCCCACAACTGTATTACACTCGCTCCCCCCACACAACTGTATTACACTCGCACCCCCCCCCCCAGAACTGTATTACATTCACTCCCCCCCACAAATGTATTACACTCGCTCCCCCTCCACAACTGTTATTAACATTTGCTCCCCCACACACAACTGTATGACACTCGCTCCCCCCCCACAACTGTATTACACCTGTTCACCCCCCACACAACTGTATTACACTCGCTCCCCCCACACAACTGTATTACACTCGCTTCCCCCCCACAACTATATTACACTAATTCCCCCCCACAACTGTATTACATTCGTTCCCCCCCACAACTGTATTACACTCCGATCCCCCACAACTGTATTACACTCTCCCCCCACAACTATATTACACTCGTCCCCACCACAATTGTATTAAACTCACTCCCCCCACACACAACTGTATTACACTCGTCCCCCCACACACACAACTGTATTACACTCGTGTCCCCCCCACACAACTGTATTACACTCGCTCCCCCCCACAACTGTATTACACTCGCTCCCCCCCAACAACTGTATTACACTCATCCCCCCCACAACTGTATTACACTCGCCCCCCCCACAACTGTATTACATTGCTCCCCCCCACACAACTGTATTACACTCGCCCCCCCACAACTGTATTAACTCGCTCCCCCACACACAACTGTATTACACTCGCTCCCCCCACAAATGTATTACACTTAACTGTATTACACTCTCCCCCCCACAACTGTATTACACTCGCTCCCCTACACCACAACTGTATTACACTCGTCCCCCCACAACTGTATTACACTCGCTCCCCTACCACAACTGTATTACACTCATTCCCCCACACAACTGTATTACACTCGCTCCCCCCCACAACTGTATTACACTCGTCCCCCCCACAACTGTATTACACTCGCTGCCGCCCCCCCCCACACACAACTGTATTACACTCGCTCCCCCCCCACAACTGTATTACACTCGCTCCCCCCCCCACACACAACTGTATTACACTCGCTCCCCCACACAACTGTATTACACTGCTCCCCCCACAACTGTATTACACTCGCTCCCCCCCACAACTGTATTACACTCGCTCCCCCCCCACAACTGTATTACACTCACTCCCCCCCACAACTGTATTACACTCGCTCCCCCCCACAACTGTATTACACTCGCCCCCCCCCAGAACTGTATTACATTCGCTCCCCCCACAACTGTATTACACTCTCCCCCCACAACTGTATTACACTCGTCCCCCCACAACTGTATTACACTCGCTCCCCCCCACAACTGTATTACACTCGCTCCCCCCCACAACTGTATTACACTTCAACTGTATTACACTCGCTCCCCCCCCACAACTGTATTTGCTCGCTCCCCCCCCACAACTGTATTACACTCGCTCCCCCCCCACAACTGTATTAACACTCGGCCCCCCCACAACTGTATTACACTCGCTCCCCCCACACACAACTGTATTACACTCGCCCCCACAAACTGTATTACACTCACCCCACACACAACTGTATTACACTCGTCCCCCCACAACTACTGTATTACACTCGCACAACTGTATTACACTCGCTCCCCCCCACACAACTGTATTACACTCACTCCCCCACACAACTGTATTACACTCGTCCCCCACACACAACTGTATTACACTCGCCCCCCACAACTGTATTACACTCCCCCCCACAACTGTATTACACTCGCTCCCCCCCACAACTGTATTACACTCGTCCCCCCACACACAACTGTATTACACTCCCCCCACACAACTGTATTACACTGCCCCCCCACAATGTATTACACACAACTGTATTACACTCTCCCCCCCACAACTGTATTACACTCGCTCCCCCCCCACAACTGTATTACACTCGCTCCCCCAACAACTGTATTACACTCGCCCCCCACCACAACTGTATTACACTCGCTCCCCCCCCACAACTGTATTACACTCACTCCCCCCCACAACTGTATTACACTCGCCCCCCACACAACTGTATTACACTCGACTGTATTACACTCGCTCCCCCCCACAACTGTATTACACTCGCCCCCCCCACAACTGTATTACACTCGCTCCCCCCCACAACTGTATTACACTCGTCCCCCCAACAACTGTATTACACTCGCTCCCCCCCACAACTGTATTACACTCGCTCCCCCCCACAACTGTATTACACTCGCTCCCCCCACAACTGTATTACACTCACGCCCCCCCACAACTGTATTACACTCGCTCCCCCCACAACTGTATTACACTCGCTCCCCCCCACAACTGTATTACACTCGTCCCCCCACAACTGTATTACACTCGTCCCCCCCACAACTGTATTACACTCGCTCCCCCCACAACTGTATTACACTCACCCCCCCACAACTGTATTACACTCGCTCCCCCCCACAACTGTATTTCCCCCCCACAACTGTATTACACTCACTCCCCCCCACAAAACTGTATTACACTCGTCCCCCCCCCACAACTGTATTACACTCGCTCCCCCCCACCACAACTGTATTACACTCACTCCCCCCCACAACTGTATTACACTCGCTCCCCCCACACAACTGTATTACACTCGCTCCCCCCACAACTGTATTACTACACTCCCCCCCCACACAACTGTATTACACTCGTCCCCCCCACACACAACTGTATTACACTCGCTCCCCCCCCCCCACACAACTGTATTACACTCGTCCCCCCCACACACAACTGTATTACACTCGCTCCCCCCCACAACTGTATTACACTCGCCCCCCCCCCACAACTGTATTACACTCGCTCCCCCCACAACTGTATTACACTCGCTCCCCCCCACAACTGTATTACACTCGCACCCCCCCACAACTGTATTACACTCGCTCCCCCCCACACAACTGTATTACACTCGCTCCCCCCACACAACTGTATTACACTCGCCCCCCCCCCACCACAACTGTATTACACTCGCTCCCCCACCACAACTGTATTACACTCGCTCCCCCCCCACAACTGTATTACACTAACCCCCCCACAAACTGTATTACATTCACTCCCCCCCACACAACTGTATTACACTCGTCCCCCCCCCACAACTGTATTACACTCGCTCCCCCCCCACAACTGTATTACACTCTCCCCCCCACAACTGTATTACACTCGCTCCCCCCCACAACTGTATTACACTCGCTCCCCCCCACAACTGTATTACACTCGCTCCCCCCCACAACTGTATTACACTCGCTCCCCCCCACAACTGTATTACATGTATTACACTCGCTCCCCCCCACAACTGTATTACACTCCCCCCCACACAACTGTATTACACTCGTCCCCCCACAACTGTATTACACTCGCTCCCCCACAACTGTATTACACTCGCTCCCCCCCCACAACTGTATTACACTCGCTCCCCCCACACAACTGTATTACACTCGCCACACAACTGTATTACACTCCCCCCCACAACTGTATTACACTCACTCCCCACAACTGTATTACACTCGCTCCCCCCCCACAACTGTATTACACTCGCTCCCCCACACAACTGTATTACACTCACCCCACACAACTGTATTACACTCGTCCCCCCCACACACAACTGTATTACACTCGCTCCACACTCGCTCCCCCCACAACTGTATTACACTCACAACTGTATTACACTCGCTCCCACAACTGTATTACACTACACTCCCCCCCACAACTGTATTACACTCACTCGCCCCCCCCACAACTGTTATTACACTCGCTCCACAACTGTATTACACTCGCTCCCCCCACAAACTGTATTACACTCGCTCCCCCCCCACAACTGTATTACACTCGCTACCTCCCCTAATACCACAGTTCAAATGCTGTATGTCTAGAGCTGTCACTGCGACTCAACGTCTCGCCGCATGGAACAAGCGACACAACACACCCGGTTACGATCAATGTTACAAAATTTTGAGATTTAAAAATCTCCAATTTATCCCCCTTACACCTCACTTTCCTCTCATTTTCATACTCGGTAATTATCATCTCTTCCCCCCTCCATTGACACACAAGCTGTGATCAAGACAGTCAAAAGTCTTAAAAATTAACTCCAGTTATTATCGATTGAAGCATTCACACAATCTTACTTTGACCTGGCATATAATTAGTTAGTTATCGCTAATTACAAAATTCAATTACTAGATCTAAACATCTATCCATTTCTTAAGAAACAATAAACATTTTTAAATTGCCTAAGTGTCCAAATAACATTTCACACTCCACAACATGATTTTTAAATCTCATTTTCCCAAATGGAAGGAATTTAGTGTTTAATGCCTGAATGGTCAACTTGCGAGTGGGTTTTAGTCGTGGTGGATTGGAACGTTGCGGTTTGCTCGGCCAGCCGGTTCATACTTTTTTTTTTGTCCCCTTTTCGCAACATGAAAACATGATTAAATGCTTCTAAGAAGCACGTTTTATGTAAAAATAAACTGTGTACCTTCTTTTATCACCTACGTTAGCATTCAGAGCAGATGATTTTTAAACTACTAGTTAATAAATAATCTGGCATAGCTTCATGAATGAAATGTCGGAGCGATTTCTCTTTAGCGACGGCCCGACATGGATCGATTTGGACTGTCTAGGGAAAAACAGCATTTAAAACACGCCCCCTCTGAAAGGCGCCAACCAGCAGAACTGCAGCACCGCTAAGGGTAGGTTTTGTAACATACCTAACGATAGCAAATCTCTTCTTTATTCATATGTTGTTGGTTTGATAGACAATTAGAAGTTTATAAATATCTACATCATAATAAAATCTCCTTTTTTTTAATCATGCCCAGAAGCAGGAGTAAACGAGTTGCAGGATGGTCAAGGGATTCCGCAAGAGACGTTGACAAGGAGGAACAAGCACACACAGAAAGGACTCAACCTCTGTGAGGCATGCAAGTTTGCTGGGACAAGAGGCACAACAAGTTGACCAGGCCCTTTACACCTTAACTTGGATATTACTCATCCTGAACCTCTTGAGGATCTCCCCAGATGTTTGCAGGGTTGCAGCACTCTGGCAGATCGTGAGAGAGAACGTACGCCTTAGTCAAGAACTGTGAGTCTGCAATGTGCTTGGTGACAGCCCACAATGTGCTTGCAATAACGATTTATTAGCCCACAATGTGCTTGAATAAATGATTGTTTTAGCCCGCAATGTTCTTGCAATCAACGATTTGTTTGCACTTGCTTGACTTGAAATGGAAGGATTGAATTGTTTGGCCTGCACTCAGGTCTAAAAAACGCACTCAGGGTGGGTAAAATAGAAGGGGTGATGGGCTCTATCTATCCCCCTCCCTCTCCCCACCTTCTCGCCTCTTTCACCATTTATTCTCATTCATGTTCCCAGTAACACGTGTGTGGGGAAATCACCCGTCTATTCCCTATTCCCTATTCTCCTTAAATATCCACTATCACTCTTTTCTTTCCCCTCTTCACCCACCCATCTTCTCACCCCATCCCCATCCACTCTCCACCCCTCCCTAACGCTCTCACATTCCCTCACCACTCTCCTTCCCCCACCAATCTCCCCCTTCCTCCTCCCATCTATCCTCCACCCTCTATTCTCATCCCTCTCATCTCCTCCCTCTTCCCGTCCCTTAATTCGCTCCCTCATGATCTTCCAGAGTGACTGACTCACGTCCAGGCATCCAGGGCTTCCTCTCCACATTCCACATCACTCGATCCAAGATTTTTTAAAACCATTCACTATTCTGTACGTTCATCGATGGGAAAAGATCCTTCCAAAAATCATCGATATTATTCTAAATCAACAGCCAGCAAGTACCAGAGCAGGGGCCGTCACAACGTCTCACCATCATTTGTTAATCATCTAATTCCTGGGATAATTCATGAAAACCTCCTCTCGACCCTCTCCGGAGCTAGCACATACTTCCTCAGATACGGGGCCCAAGATTTCTCACAATATTGAGTACAATAAAGACTAAGAGTCAGGGGAGAGGGAGACACAGAGACACCTTTCTGACCATTCTGTCCTGGGCCTCCTCCACTGTCAGAGTGAGGCCCAACACAAATTGGAGGAACAGCACCTCATAATTCACTTGGGCAGTTTACACCCCAGCATTATGAATATCTCTCAATCCCTCCCCGTTCCTATTCTAGGACCAGTCTGACTGTCCTCCCGATTAAATCTTATCTCTGTTTGCTTCGCTGTCACCTTCTCCTCGCTAACAATGATCTATTCTACATTTTCCTCGAACATCATAACCTTTGTCTCGTTTCCACACCTTTCACTTCCTTATCTCCGTGTCTCTCTCTCTCTCTCCCCTCACTCTGTCTGAAGAAGGGTCTCGACCCGAAACGTCACCCATTCATTCGCTCCGATTTTCAGATTCGGGGATAGTTTCTTCCCAGCTATTATCAGGCAACTGAATCATCCTACAACAACCAGAGACAGTGCTGAACTACTAACTACCTCTTTGATGACCCTAAGACTATCCTTGATCAGTCTTTGCTGGTTTTAGCTTACACTAAACATTATTCCCTTATCGTGTATCTGTACACTGAAAAGGGAACAAGTGTTATCATGCATAGTAAGGAACTGCAGGTGCTGGTTTAAACCATAGATAGACACAAAATGCTGGCATAACTCAGCGGGCCAGACAGCATCTCTGAATAGAAGGAATGTGTGGTATTTCGGTTCGAGACCCTTCTTTTATCCACAGATGCTGCCTGTCCCGTTGAGGTACTCCAGCATTTTGTGTCTATCTTCGATTATAATCATGTGTTGTCTTTCCGCTGACTGGTTAGCACGTAACAAAAGCTTTTCGCTATATCTCGGTACACACGACAATGAACATAGATAACATAGAATTATAGAAAATAGGTGCAGGAGTAGGCCATTCGGCCCTTCCAGCTAGCACCGCCATTCAATATGATCATGGCTGATCATCCAGAATCAGTATCCCGTTCCTGCTTTCTCCATATCTCTTGATACCGTTAGCGATAAGAGCTAAAACTAATGCTCTCTTGAAAACATCCAGTACATTGTCCTCCACTGCCTTCTGTATTAGAGAATTCCACAGATTCACAACTCTCTGGGTGAAAACGTTTTTCCTTGTCTCAGTCCTAACTGGCCTACCGCTAATACTTAAACTGTGACCCCTGATTCTGGTCTCCCCCAACATCGGGAACATTTTACCTGCATCTAGCCTGTCCACTCCCTTAAGAATTTTATATGTTTCTATAAGATTCCCTCTCATCCTTCTAAATTCCAGTGAATTCAAGCCCAGTTGACCCATTCTTTCATCATATGTCAGTCCTGCCATCCCGGGAATTAACCTGGTGAAAATGTGTAGGAAAGAACTGCAGATGCTGGTTCAAATCGAAGGTAGACAAAAAATTCTGGAAAAACTCACTGGGGCAAGCATCATCTCTGAAGAGAAGGACTGGGTGACGTTTCAGATTCAAGACGCTTCTTCAGACTGCCTCAATAGCAAGAATACTAAACTAAACTCTCCAGAGATACTGCCTGTCCCGCTGAGTTACTCCGGCACTTTGTGTCTATCTTCGGTGTTAGCCAGCATCTGCAGTTACCTTAATACACAAAGTATATCAGTGATCAGACTCTGTACAAAATTCAAACTCAACTAAACAGGTCGTTGTTTGTGGGAACAAGCGACAGACACGGAATTACGTACCTGGATTCCGTCCACTGCTCGTTTCTGGAGTATCGACTGACAAACTCTTGTCCTCAGTGGCCGTCACTGTGTGGAGAACACAAATTTGTAGAGGGGAAAATTTACATCAAGAAAGGGAAATAAAATCAGGAAGTATTCCTTTATCAGCAAATGGTAAACCCCTTTCATCCCTGATGGGGCATGACTTTGACGTTAGATTCTGCCCTCAACAGCGCCCTGCAGACTGTCTCCGGATGCCCACGAGCCTCCCCATTAAACCAACTGCCCGTCCTCGCTGGCATCGCCTCAGCCAACATCAGACGAGAAGCAGCCACTCTGGCCCTCTCTCGAAAGGCACAGACCAGTGAATCCCGCCTCCTCCATCAGAGCGTCACAGAGACACCGCGACGTGTGCGCCTGAAGTCACGGCGCCCCTTTGCCACGCAAGCCCAAGAGCTGCTCTGCACAACACTGGCTGACGCTTCTAAGTCCGCCTGGGTCAAGACGAGATGGAGAGACCAGTGGAAGTCAGCGGAACCATCTAGGCTACACCATTACATCGATGACCCCATGGACGTCCTTGGCCAGGACCTGCCCCGAAAGTAGTGGACAACCCTCAACCACTTGAGGACAGGCGTCGGACGCTATGGAGTAGCGAAGAAGAGGTGGGGCCTCGTGGACAGCGCCTCCTGCGAGTGTGGGGACCCAACACAGACAGTGGAGCACATAGTCACCAGTTGCCCCAAACACCGGCCACCGAATGGTGAACGAGGTCTGATTGACCTGGACGATGACACGTGGCCTGGCTCGCCTCAACGGACATACGACAGAAGAAGAAGCGGAGGGAATGCTGTAATGTGGGAAGAGTCGCTCACTATGTCTGCAAACCTATTCTGGCTCTGACCCTATTCCTGGTCTCGGTAACCCCCTACACCCTTCCCTGTCAAATTGGAGGTATTTAATCTAACGGGTGTGACAGTCTCCTGTTCCACAGTTCCATGGTTAGGGTGCTCATTTGGACAAGACTGCACTGATTCAAGAATTGTATAGGAAATAACTGCAGATACTGGTTTGAATCGAAGATAGACACAAAATGCTGGAGTACCTCAGCGGGACAGGCAGCATCTCTGGAGAGAAGGAACAGGTGACGTTTCAGGTCTGAAGAAGGGTCTCGACCCGAAACATCACCCATTCCTTCTCTCCAGAGATGCTGCCTGACTCGCTGAGTTACTGATTCAAGAATGCCTGGGATTGCGCAAGGCAAGTTTGCCCAACTAACTCCACAAAGTTTTTCAATGCATTAGCAGAAGGACAAAATCTAGAACAGCGAATGGCACAGGAACAGGCTCTTTGGCCCACAATGTCCGTGCCGAACATGATGCCAAATGAATCTCGAACTCTGCATTCCCTGCATGTACATTTGCCTATCTAAAGGCCATCAAAACACCACTAGCCTCTACCATCACCCCTAGGCCCCACCACGCTCTGGGTAAAAAACGATCCCCACACATTTTAGATCTCGTTATGTTTAGAAATACAGCGTGGAAACAGGCCCTTCAGCCCACCGAGTCCGCGCCGACCATCGATCACCCGTTCACACACTGATTCTGTGTTTAGTTCAGAGATACAGGACGGAAACAGGCCCTTCAGCCAAAGGTATCCGCGGCAACCTGCGATCCCGCACACTAGGGACATTTTACATTTACAGCAAGCCTATTACCTGTACGTCTTTGGAGTGTGGGAGGAAACCGAAGAACTCGAAGGAAACCCACGCAGGTCACGAGGAGAAAGTGCAAGCTCTGTACATACAACGCATGTACTCGGGATCGAACCCGAGTCTCTGGCTCTGTGAGGCAGCAACTCTACCGCTGCGCCACCGTGACACCCATTTCAGCTTTCCCCCTCTGACCATAATTTGCCCCCGTAAGTTGTCCTCAGTGTATGAGTAAGAGTCATGGAAACAGTGAAGTGGCAGAGACTGGAGAGGCCCAACGACCTCTTGCTTCACGAGGAAGTGGACAGCTGTAGTAACAGGAAATTTAATGCAACAAATAAAAATGTTCTTTTTACAGAATGAAGAGAGAACGTATCGAACATTTTCCAAAAGCTGAGGGTGCAGATCAGTCCCTTTATTAATCAAAGTGCTGGAGGAACTCAGCGGATCTGCGGAGTAGACTAGTATCACCAGTTCCTTGTTTCTACAAATGACATTTCAGATTGAGTCCCTTCTCCAGTCTGGGGGAATAGAGGGTAGAGAACTGGAAAAGCAAGGTCATAGTCATACAGAGTGATACAGCGTGGAAACAGGCCCTTCGGCCCAACTTGCCCATAACGGCCAACATGTCCCAGCTACACTAGTCCCACCAGCCCCTCCAAACCTGTCCAATCCATGTACCTCAACACAAAATGCTGGAGTAACTCAGCAGGACTAGCAGTATCTCTGGAGAAAAAGGAATGGTCGAGGTTTCGGGTCGAAACACTTCTTCAGACCTATCCATGTACCTGTATGTTTCTTAAACTTTGGGATAGTCAATGCCTCAACGACCTCCCCTGACATCTTGTTCCTTACACCCACCACCGTTTGTGTGACAAAGTTACCCCTCAGATCCCTATTAAATCTTCTCCCCCTCTCACCATAAACCTATGTCCTCTGGTTCACCTACTCTGGGCAAAGGACTCTGTGTGTCTACCCGATCTATTCCTCTCATAATTTTATACACCTCCAGAAGATCACCCTCATCTTCCTGCACTCCAATAAATACTCATCCTCTCCTTATAGCTCAGACCATAGAGTCCTGGCAACATCCTCGTAAATCTTTTCCGTACGCTTTCCAGCTGAAAACATCTTTCCTATCACACGGTGCCCGGAACTGAACGCACATATTCTAAATACGGCCTCACCAACGTCTTATACAACAGCAAGATGACCTCCCAACTTCTACACTGTGCGGACTGTGTGAGCAGGTGTGAACGGGTCAAAGCCTGGCAAGTGATAGGTGGATACAGGTGAGGGGGTGATCGGTAGATGAGTAGACTAGGCGGGAGAGTCTAGGACCAGAGGCACAGCCTCAGAATTGAAGGACGTTCTTTTGCGAAGGCGATAAGGAGGAGTTTTTTTAGTCAGAGGGTGGCAAATCTGTGGAATTCTTTGCCACAGAACGCTGTGGAGGCCAAGTCCATTGATATTTTTAAGGTACAAGATAGACTCTTGATTAGAATGGGTGTCAGAGGTTATGGGGAGAAGGCAGGAGAATGGGGTTGATAGGGAAAGATAGTCATCCATGATTGAATGGTGGTGTAGACTTGATGGGCCGAATGGCCTAATTCTGTTCCTATCATAAGGAATAGTAGTAGAAGAACGCCCTTTAATTCTGAGGGTATGACCTCTAGTCCTCAACTCTCCCACTTGTAGAAACATCCTCTCCACATCCACTCTCTCCAAGCCTTTCACTATCTGTATGTTTCAATGAGGTCCCCCCTCATTCTTCTAAACTCCAGCAAGTACAGGCCCAGTGCTAACAAACAGTTAACGTACTGATTCCTGGGATTATTCTTGTAAGCCTTCTCTGGACCATCTCCAGAGCCATCCTTGCTCAGATACGGTGCCCTAAATTACTCACCATATTCCAAAAGCGGCCTTACCAGCGCCTTATAGAGCCTCAGCATTATATCCCTGATTTTGTAAACAAGCCCTATTGAAATATATGCTAGCATTAACCCTTCTTCAGACTGAGAAGGGGGGAGGGAAACGAGAGATATGGACGGTGATGTAGAGAGATATAAAACAAATGAATGAAAGATATTCAAAAAAAGTAACAATGGTAAAGGAAACGGGCCGTTGCTAATGGTTTACTATGTGAGAACGAGAAGCTGGTGTGAGTTGGGTGGGGGAGGGATGGAGAGAGACGGAACGCAGGGGTTACTTGATGTTAGACAAATCAATATTCATATCACACCGAGAGGTGGCAAGGGAGGCGGTGCAAAAGCATCGACAATAGTCGGCAGGTCCGTCCGACAGAACTAAAATCTGTCATAAAGAGGTCTGTTATCACGAGGGTTTACGGTTGAGAGGGTGAATTTAGTTGAAGAAGGAACCGCAGATGCTGGCTTAAACCAAAGATAGACACGAAAAGCGGGAGTAACTCAATGGGTTAGTTTAGTTTAGTTTAGAGGTGCAGTGCGGAAACAGGCCCTTCAGCCCACCAAGACCGCGACGAACATCGATCACCCGTTTACACTAGGTATGTGTTTAGTTTAGAGATACATCGCGGAAACAGGCCCTTCGGCCCACCGTGTCCGCGCCAACCAGCAAAGATTCCCTGCATTAGTGCGGCGGCGCAGTAACGTAGCGATTGAACTACTGCCTTAGAGCGCGAGAGTCCCAGGTTCAATCTTGGCTATGGGTGCTGTCTGTACGGAGTTTGCACGTTCTCCCCATGACTGCGTGGGATTTCTCCAGGTGCATGGGTTTCCTCCCACACTCTAAAGCCGTACAGGTTTGTGGGTTAATTGGCTTGGTATAAATGTACAATTGTCCCCAGTGTGGTGGGGCAGTGTCAATGTGCGGGGATCGCAGGTCAGCGTGGACTCAGTGGGCCGAAGGGCCTGTTTCCGTACTGCATCTCCAAGCTAAATTAAACTAACAAATAACACAAACAAATTGCTCTTACATTTATACATGAACACCAAAAAAAACATATTTAATGTTATATAAATTTAGTTTAGTTTAGTTTAGTTTAAAGATACAACGTGGAAACAGGTCCTTTGGCCCACCAAGTCTGTGCTGACCATCGGTCCCAGCACTCTCCTACACACAGTAGGGGCAATTTACATATATACCAAGCCAATTAACCTACAAAACTAGTGAGGGAGGAAACCGAAGATCTCGGGGAAAATACACGCAGGTCACGGAGAGAATGTACAAACTCCGTACAGACAAGCACCCGTAGTCAGAATCAAACCCGGGTCTCTGGCGCTGTAAGGCGGCAGCTCTAGCGCTGTTCCACCTTGCCTGCTGCCCGAATGCACTGAATGTTTTTACCCAAGGTACGGGATTCAAGAACCAGGACTGGGTTTAAGGTGAGCAGATAAAGATTAAATAGAAACTTGAGGAGCAACTTTTTCACTCACTGGGTGGAGGGTATGTGGAAGGAGCTGCCATTATATACATTAATTGGCTTGGTAAAAAATAAAAATTGTTCCTAGTGTAGGATGGTGTTAGTGTGCGGGGATCGCTGGTTGGTGCGGACTCAGTGGGCCGAAGGGTCTGTTTCTGCGCTGTATCTCTAAACTAAACTAAACCATTAACAGTGAAGGAAGGAACTGCAGATGCTGGTTTAAACCGAAGATAGACACAAAATGCTGGAGTAACTCATTGGGACGGGCAGCATCTCTGGAGAGAAGGAATGGGTGACGTTTCTGGTCGAGACCCTTCTTCAGGCTGAATCAGGGGAGAGGGAAACGAGAGATATAGATGGTGATGTAGAGAGATATAGAGCAAATTAATGAAAGACGTGCAAAAAAAGTAACGATGATAACGAAACAATGTTGGCTGTGTGCTGGCTGGGAACGAGAAGCTGGTGCGACTTGGGTGGGGGAGGGATGGAGAGAGAGGGAATGCAGGGGTTGCTTGAAGTTAGAGAAATCAATATTCATACCGGACCGAGTAGGAATGGGTGACGTTTTGGAACGAGACCCTTCTACATTGACAGCATTGATGTGCAGCTGGATCTAGGAGTCCAGGTTCACAGCTCACTGTAGGAGGCAGCACGAGTAGATAGGGTGCGTGGCATTGACAGAGAGCCGGGTTCGGCAGTGACCACTCCGACATTCACAGTAACACGGTGAACTCAGGTGCTTTATTCTATTTACAGCGGCAAAAATGTCCAGGACCACATGGGGGCGCTGCCCCTCACCGTCAGAGCGCATGTGTGAAGATGCTGGCGATCTGTGGCTGAGTGGGTTTGCTGACGACACCACGATTGGAGGAGTTGCAGACAGTGAGGAAGCTGTCGGAAGATACTGCGGGATGAAGATTTGATGCAGAAAGGGGCGGAGAAATGGCAGACAGAGTTTAACCCGAGCAAGAGTGCGGTGTCGCACTTTGAGAGGTTGAAAGCACAAGGAGAGGGTGTAGAGTTAATGGCAAGTCCAATAAGAGCATTTTTTTTAGCGCGGAAACAGGCCCTTCGGCCCATCTAATCCTGACTGACCATCGATCACCCATTCACACATTAGTTCTAGTAAGTATGTAAGTTTTATTTATATAGCACGTTTTAAATCAACTCGCGTTGAAACCAAAGTGCTTTACATAAAATAAAATAAATAATAGGTTTAGATTGTAGATACAGTGTGGAAAGAAGCCCTGTGGCCCACCGAGTCCATGCCAACAAGCGATCCCCGCTCTATTCCACACACGCTGGGGACAATTTACATTTATACCAAGCCAATTAACCTACAAACCTGTACGTTTTTGGATTGTGGGAGGAAACTGAAGATCTTGGGGAAAACTCATGCAGGTCACTCCGTACAGACAAGCACCCGTAGTTACGATCGAACCTGGGTGTCTGGCGCTGTAAGGGGTAGCTCTACTGTAGCGCCAACGACTACGGGTGCTGTCTGGGGCCTGTTTCCACACTGTATCTCTAAATTAAACATAGAACGAGCGTGTGAACGGTTGATTGCTGGTCGGCACAGACTCGTTGAGCTGAAGGGCCTGTTTCCACGCTGTATCTCTGAAATAAACTAAAACTAAGCTGGGACGCATCCCACTTTGTCTTTTTTTCTCCTTCTTTATTCTGGTCTTCTCCCAGTCTGTCCATCGGGTTAGAATGCCTGGACTTTTGACAGGGGCACTCGCGGGAGGAAACAGCTGGGAACTGTGCTGTGGGAGGGGCGGTGAGGAGGGAACGCTGCGCTGTGGGAGGGGCGGTGAGGAGGGAGCGCTGCGCTGTGGGAGGGGCGGTGAGGAGGGAACGCTGCGCTGGGAGGGGCGGTGAGGAGGGAACGCTGCGCTGTGGGAGGGGCGGTGGGAGGTGAGGAGGGAACGCTGCGCTGTGGGAGGGGCGGTGAGGAGGGAACGCTGCGCTGTGGGAGGGGCGGTGAGGAGGGAACGCTGCGCTGTGGGAGGGGCGGTGAGGAGGGAAGCGCTGCGGGGGGTGCGGTGAGGAGAGCGATCTGCGGTGAGGAGGGGCTGGGAGAAAGGAGTGCTGTGTTGTGGAAGGGATGATGATGAAAGCGCTGTTCTGTGAGAGGAACTGTTCACCCCTTACCCACAGACACCCCCTGTCCCTCGGTCTCCCTCACTTCCCCTCAAATCCTCCTCCCTCACAACACAGACCATCCTCCACTCGGTTCCTCACAAGTCCCTCCTCCCAAGGTCTCAACCCAAATCATCGCCCATCCATGTCCTGCATGGATGCTGCCTGACCCGCTGAGTTACTCCAGCATTTAAAAAAAATGTGTAATGCATCACGGTGGCGCAGCGATAGAGTTACTGCCTTACAGTGAATGCAGCGCCGGACACCCCTGATCCATCCCGACTACGGCTGCCGTCTGTACAGAGTTTGTACGTTCTCGCTGTGACCTGCGCGGATTTTCTCCGAGATCATTGGTTTCTTCCGCACTCCAAAGACGTACAGGTTTGTAGGTTAATTGGCTTGGTAAATGTAAAAATTGTCCCCAGTAGGTGCAGGATAATGTTAATGTGCAGGGATCGCTGGTCGGTCCGGACCCGGTGGGTCGAATGGCCTGTAACTCGAAACTAAAATAAATCATCTGCAGTTCCTCGAGTCTCGCCTCCATTTCCTGACACTGCCCTCACCCTCCCTCCCGCCCGCACTCACCGGGGTCCCACACACACACATGCACTCGTTGCCCACCTCGGGAGCCTCACGGCGGCCAGAGGAGCAGGGACCACGTCGCAAATGCATCGGATATAGACTGGGGAAACAACTCGCATGAGCCACGTGTTGATGCAGCGTAACAGAGGGTGAAGCCGGCCGGCCTCAGTCACATTCTCAAAATATACCAGAGGAGAAATGGAAGGTGGAAGGATCTAACCAAGGACTTGCTCTCAGAAAGCACATATCTATTTAGATTTCATGTGGGGGAAAAAACTCATGTCAGCATGCATCATTAGAAAAGGAGAAAGAGGAAATAAAATAGGCAACTAATATTTTGTACAAACCAATGGCAAGTATGGCTTCATAATTCCACTTCATGTTCGTATAACGGAGCTTCTCCCAGTCACTTATTTCTTTAAAATCTTCCTTGGAAAAATAGCCAGCAATGTCTTTGAAATGGTCAGAATCCTGGAAAAACAAACATTGTACCTGATACACGTTGGTGCATAATCGGTAATCATCAGATATTAGTTCCAAAACAGATTTAAAAATATCATTTATTTATTTAAAGTTGGAAAATTCCAGGATATTGAATCATAACTTAAAATTAACAGGTAGACAAAAGTTCTGGAGAAACTCAGTGGGTGCGGCAGAATCTATGGAGCGAAGGCCCGAAACGTTGCCTATTTTCTTTGCTCCATTGGTGCTGCCACACCCGCTGAGTTTCTCCAGCAGTTTTGTCTACCTTCGATTTTCCAGCATCTGCAGTTCTTTCTTAAACTTAAAATTAACAGGTAACTTCTTCAGGATAGAAATGAGGTATTTCTTCATGCAGAATATAGTGATTTTTTTTTTCTAGGGTTGTAAGAAATCAGATGGTAATTGCATTCCAGCAAGATCAAAACATTATTGATTCAAAGAAGTAATAAACCATATCACAGCATGAGAGGAAACTGCATTTAAAGTGCAGGTCAGGAGTGATCTGCCTGAAAGGTCCAGACCCAAAATGTTGCCTGTCAAGATTCAAGATTGCAGCTGACAGCAAATAGACATCAGTATCTACATATCTGGCAATGAAGACAGTGACTATCATGGGCTTCCCCCACACTGCAGTCAGGAGCAGCACCCAGTGGCTGCTGCAAAACCACTATTGTAAAAAAGAATAAATTGTCAGTGGTAATCAGCAAGCCAGGCAGCATCTGTGGAGGTAGAAACTGAGTGAATGTTTCAGGTTAATATTCTTTCTTCACAGCTGGGGAAAGTTGCCAGATGGAGACAGACAACTAGAAGGATGAGGGAGATGGTCTGAATGGCCTCCCAGATCAATATTAATGTCAGTGATCCACTCCAGAGCCCAGGGAACTCATCCACTCCTCACTGACACCAATTCCTGGGGTTGTGATGGTCTGAGAAGGAGCAGCAGCATGTTCCCCGTTCCCAGGCCCCTGAGAGGACATTTATCCGGCATCTTCTGCCCATTCTCCATGTCAAAGCTCCCTGGAGTCTCACCTCTGAGCCCTGCGTCCCAGACATGGTCTCGTCTCCTTCAGCAGCTCCTCGGTCTCCCTTCCTGAGCTCAGACACCCACTTCTCCTCACCTCACCTCCGCTCACTTCTCCTCACCTACACCCCGACTAAACCCCTCGCCTCAACCAAACCTCACACCTCACTACTAAAGGTAGCCAAAAATGCTGGATAAACTCAGCGGGTGAGGCAGCATCTATGGAGCAAAGGAATAGGTGACGTCTTCAGTCTGAAGAAGGGTCTCGAGCTGAAATGTCACCTATTCCTTAGCTCCATAGATGCTGCCTCACCCGCTGAGTTTCCCCAGCATTTTTGCCTACCTTCGATTTTTCCAGCATCTGCAGTAGCAATGTTACAAAATTTTGAGATTTTGTAAATCCAGCCTGCAATTTATCCCATCAGATAAAGCATAAAAAGAAGTTTAATTTGACACCTAATTCACTTTCATATCTTCAATATTAAAAAAAGTTAAGGCCATTCTCATACTCGGAAATTGGCATCTTGTTCCCTATTGCTTTTCTATTGACTTAACACAAAAGCTGCGGTCGAGGACAGTCAAAAGCCCATAACTTCCATAAAAATTAAGAGAACCGAATGAAATTTTCTATTATTATAGACTGAAGCATTCTGAAACAAATATAAAACATCTTACTTGGAAGACCTGAAATTAAAGCATATAATTAGTTAATTACCTAATTGTAATTACAAAATTGACTGTTGTGACGGAAATAGTAATAAACACCCAGACTGCCACTGAAAATTCAAAAATGGGATATTCTCAAGATCAGAACTTTAATATTATTGTATAAGATGCTGTAAGTCTGTAACAGATAGGTAAATAAATTACAATTTCTAGCAGTAGACCACGTCTTTATGGAGAAGATCAGTTGCTAGCTGGTACATTGGCATGTCATAATCAGCAGCATCATCATACTCCTCAGATTGTAACCAATAAGCAACTCTGTACACCTTGTTTTTCCTCAACTTTTCAGTGTTGGCATTGTAAACTACAAGTTTTTGCTCTTCAAACCACACATGACATGCCTTTCTGCCCACTACTTTCCCATTAAGAATGTCCTGTAGATTCCATTTAACAAAAGGAATTATTTTTAAAATAACTATCCAAATAACAAACTAATCCCATTTACACGGGAATTCACGATATAACATCATGCAGACTGCAGTTCTTAAACCTCGCATCTCCAGTTCTACTAAACCTCCCTCGACTAAATTTCACCTCAACTAAACCTCACACCTCAACTAAATCCTCACCTCGACTAAACTTTACCTCACCTCAACTAAACCCCTCAATCACCTCGACCACCCGATTAAATCTTATCTCTGTTTGCTTCGCTGTCACCTTCTCCTCGCTAACAATGATCTATTCTACATTTTCCTCGAACATCATAACCTTTGTCTCGTTTCCACACCTTTCACTTCCTTATCTCCGTGTCTCTCTCTCCCCTCACTCTGTCTGAAGAAGGGTCTCGACCCGAAACATCACCCTTTCATTCTCTCCAATTTTCAGATTCGGGGATAGTTTCTTCCCAGCTATTATCAGGCAACTGAATCATCCTACAACAACCAGAGAGCAGTGCTGAACTCCTAACTACCTCTTCGATGACCCTAAGACTATCCTTGATCAGTCTTTGCTGGTTTTAGCTTACACTAAACATTATTCCCTTATCGTGTATCTGTACACTGAAAAGGGAACAATTGTTATCATGCATAGTAAGGAACTGCAGGTGCTGGTTTAAATCATAGATAGACACAAAATGCTGGCGTAACTCAGCGGGCCAGGCAGCATCTCTGAATAGAAGGAATGGGTGGTATTTCGATTCGAGACCCTTCTGTTATCCACAGATGCTGCCTGTCCCGTTGAGGTACTCCAGCATTTTGTGTCTATCTTCGATTATAATCATGTGTTGTCTTTCCGCTGACTGGTTAGCACGTAACAAAAGCTTTTCGCTATATCTCGGTACACAAGACAATGAACATAGATAACATAGAATTATAGAAAATAGGTGCAGGAGTAGGCCATTCGGCCCTTCCAGCTAGCACCGCCATTCAATATGATCATGGCTGATCATCCAGAATCAGTATCCCGTTCCTGCTTTCTCCATATCTCTTGATACCGTTAGCGATAAGAGCTAAAACTAACGCTCTCTTGAAAACATCCAGTACATTGTCCTCCACTGCCTTCTGTATTAGAGAATTCCACAGATTCACAACTCTCTGGGTGAAAAAGTTTTTCCTTGTCTCAGTCCTAAATGGCCTACCGCTAATACTTAAACTGTGACCCCTGATTCTGGACTCCCCCAACATCGGGAACATTTTTCCTGCATCTAGCCTGTCCACTCCCTTAAGAATGTTATATGTTTCTATAAGATTCCCTCTCATCCTTCTAAATTCCAGTGAATTCAAGCCCAGTCGACCCATTCTTTCATCATATGTCAGTCCTGCCATCCCGGGAATTAACCTGGTGAAAATGTGTAGGAAAGAACTGCAGATGCTGGTTCAAATCGAAGGTAGACAAAACATTCTGGAAAAACTCAGTGGGACAAGCATCATCTCTGAAGAGAAGGAATGGGTGACGTTTCAGATTCAAGACGCTTCTTCAGACCTGGTGAACCTACGCAGCACTGCCTCAATAGCAAGAATACTAAACTAAACTCTCCAGAGATACTGCCTGTCCCGCTGAGTTACTCCGGCACTTTCATCCCTGATGGGGCATGACTGACTTTAGATTCTGCCCTCAACAGCGCCCTGCAGACTGTCTCCGGATGCCCACGAGCCTCCCCAGTAAACCAACTGCCCGTCCTCGCTGGCATCGCCCCAGCCAACATCAGACGAGAAGCAGCCACTCTGGCCCTCTCTCGAAAGGCACAGACCAGTGAATCCCGCCTCCTCCATCAGAGCGTCACAGAGACACCGCGACGTGTGCGCCTGAAGTCACGGCGCCCCTTTGCCACGCAAGCCCAAGAGCTGCTCTGCACAACACTGGCTGACGCTTCTAAGTCCGCCTGGGTCAAGACGAGATGGAGAGACCAGTGGAAGTCAGCGGAACCATCTAGGCTACACCATTACATCGATGACCCCATGGACGTCCTTGGCCAGGACCTGCCCCGAAAGTAGTGGACAACCCTCAACCACTTGAGGACAGGCGTCGGACGCTATGGAGTAGCGAAGAAGAGGTGGGGCCTCGTGGACAGCGCCTCCTGCGAGTGTGGGGACCCAACACAGACAGTGGAGCACATAGTCACCAGTTGCCCCAAACACCGGCCACCGAATGGTGAACGAGGTCTGATTGACCAGGACGATGACACGTGGCCTGGCTCGCCTCAACGGACCTGCAGGTCTAAAAGACATACGACAGAAGAAGAAGAAGCGGAGGGAATGCTGTAATGTGGGAAGAGTCCCTCACTATCTCTGCAAACCTATTCTGGCTCTGACCCTATTCCTGGTCTCTGTAACCCCCTCCCCACCGGCCCCTACACCCTTCCCTGTCAAATTGGAGGTATATAATCTAACGGGTGTGACAGTCTCCTGTTCCACAGTGCCATGGTTAGGGTGCTCATTTGGACAAGACTGCACTGATTCAAGAATTGTATAGGAAATAACTGCAGATACTGGTTTGAATCGAAGATAGACACAAAATGCTGCCCGAATGCACTGAATGTTTTTCCCCAAGGTACGGGATTCAAGAACCAGAGGACTTGGGTTTAAGGTGAGCAGATAAAGATTAAATAGAAACTTGAGGAGCAACTTTTTCACTCACTGGGTGGAGGGTATGTGGAAGGAGCTGCCATTATATGCATTAATTAGCTTGGTAAAAAAGTAAAAATTGTTCCTAGTGTAGGATGGTGTTAGTGTGCGGCGATTGCTGGTTGGTGCGGACTCAGTGGGCCGAAGGGTCTGTTTCTGCGCTGTATCTCTAAACTAAACTAAACCATTAACAGTGAAGGAAGGAACTGCAGATGCTGGTTTAAACCGAAGATAGACACAAAATGCTGGAGTAACTCATTGGGACAGCAGCATCTCTGGAGAGAAGGAATAGGTGATGTTTCAGGTCAGAAAAAGGGTCTCGACCCGAAACATCACCCATTCCTTCTCTCCAGAGATGCTGCCTGACTCGCTGAGTTACTGATTCAAGAATGCCTGGGATTGCGCAAGGCAAGTTTGCCTGACTAACTCCGCAAAGTTTTTCAATGCATTAGCAGAGGGACAAAACCTAGAACAGCGAATGGCACAGGAACAGGCGCTTCGGCCCACGTCTGTGCCGAACACGATGCCAAATTAATCTCGAACTCTGCATTCCCTGCATGTCCATTTGTCTATCTAAAGGCCATCAAAACACCACTAGCCTCTACCATCACCCCTAGGCCCCACCACGCTCTGGGTAAAAATCGATCCCCACTTATTTTAGATCTTGTTATGTTTAGAAATACAGCGTGGAAACAGGCCCTTCAGCCCACCGAGTCCGCGCCGACCATCGATCACCCATTCACACACTGATTCTGTGTTTAGTTCAGAGATACAGGACGGAAACAGGCCCTTCAGCCAAAGGTATCCGCGGCAACCTGCGATCCCGCACACCAGGGACATTTTACATTTACAGCAAGCCTATTACCTGTACGTCTTTGGAGTGTGGGAGGAAACCGAAGAACTCGAAGGAAACCCACGCAGGTCACGAGGAGAACGTGCAAGCTCTGTACATACAACGCATGTACTCGGGATCGAACCCGAGTCTCTGGCTCTGTGAGGCAGCAACTCTACCGCTGCGCCACCGTGACACCCATTTCAGCTTTGCCCCTCTGACCATAATTTGCCCCCGTGAGTTGTCCTCAGTGTATGAGTAAGAGTCATGGAAACAGTGAAGTGGCAGAGACTGGAGAGGCCCAACGACCTCTTGCTTCACGAGGAAGTGGACAGCTGTAGCAACAGGAAATTTAATGTGAAAAATAAAAATGTTCTTTTTACAGAATGAAGAGAGAAGTCATCGAACATTTCCCAAAAGCTGAGGGTGCAGATCAGTCCCTTTATTAATCAAAGTGCTGGAGGAGCTCAGCGGATCTGCGGAGGGAGTGGACTAGTATCACCAGTTCCTTGTTTCTACAAATGACATTTCAGGTTGAGTCCCTTCTCCAGTCTGGGGGAATAGAGGGTAGAAAACTGGAAAAGCAAGGTCATAGTCATACAGAGTGATACAGCGTGGAAACAGGCCCTTCGGCCCAACTTGCCCATAACGGCCAACATGTCCCAGCAAACCTGTCCAATCCATGTACCTAGACACAAAATGCTGGAGTAACTCAGCAGGACAGGCAGTATCTCTGGAGAAAAAGGAATGGTCGAGGTTTCGGGTCGAAACACTTCTTCAGACCTATCCATGTACCTGTATGTTTCTTAAACTTTGGGATAGTCAATGCCTCAACGACCTCCCCTGGCATCTTGTTCCTTACACCCACCACCCTTTGTGTGACAATGTTACCCCTCAGATCCCTATCAAATCTTCTCCCCCTCGCACCATAAACCTATGTCCTCTGATTCACCTACTCTGGGCAAAGGACTCTGTGTGTCTACCCGATCTATTCCTCTCATGATTTTATACACCTCCAGAAGATCACCCTCATCTTCCTGCACTCCAAGAATTACTCATCCTCTCCTTATAGCTCAGACCACAGAGTCCTGGCAACATCCTCGTAAATCTCCGTACGCTTTCCAGCTGAAAACATCTTTCCTATCACACGGTGCCCAGAACTGAACGCACATATTCTAAATACGGCCTCACCAACGTCTTATACAACAGCAAGATGACCTCCCAACTTCTACACTGTGCGGACTGTGTGAGCAGGTGTGAACGGGTCAAAGCCTGGCAAGTGATAGGTGGATACAGGTGAGGGGGTGATCGGTAGATGAGTAGACTAGGCGGGAGAGTCTAGGACCAGAGGCACAGCCTCAGAATTGAAGGACGTTCGTTTGGGAAGGCGAAAAGGAGGAGTTTTTTTAGTCAGAGGGTGGCAAATATGTGGAATTCTTTGCCACAGAACGCTGTGGAGGCCAAGTCCATTGATATTTTTAAGGTACAAGATAGATTATTGATTATAATGGGTGTCAGAGGTTATGGGGAGAAGGCAGGAGAATGGGGTTGATAGGGAAAGATAGACCACCCATGATTGAATGGCGGTGTAGACTTGATGGGCCGAATGGCCTAATTCGGTTCCTATCATAAGGACATAAGGAATAGTAGTAGAAGAACGCCCTTTAATTCTGAGGGTATGACCTCTAGTCCTCAACTCTCCCACTTGTAGAAACTTCCTCTCCACATCCACTCTCTCCAAGCCTTTCACTATTCTGTATGTTTCAATGAGGTCCCCCCTCATTCTTCTAAACTCCAGCAAGTACAGGCCCAGTGCTAACAAACAGTTAACGTACTGATTCCTGGGATTATTCTTGTAAGCCTTCTCTGGACCATCTCCAGAGCCATCCTTGCTCAGATACGGTGCCCTAAATTACTCACCATATTCCAAAAAAGCGGCCTTACCAGCGCCTTATAGAGCCTCAGCATTATATCCCTGTTTTTGTAAACAAGCCCTATTGAAATATATGCTAGCATTAACCCTTCTTCAGACTGAGAAGGGGGGAGGGAAACAAGAGATATGGACGGTGATGTAGAGAGATATAAAACAAATGAATGAAAGATATTCAAAAAAGTAACAACGGTAAAGGAAACGGGCCATTGCTAATGGTTTACTATGTGAGAACGAGAAGCTGGTGTGAGTTGGGAGGTGGAGGGATGGAGAGAGACGGAACGCAGGGGTTACTTGATGTTAGAGAAATCAATATTCATATCACACTGAGAGGTGGCAAGGGAGGCGGTGCAAAAGCATCGACAATAGTCGGCAGGTCCGTCCGACAGAACTAAAATCTGTCATAAAGAGGTCTGTTATCACGAGGGTTTACGGTTGAGAGGTGAATTTAGTTGAAGAAGGAACCGCAGATGCTGGCTTAAACCAAAGATAGACACAAAAAGCGGGAGTAACTCAATGGGTTAGTTTAGTTTAGTTTAGAGGTGCAGCGCGGAAACAGGCCCTTCAGCCCACCAAGACTGCGACGAACATCGATCACCCGTTTACACTAGGTATGTGTTTAGTTTAGAGATACATCACGGAAACAGGCCCTTCGGCCCACCGTGTCCGCGCCAACCAGCAAAGATTCCCTGCATTAGTGCGGCGGCGCAGTAACGTAGCGATTGAAACTACTGCCTTAGAGCGCGAGAGTCCCAGGTTTCAATCTTGGCTATGGGTGCTGTCTGTACGGAGTTTGCACGTGCTCCCCATGGCTGCGTGGGATTTCTCCAGGTGCATGGGTTTCCTCCCACACTCTAAAGCCGTACAGGTTTTGTGGGTTAATTGGCTTGGTAAAATGTAACAATTGTCCCCAGTGTGGTGGGGCAGTGTCAATGTGCGGGGATCGCAGGTCACCGTGGACTCAGTGGGCCGAAGGGCCTGTTTCCGTACTGCTTCTCCAAGCTAAATTAAACTAACAAATAACACACACAAATTGCTCTTACATTTATACATGAACACCACAAAAAACATATTTAATGTTATAAATTTAGTTTAGTTTAGTTTAAAGATACAACGCGGAAACAGGTCCTTTGGCCCACCAAGTCTCTGCTGACCATCGGTCCCAGCACTCTCCTACACACAGTAGGGACAATTTACATATATACCAAGCCAATTAACCTACAAAACTAGTGAGGGAGGAAACGGAAGATCTCGGGGAAAATACACGCAGGTCACGGAGAGAATGTACAAACTCTTATGGATAGGTTAGATCTCTTCAGACGGATTTGGTCTCCATATATTGAATATTTACAGGGTCATAATGGTTCGGCGCGAGGACCTGACTGAGGCCTGGATATTTGAATGGATGAAGCAATACATATAATAAATCATGAATATATCTATAAGGACGGATTAATGACGAATATTTTATTCTCCATCAAACCTTTTCCTACTCTTTATTCTTTTTCTTAACTTTTCTATTTTCTTATATCTATATAAAAAATTAAAAAAACAATATAGAAACGCATTATCTTAATCTCTTAATATTAGTACGAATATAAATATTATTAGATTTATGAGAAATATTATTAGTATTATTAGTATTTTTAGTATTTTATATTTTTAATTATATAAAATTATGTACTTTTAATGGTACAATAATTTTAAATTTAAATTTAGCGATAATATAAATATTGTTAACATTAGGAAGAAATAATGGAAATTATATAAGTTTTTACTAACTTTTTTGTATCAATAATATCATAAAATTTGGCCTTATACCTAAAAAATTAGAGATAAAAATGAAAATTACTAATAGTATGAGTTATAATGCTAATATTATAAATGTATTATTAGTATTATGTATCTCTAGTTATATAAAATATACAACTTTGAAATTTATAATTAAGGATAATACAGTATAAATAATATTATTAGTATGAATCAATTATTAAGACTATGTATTTTTACTATTGAAATATAATGTACCTGGTTATTATTTTGTTTCTATAATAAATAAAATTAAAAAAAAAAAAAAAAGAATGTACAAACTCCGTACAGACAAGCACCCGTAGTCAGAATCAAACCCGGGTCTCTGGCGCTGTAAGGTGGCAGCTCTAGCGCTGTTCCACCTTGCCTGCTGCCCGAATGCACTGAATGTTTTTACCCAAGGTACGGGATTCAAGAACCAGGACTGGGTTTAAGGTGAGCAGATAAAGATTAAATAGAAACTTGAGGAGCGACTTCCGGTGGCGCTATGGAGTGAATGGAACTCGCGCCATTCAGCTCCGTCAAAACTGCATAAAAAACGGGGGTAAAAGGGGTAAAAAGGGGTAAACCACTTACCAGAGGAGAACAGTTGTGAACGGCTCCGGTAGCGTTAAAAAGGTGCGTGACGTCATCAGGCGCGCGACTTTACTAAGATGCATCGCTCCCCTCCCCACCAAGGGAAAAAGCCTGTGAAAAGGGAAGTAGGCCTCACTGGAGCCTCGGGCTCGAGTTTGAGTGCCTCCCAGGAAGATATTTTAAAGATGGACGACCTCAAAAAAATCATTTTGGGTGAGTTGAAACAAATGCTTAAGGATATGAAAAAAGAATATAAAGAAGAAATAAAGACTTTAAGAGCCGACATCTTGGTGTATCATGAGAATTTTAAAGAAGAGTCCAAAAAGCAGCTGTAAAGACTATGATGGACGAATGGAAAGATAAAGCGGATACTGATTTGCAACAACAGATGGATGTTGTAAACCGTAAAACTGGTGAGATGGAGATGCTGCTGGATACCAAGTTGGAACCTATTATAACTTCACTTAACCGACAAAATGACGTAATCAAAGAACTGACTGAATCAGCCAAAAAGCGCCTTGCCGAGAACAAGCGTTTATCAGAATTATTACATAAAATAACTGAGAAATGCATTGACTTGGAAGGACGTCAAAGGCGTAAGAATATGCGTATTGTTGGGTTGGGTGAAGGCCGAGAGGGAAATCAAGACCCTCGAAAATTTGCTGCAAAACTTTTAAAAGATATTCTGAACTTGGACCAAGAACCTCTGCTGGGCCGAGCACACAGGGCATTGAGACGTACCCCTAGGAAGGATGCTCCCCCAAGACAGATGATTTGTGAAGTGGGCTTACCATCATGTTTTTGAAGATATGATGAAGATAATAATATGAAAGAAAAATCTCAAATATGAGGGAGACAACATCAGTATTTTTAGAGATTACCCTGCGGAAGTGGCCAAGAGAAGATCTTTATTTACAGAAACAAGAGGTATCCTGAGGAACATAAAGAATCTGAGATATGGCCTGATGTACCCGGCAACATTAAGGGTAACTTATGATAATAAGGAGCACCACTTCACCAAACATACAGAAGCTCTTGAATTCGCTCGAGATATTCAGAAGAAACTGGAAGAGGAAGGAGCAGATGAAGATGAAGGACACTGAATATTACTGATCACTTACTTAATGAGACTGATTAATGATCACTTATCTGATGATACTGTCCACCCACAGAAAAGGAGGGGGATTTACATTGAAGGAGGACTCGCAGGGAAGGAGACGGAACAATGGACATGGACTCTATCTTGGGGTCAAGGAGGGATGGATGGATTGTTTTGTATTAACTACGCCTCAAAAATGTATGTTAGCTCTCCTAATATAGTGCTACGATACTAATTGTAATTGGTATTAGTAGTATTATTAATCACTAAGTATATAAATTTAATACCCCACCCTGACATATATAGACCTTAAGGCAAAAACGGAGCTGGAATTATTAACATCCTTTTTTTTTCACGGTAGTCCGTAGATTATTAGCCACTCTAGTGTGGCTTACACTAACACTAACTGCACTAACTATAGTTGTAGTCACTTTTTTTCCCCCTTTACACTTTATTAACATCACCTACTTTACTTACATTTTTTATTATTATTTTTATATGTATTTTATTTCATATTATATACTATACCAGTGATCAGAATACCATTAGTTTCAATATAATTATGGAGAGAGTCAGAACTGGACCTAGGGTGGAGATTTTTGATTGGAAAAAGGCTAACTTTGAGGGAATGCGTAAGGATTTTAAAAGAGTGAATTGGGACACTTTGTTTCATGGGAAGGATGTAGAAGAGAAATGGAGGACATTTAAAGGAGAAATCGTAAGAGTACAGAATCTTTATGTCCCTGTTAGGTTGAAAGGAAATAGTAAAAATTGGAAAGAGCCATGGTTTTCAAGGGGAAATTGGACACTTGTTTCGAAAAAAGAGAGATATCTACAATAATTATAGGGAGGCATGGAGTAAATGAGGTGCTAGAGGAGTATAAAGAATGTAAAAAGAATCTTAAGAAAGAAATTAGGACAGCTAAAAGAAGATATGAGGTTGCTTTGGCAAGAAAGGTGAAAGTAAATCCAAAGGGTTTTCTACAGATATATTAATAGCAAAAGGATAACGAGGGATAAAATTGGACCATTAGAGAACCAGAATGGACAGCTATCTGCAGAGCCAAAAGAGATGGGAGAGATATTTGAACAATTTCTTTTCTTCGGTATTCACCAAGGAGAAGGATATTGAACTCTGTGAGGTAAGGGAAAAAAGTAGAGTAGCTATGGAAACTATGAGATTCAAAGAGGAGGAAGTACTGACACTTTTGGAAAAATATAAATTTGGATAAGTCTCCAGGTCCTGACAGGGATATTCCCTAGGACATTGAGGGAAGTTAGTGTAGAAATAGCAGGAGCTATGACAGAAATATTTCAAATGTCATTAGAAATGGGGAATAGTGCCGGAGGATTGGCGTACTGCGCATGTTGTTCCATTGTTTTTTTAAAAAGGGTTCAAAGATAAACCTAGCAATTATAGACCTATTAGTTTGACGTCAGTGGTGGGCAAATTAATGGAAAGGATAACTTAGAGAAATATATATAAGCATCTGGATAAACAGGGTCTGATCAGGAACAGTCAACATGGATTTGTGCCTGGAAGGTCATGTTTGACAAACCTTCTTGAATTTTTTGAAGCGGTAACTAGGGAAATTGATGAGGTAAAGCAGGATGTTGTCTATATGGATTTCAGTAAGGCCTTTGACAAGGTTCCCCATGGAAGGTTGGTTAAGAAGGTTCAATCTTTGGGTGTTAATGGCGGAGTAGCAAGATGGATTCAACAGTGGCTGAATGGGAGATGTCAGAGAGTAATGGTGGATGGCTGTTTGTCAGGTTGGAAGCCGGTGACCAGTGGGGGTGCCTCAGGGATCTGTGTTGGGTCCACTGTTGTTTGTCATGTACATCAATGATCTGGATGATGGGGTGGAAAATTGGATAAGTATGCAGATGATACTAAGATAGGTGGTGTTGTGGATAATGAAGTAGATTTTCAAAGTCTACAGAGAGATTTGGGCCATTTGGAAAAAAGTGGCTGAAAGATGGCAGATGGAGTTTAATGCTGTTAAGTGTGAAGTGCTACATCTTGGCAGGACAAATCAAAATAGGACGTACATGGTAAATGGTAGGGAATTGAGGAATGCTGTGGAACAGAGGGATCTAGGAATAACTGTGCATAGTTCCCTGAAGGTGGAATCGCATGTAGATAGGGTGGTAAAGAAAGCCTTTGGTGTGCTGGCCTTTATAAATCAGAGCATTGAATATAGGAGTAGGGAAGTAATGTTAAAATTGTAACAAGGCATTGGTAAGACCAATTCCTGGAGTATGGTGTACAATTTTGGTCGCCTAATTATAGGAAGAATGTCAACAAAATAGAGCGAGTACAGAGGAGATTTACTAGAATGTTGCCAGGGTTCCAGCAACTATGTTACAGAGAAAGGTTGAACAAGTTTAGGTCTTTATTCTTTGGAGCGCAGAAGGTTAAGGGGGGACTTGATTGAGGTCTTTAAAATGATGAAAGGGATAGACAGAGTTGACGTGGATACATTTTTCCCATTGAGGGTAGGGAAGATTCAAACAAGAGGGCATGACATGAGAATTAAGGGACAGAAGTTTAGGGTAACGTGAGGGGGGAACTTCTTTACTCAGAGGATGGTGGCTGTGTGGAATGAGCTTCCAGCAGAAGTGGTGGAGGCAGGATCGATTTTAACATTTAAAAGTAAAGTGGATAGGTATATGGACGTGAAGGGAATGGAGGGGTATGGTCTGAGTGCAGGTAAATGGGACTAGGGGGAAACAAATAGTCGGCACGGACTGGAAGGGCCGAGAGGGCCTGTTTCCGTGCTGTAATTGTTATATGGTTATATTTTATATGGTTATATGGATTTGAGTATGATTGGTATTATAGTTAGTTCAAGGAGACGTGTGTATAAGACAATGTTACAGATATTAAATTTCATCGATGTCTGGGTATTGGGTTGGGTTGGATGAGCTGAGACATCTACTCCATTATAAACCACCTTAATAATAAAATGTATGATATCAATACTCGGATTGGGGGTGATGGAATTACCTTCTGTAGTTGGAATGTTAAGGAATTAACGAACCAATTAAAAGAGGTAAGGTTTTAGCTCAATTAAATAGATTGAAATCTGATATTATTTTTCTCCAAGAGACACACCTTAAAAAAGACGCGCAGTATAGATTAACAGCAAAATGGATTTTCCAACGTATATCACTCTTCATTTTACACATAAGTCTAGAGGGGTAGCAATAATTATTCGTAAAGGTATACCTTTTAAACAAAGCTCAATAATAGAAGATGTTGAGGGGTAGATATAATAATTACAGGTGAATTTATATTCTAAAAAAGTAATCCTTATGATATATATGGTCCTAATTTTGATAATCCATTATTCTTCAAGAAAATATTTAACAATATCCCTATATCCACTCAACATAATCTAATAATTGGAGGTGATTTTAATTGTACCTTAGATAATTATTTAGATAGATCATCAACGAAAAGGAAAAAACCACTTCTAAGTCAAGTACATTTATAAATTATTTTATTAATACAGCAAACGTTAAGGATATCTGGAGAACTGATAACCCATCTGGTCGCGAATATTCATTCTTTTCACCTGTATTTGGAACCTACTCGAGGATAGACTATTTTTTAATAGATTCAAAATTAATCCCATTTACATAAGACTCAAAATATCATAATATTATTATCTCGGATCACGCTCCATTAACATTTAAGATAAAATTAAAAGATATAATTATTAAAACCTCTAACTGGAGATTCAACCCCCAAATAATAAAGGATAGGGCTTGTTATGATTACTTGGTAAAACAGATTAAATTATTTTTTGAAACTAATGACAAACCTGGAATTTCGCCATCATTGCTCTGAGATACATTTAAAGCATTTATGCGTGATGCGATAATATCAGCACACGCATACTTTAATAAGGAAAATCGAAAGACTCAAAAGTTGGAAAATGAAATGAAACAATTAGATATTGAAAATGCAATATCCCCTTCTAAGGGATTAAGTAATAAAATTGCATCATTAAAATACAAGCTAAATAAAATATACTCAAATCAGATTATTAAACTTTTTCAACAGACTAAACAAGCACACTTTGAATTTGGGGATAAATCCACAAAAATTACTGGGCACGACAGCTTTAGAAAATTAAAATGAGGGAGAAATGATACATAAAATTAGATCTGATCGAGGAGAACAATTGACTTTACCAAAAGATATCAATGATACATTTTAACAATATTATCAAAATCTTTACTTATCTAAACTAGTAGGACAATCAGATGGAATGGAAACATTCCTACAAGAATGTCATATTAATAGTTTTAGATCAGGAAGGTAGAGACTTGTTAAACGCTGAATATCTCAGTAAAAGATATTGAAGAATCAATTGGATCATTAAAAAACTGGAAAAAGCTGCAGGCCCTGATGGCTTAGGTGTTTGAATTTTATAAGAAGTTTCATGATCTGATCTCTCCACGCTTACATACAATATATAAATATGCTTATGAACAAGGAAAGTTACCAGAATCATTAAATGAGTCTATAATTACACTTATTCCTAAAGCTGATAAAGATTTGGAAGACCCTGGATCATACAGAGCAATAGCTCTTTTAAATACTGATCAAAAAATACTAACTAAAATTTTATCTCGGAGGCTAAGTTTAGTGATTAATAAATTAATACATCATGACCAAACAGGTTTTATTCCAAAACGCTATTCATCCTATAATCTGAGACGTCTATTCAATGTCATGTACTCAAAAACAGTGAATGATATTGAACTAGCTGTCATATCCTTAGATGCTGAAAAAGCATTTGATCAGGTTGCTGGCCATATTTATTTAAAATAATGCAGAAATTTCAACTGGGGGATAGATTCTCCAAATGGGTAAAAATCATATACTCGAATCCAACTGCAAGAATATTAACAAATCAAATGCTATCAGCAAAATTTAATACTCTTTAGGGGTTGTAGACAAGGATGCCCGTTATCACCATTACTATTTGCTCTGGTAATAGAACCATTAGCCGAAATGATTAGATCAGAACCAGAAATATATGGATATAAATACCAAAAAACCACGAATAAAAAATCTCTATACTCAGATGACATCTTAAGTTATATTACAAAACCGGAGATTAGTTATTCCCAATCTATTTAATGTTATAACTAAGTTTAGTACATTTTCTGGGTATAGAATTAATTGGAATAAAAGTGAAATTATGCCTAAACTGGAATAAAATTAAATATATTAGAACAATTCCCACTTAAAATAGTCACGGACAAACTCAAATATCCTAGGAATTAATGTATCTAAATCGTATAACTGTCTATTTAAATATAATTACCCTCAATTATTAAATAAATTTAAAAAAATATATTTTATATTGGAAAACACTACCTATATCAATGATCGGTAGAATAAATGCTATAAAAATGATTTTTTTACCACAATTGTTATATTTATTTCAAGCAATCCCTTTATATCTCCCCCTAAAATGTTTTTTAAAAACATAGATACTTTGGTTAATAGTTTTAATTGGGACTATAAAAACCATCGAATAAGTAAAAAACATCTATGTAAATCTAAAATAAATGGTGGACTAGCACTACCAAATTTCCTTATATTATTTCTGGGCAGTTCAGATTAAAGAATATGAATTTTTGGTTGGTAAATTTAGATCATGACCAAGCTGGCTAAAGATGGAAAAGGAAGACTGTTTTGCCTTTTGATGTAGGTTCGATTCTTTTTGCACCAAGGGAAGTACAAAACAAAATGTATGGTAATAACCTATAATTCATAGCAATAGACGTATTTGGAAACAAATAGTTAAGACCCTACATAATGGATAATTTGTCACTTTGTTTGTCAAATTATGAATAATCCTTTGTTTAAGCCCTCTGTATTGGACAAGGGGTTTTTAAACACTGGAATGATTTAGGAATTAAAAGGATAGAACACCTTTACAAGGAAGGAAAATTTATTTCATTTCAAGTTACAGGATATCTATGGATTGCAGTCAAATAACATATTTAGGTATTTACAAAATTAGAAATTATATTAAGTCAAATACGGTAAGGACTATAAAAATAGAAAACCAGGATTATTAGATGAATTGTTAATAAACACCCAAATACAGAAAAATTAATAGCGTATATATATATAATACTATTTTGGATAAGGAAATCCCAACTTCGGAAATATATCGACAAACATGGGAAAATGAAATGGGTTTATCTAAAACGAAGGAAACTTGGGAAGAAAGCCTACAATGTATACATCGTTGCTCAATAAATGCTAGACATATATTGATACAATTTAAGGTATTACACAGATTAAATTATTCAAAAACGAAATTAAATAGAATTTATTCTAACATTTCTCCTATTTGTGATAAATTGTCAGAACTTGGAAGCTAATTTAACCATAGTTTTGTAACATGTATAAAACTTAATTATTATTGGACAGAAATCTTTAGAGTTATCTCTGAAGTTCTTAAAATTTAAACCTCGACCCAGATCCAAAATTAATAATATTAGGAGTTCCGGATTCAAAATCTAATATTAACAGTAAACCAAAGAAATTTCTTGGATTACTGTTTGATAATAGGGAAAAAATTAATATTGAAATTTTGGAAGGGAACATTATCCCCCACAATTTAAAATGTGGACAGTGGAAATGTTGGAGACGTTACATTTGGAAAGAATCAGATTTGTCCTAATGGACAAATACAAACTCTTTTTTGAACAGATATGGTCTCCATCTACAGAATATTTGAAGGGGTAGCTGTTCTTGACATCACAACTCAATGGGTACCCGGAAGGATGGGCAGGATTAGATGAAAATAACTCTCTGTTTTTCTTTTTTGATTTGTTTATACATGTCTCCATTGATTATCGCTATTTGAAATTGTGTTTATTCACTATTAAGATGTATACTATAATCTCTCTTTTTTTCTATTATAATACTTTATTTTAATTAAATACATATAACAAGAATATTATACATATATTATTTTTTTTCTTCTCTCTTTTCTCTTTCTCTTTCTTTATAATCAAAATTATTTAATCATCATTCTTATTGATTAAAATCTATTCTTTTCTTTTTCTACTTTAAAAAAAAATAGAAGTTTATAAGAACTATTCGTAACATTCGTATACTTATTGAAATAAGTTGGTTGTGTATTTGAAAAGTTATTATACCGTTGTTGTGATGGATTCCTTTTTAATAAAAATATTATTACAGAAACCTGAGGAGCAACTTTTTCACTCACTGGGTGGAGTGTATGTGGAAGGAGCTGCCATTATATACATTAATTGGCTTGGTAAAAAATAAAAATTGTTCCTAGTGTAGGATAGTGTTAGTTTGCGGGGATCGCTGGTTGGTGCGGTCTCAGTGGGCCGAAGGGTCTGTTTCTGCGCTGTATCTCTAAACTAAACTAAACCATTAACAGTGAAGGAAGGAACTGCAGATGCTGGTTTAAACCGAAGATAACACAAAATGCTGGAGTAACTCATTGGGACAGGCAGCATCTCTGGATAGAAGGAATGGGTGACGTTTCTGGTCGAGACCCTTCTTCAGACTGAATCAGGGGAGAGGGAAACGAGAGATATAGACGGTGATGTAGATATAGAACAAATGAATGAAAGACATGCAAAAAAAGTAACGATGATGACGAAACAATGTTGGCTGTGTGCTGGCTGGGAACGAGAAGCTGGTGTGACTTGGGTGGGGGAGGGATGGAGAGAGAGGGAATTGCAGGGGTTACTTGAAGTTTGAGAAATCATATATTCATACCGGACCGTGTAGGGAATGGGGGGGACGTTTTGGAACGAGACCTTCTACATTGACAGCATTTGATGTGCAGCTGGATCTAGGAGTCCAGGTTCACAGCTCACTGTAGGAGGCAGCACGAGTAGATAGGGTGCGTGGCATTGACAGAGAGCCGGGTTCGGCAGTCAGTGACCACTCCGACATTCACAGTAACACGGTTGAACTCAGGTGCTTTATTCTATTTTACAGCCGGCAAAAATGTCCAGAACCACATGGGGGCGCTGTCCCTCACCGTCAGAGCGCATGTGTGGAGATGCTGGCGATCTGTGGCTGCTGAGTGGGTTTGCTAACGACACCACGATTGAAGGAGTTGCAGACAGTGAGGAAGCTGTGGGAAGATACTGCGGGATGAAGATTAGATGCAGAAAGGGGCGGAGAAATGGCAGACAGAGTTTAACCCGAGCAAGAGTGCGGTGTTGCACTTTGAGAGGTTGAAAGCACAAGGAGAGGGTGTAGAGTTAATGGCAAGTCCAATAGCAGCATTTTTTTTTAGCGCGGAAACAGGCCCTTCGGCCCACCTAATCCTGACTGACCATCGATCACCCATTCACACATTAGTTCTAGTAAGTATGTATGTTTTATTCATATAGCACGTTTTAAATCAACTCGCGTTGAAACCAAAGTGCGTTACATAAAATAAATAATAAGTTTCTGTACATCCATAGAATATTTCTAGGTTTAGATTGTAGATACAGTGTGGAAAGAAGCCCTGTGGCCCACTGCGTCCATGCCAACAAGTGATCCCCGCTCTATTCCACACACGCTGGGGACAATTTACATTTATACCAAGCCAATTAACCTACAAACCTGTGTTAAAGAAGGAACTGCAGATGCTGGAGAATCGAGGGTTACACAAAAGGCTGGAGAAACTCAGCGGGTGTAGCAGCATCTAAGGAGCGAAGGAGATAGGCGACGTTTCGGGTCGAGACCCTTCTTCAGACAGGTCAGGGATCAGGGAAACGAGAGAGGGTTACACAAAAGGCTGGAGAAACTCAGCGGGTGCAGCAGAATCTAAGGAGCGAAGGAGACAGGCGACGTTTTGGGTCGAGACCCTTCTTCAGACTGGTCAGGGATCAGGGAAACGAGAGATATAGACAGTGATGTGGAGAGATAAAGAACAATGAATGAAAGATATGCAAAAAAGTATCGATGATAAAGGGAACAAACTCCACAGTGAATGCAGCGCCGGAGACCCGTGTTCCATCCCGACTGCGACTGCTGTCTGTACAGAGTTTGTACGTTCTCCCTGTGACCTGCGCGGATTTTATCCGAGATCATTGGTTTCCTCCCACACTCCAAAGACGTACAGGTTTGTAGGTTAATTGGCTTGGTAAATGTAAAAATTGTCTCTAGTGGGTGCAGGATAATGTTAATGTGCAGGGATCGCTGGTCGGCCCGGACCCGGTGGGCCGAATTGCCTGTAACTCGAAAACTAAATAAATCAATCAGCAGCTCCTCGAGTCTCGCCTCCATTTCCTGACATTGCCCTCACCCTCCCTCCCGCCCGCACACACCAGGGGGTCCCACACACACATGCACTCGTTTGCCCACCTCGGGAGCCTCACGGCGGGCAGAGGAGCAGGGACCACGCTCGCAAATGCATCGGATACAGACTGGGGAAACAACTCGCATGAGCCACGTGTTGATGCAGCGTAACAGAGGGGTGAAGCCGGCCGGCCTTCAGTCACATTCTCAAAATTATACCAGAGGAGAAATGGAAGGTGGAAGGATCTAACCAAGGACTTGCTCTCAGAAAGCACATATCTATTTAGATTTCATGTGGGGGAAAAAACTCATGTCAGCATGCATCATTAGAAAAGGAGAAAAAGGAAATAAAATAGGCAAGTAATATTTTTTACAAACCAATGGCAAGTCTGGCTTCATAATTCCGCTTCATTGTTCGTTATAACGGAGCTTCTCCCAGTCACTTATTTCTTCAAAATCTTCCTTGGAAAAATAGCCAGCAATGTCTTTGAAATGGTCAGAATCCTGGAAAAACAAACATTGCGATACACGTTGGTGCATAATCTGTAATCATCAGATATTAATTCCAAAACAGATTTTAAAATATCATTTATTTATTTAATGTAGGAAAATTCCAGGATATTGAATCACAACTTAAAATTAACAGGTAGACAAAAGTTCTGGAGAAACTCAGCGGGTGCGGCAGAATCTATGGAGCGAAGGCCCGAAACGTTGCCTATTTTCTTCGCTCCATAGATGCTGCCGCACTCGCTGAGTTTCTCCAGCAGTTTTGTCTACCTTCGATTTTCCAGCATCTGCAGTTCCTTCTTAAACTTAAAATGAACAGGTAACTTCTTCAAGATAGAAATGAGGTATGCAGCATATAGTGATTTTTTTTCTAGGGTTGTGAGAAATCAGATGGTAATTGCATTCCAGCAAGATCAAAACATTATTGATTCAAAGAAGTAATAAACCATATCACAGCATGAGAGGAAACTGCATTTAAAGTGCAGGTCAGGAGTGATCTGCCTGAAAGGTCCAGACCCAAAATGTTGCCTGTCAAGATTCAAGATTGCAGCTGACAGCCAACAGACATCAGTGTCTACATTTCTGGCAATGAAGACAGTGACTAACATGGGCTTCCCCCACACTGCAGTCAGGAGCAGCACCCAGTGGCTGCTTGAAAAATACTATCGTCTGTGGTAATCGACAACCGACAATTGTCGATGGTAATCAGCAAGCCTGGCAGCATCTGTGGAGGTAGAAACTGAGTGAATGTTTCAGGTTAATATTCTTTCCTCACAGCTGGGGAAAGTTGCCCAGATGGAGACAGACAACTAGAAGAATGAGGGAGGATGGTCTGAATGGCCTCCCAGATCAATATTAATGTCAGTGATCACTCCAGAGCCCAGGGAATTCATCCACTCCTCACTGACACCAATTCCTGGGGTTGTGATGGTCTGAGAAGGAGCAGCAGCATCTTCCCCGTTCCCAGGCCCCTGAGAGGACATTTATCTGGCATCTTCTGCCCGTTCTCCATGTCAAAGCTCCCGTGGAGTCTCACCTCTGAGCCCTGCGTCCGAGACATGGTCTTGTCTCCTTCAGCAGCTCCTCGGTCTCCCTTCCTGAGCTCAGCTACCCACTTCTCCTCACCTCACCTCCGCTCACTTCTCCTCACCTACACCCGACTAAACCCCTCGCCTCTCAACCAAACCTCACCCCACTCACTACTAAAGGTAGACAAAAATGCTGGATTAAACTCAGCGGGTGAGGCAGCATCCATGGAGCAAAGGAATAGGTGACGTCTTCAGTCTGAAGAAGGGTCTCGAGCTGAAATGTCACCTATTCCTTCGCTCCATAGATGCTGCCTCACCCGCTGAGTTTCCCCAGCATTTTTGCCTACCTTCGATTTTTTTGCAGCATCTGCAGTAGCAATGTTACAAAATTTTGAGATTTTGTAAATCCAGCCTGCAATTTATCCCATCAGATAAAGCATAAAAAGAAGTTTAATTTGACACCTAATTCACTTTCATATCTTCAATATTTAAAAAAAAAGTTATGGCCATTCTCATACTCGGAAATTGGCATCTTGTTCCCTATTGCTTTTCTATTGACTTAACACAAAAGCTGCGATCGAGGACAGTCAAAGGCCCATAACTTCCATAAAAATTAAGAGAACCAAATGAAATTTTCAATTATAGACTGAAACATTCTGAAACAAATATAAAACATCTTACTTGGAAGACCTGAAATTAAAGCATATAATTAGTTAATTACCTAATTGTAGCTAATTACAAAATTGACTGTTGTGACGGAAATAGTAATAAACACCCAGACTGCCACTGAAAATTCAAAAATGGGATATTCTCAAGATCAGAACTTTAATATTATTGTATAAGATGCTGTAAGTCTGTAACAGATAGATAAATAAATTACAATTTCTAGCATTAGACCACGTCTTTATGGAGAAGACCAGTTGCTAGCTGGTATGTTGGCAGATCATAATCAGTAGCATCATCATACTCCTCAGATTGTAACCAATAAGCAACTCTGTACACCTTGTTTTTCCTCAACTTTTCAATGTTGGCATTGTAAACTACAGGTTTTTTCTCTTCAAACCACACATGACATGCCTTTCTGCCCACTACTTTCCCATTAAGAATGTCCTGTAGATTCCATTTCTTAAGAAAAGGATAATTTTTTTAAATAACTATCCAAATAACAAACTAATCCCATTCACACAGGAATTCACGATATAACATCATGCAGACTGCAGTTCTTAAACCTCGCATCTCCAGTTCTACTGAACCTCCCTCGACTAAATTTCACCTCCCACAAATGTATTACACACGCACCCCCCACAACTGTATTACACTCGCTCCCCCTCACAACTGTATTACACTTGCTCCCCCCCACAACTGTATTACACTCGCTCCCCCTCACAACTGTATTACACTTGCTCCCCCCCACAACTGTATTACACTCGCTCCCCCTCACAACTGTATTACACTCGCTCCCTCCCACACAAACTGTATTACACTCGCTCCCCTCCCACACAACTGTATTACACTCGCTCCCCCCCACAACTGTATTACACTCTCGCTCCCCCCCCACACACAACTGTATTACACTCGCTTCCCCCCACAACTGTATTACACTCGCTCCCCCCCACACGCAACTGTTATTACACTCACCCCCCCACGCAACTTGTTTTACACTCGTCGCCCCCACACAACTAATATAATACACTCACCCCCCACAGCTGTATTTAAAACCTCACCCCCCCTCAACTGTATTACATTTCGCTCCCCCCAACTGTATTACACTCGCTCCCCCTCCCCCACAACTGTATTACACTCGCTCCCCCCTCCCCCCACAACTGTATTACACTCGCTGTATTAATTAGTCCCCCTCCCCACGACAGTATTATACTCGTCCCCCCCAAACACAACCGTATTACACTCCCCCCCACATCTGTATTACACTCGTCCGTCCCCCACACACAACTGCATTACATTCGCTCCCCCCCACAACTGTATTACACTCGTCCCCTCCCCACAACTGTATTTATACTCGCCCCCCCACAACAGTATTACACTCGCTCCCACCACACTCGCTCCCCCACACACAACTGTATTACGCTCGCTCCTCCCCACAACTGTATTACACTCGTCCCCCCCACTCACTGTATTACACTAGCTCGCCCCTCCCCACAACTGTATTATACTTGCCCCCCCCACAACTCTTATTGCACTCGCCCCCCCCCCCACACAACTGTATTACACTGTTCCACCCCACAACTGTATTACACTCGCTCCCCTCCGACACGCAACTGTATTACACTCGACCCCCCCACACAACTGTTATTACACTCGCCCCCCCCCCACAACTGTATTTACACTCGCACCCCCACAACTGTATTACACTCGCTAACCCGCACAAACAACTGTATTACACTCACTTCCCCCACAACTCTATTATACTCGCTCCCCCCACACAACTGTATTACACTCGCTTCTCCCCACAACTGTATTACACTTCCCCCCCCAAAACTGTATTACACTCGTCCCACCCCACAACTGTATTAACACTCGCTCCCTCCCCACAAGTGTATTATACTCGCCCCCCACACAACTGTATTACACTCGCTCCCCCCCCAACACAATTGTATTACACTCGCTCCCTCCCCCACGACAGTTATTACACTCGTCCCCCCAAACACAACTGTATTACACTCGTTCCCCCCCACAACTCATTTCACTCGCTCCCACCCACAACTGTATTCACCCCCCCACATCTGTATTACACTCGTCCGTCCCCCACACACAACTGTATTACACTCGTCCCCCTCCCCACAACTGTATTACACTCGCTCCCCCTCCCACACAACTGTATTACACTTGCTCCCCTCCCACTACAGTATTACACTCGTCCCCCCCAAAAACACAACTGTATTACACTCGTTCCCCCCCACAACTCTATTTCACTCGCTCCCACCCACAACTGTATTACACTCGTCCCCTCCCCACAACTGTATTATACTGCCCCCCCCACAACAGTATTACACTCGCTCCCCCCACAACTGTATTACACTCGCTCCCCCCCACACACAACTGTATTACGCTCGCTCCTCCCACAAATGTATTACACTGCTCCCCCCACAACTGTATTACACTGGTTCCCCCCACAACTCTATTACACTCGCCCCCTCCACACAACTGTATTACACTCGTCCCCCCAACAACTGTATTACATCGTCCCCCCCAACAACTGTATTACACTCGCTCCCTCCCACACGCAACTGTATTACACTCGCTCCCCCCCACAACTGTATTACACTCGCTCCCCCACACAACTGTATTACACTCGCCCCCCCACAACTGTATTACACTCGCTAACACCCATACACAACTGTATTACACTCACTCCCCCCCACACACAACTGTATTACACTCCACCCCACAACTTTATTACACTCACTCCCCCCCACAACTGTATACTCGCTCCCCCACAACTGTATTACCACTCGCTCCCCCACAACTGTATTACACTCGCTCCCCCACAACTGTATTACACTCGCTCCCCCACAACTGTATTAAACTCGCTCCCTCCCACATGCAAATGTATTACACTCGCTCCCCCCCAACATCTGTATTACACTCGCTCCCCCCCCACAACTGTATTACACTCACTCCACCATCCACACCTGTATTTTACTTCGGAGTCACGTGAGTGACTACGTGAATAGAAGCCCGTACAGCCGTTGGTGCGTCATGACGTCAGACGCTGGTGCAGTCGGGCGGTTGGAGCAGCAGCGCTCCCTCCGAGCGGTAAGTGTAAACCGCGGGTTATTCGAAGAGCTGGAGAATTCGGCGGGTGCAGCAGCATCTAAGGAGCGAAGGAGATGGGCGACGTTGTCGGGTCGAGACCCTGCTTCATACTTCACCCTCGATTCTCCAGCATTTGCAGTTCTTCGTTAAACAAGTTTAAAATGGTAAGGTTTTTTAAAAATTTTACCGCATGTTTAATTTCTGCGACGGTTTGGGTAGAGAATGTTGCAGAAAGGGAAACAAGGGTGTCGGCGAGGCGCTCCGGGGGTAGAAAGGAAAAGTGGCAGGAGAGTGTTGAGAATGGAGGCCCGTCTGGTACACCTGGTCCGGTTGCTGGCTACACAGCCAGTGGTTGCGGACCCACTGCCGGGGGGCAGTGGAGGCTTGTCAGTAGGGTGGAAGGCCACTGGCAAGTCTCTGTGGCCGTTAGATGAGTCGGGCCTGGAGGTTATACCCTCCATAGGAGAGTCCGTTTGCTCACGGCTCTCCCACGTCGAGATTCTATTTCAAAAGAATGCTCGACAGGGATGTTCCAGCTCCGTGGGGAGGAGTGGTGCCCAAGCCAGGCTGATGGAGAGCTTGTGCTAGCAGCACCTGTTTCAGGGCTGCAGAACTATCTGCTGTGAGGAGGATGTTCTACCAGGGCAGTTTGCTGACACTGTTTCTATGCTGGGGGAGAGCAGTAAAGGTGTTCGGTTGGAGGTAATTCCGAAACATTGCTGGGAAGTTTGCTGAGTGTAGAGGCAGGAAAGGCGATTGATGTAGAATTGGCCGAAGCCATTCAGTATATGCTCTCCCACCAGTTACAGGAGCTAGCTATGGATGAAGTAGCAAAGAATATAAAGCTCTGTTAATTTTGATCTCCTGAAGGTACCGGTGGTTAATCACCAAATTTGCATAGATGGGTTTGCCTGCTAGGGCCCAGGAGATGAAGTTTTTAAAAAAGTGCTTAAACTGTTGTCAGCAGGTATTACAGCTGTGGTGAAAGTTATTGATACAAATGATATGGTTGAAGCACACCAGGATGAACTGGGACTCCTTTGTAATGCATTTTGAAATTAATAATATCGGGAGGGCCGCTATTAGGCAGTGCTAACCCGAATTTGGCGAGTTGAGCCAACCGACCAGTGCACCACCAGGAAATCTGTTGTTTGGTGGTAACCTTGCAAAAAGGGTCAAAGACTGTTATGAGGTTGTTATAACCATGGCCCTCATTAAGCCAGCTGGAAGCAAGGCAAAAAAAGGTTCTCTACAAGAAGTCGAGGAAACAAGGCCGCAAGGAAAGATGCTGGTAAGGAATATAACATTGGACAGACGATGAATTAACTGATGTTCCTGTTCAAATTGGGGGAAGGTTAAAATTGTTTTCTCAAACAATGGCAGCAGTTGAAATCAGATTTGTTCATACTTAGTGTTATTGAAGGGGTTGAAAAATTGGATTTTACTATAAGGACAGTCTACCTAGTCAACATTTTCCTAGTCGTAAACTTATTTTCAGATGAGGAAAATGTTGCTTATTCAAGGCAGATTCAGTTGTTACATAAGAAGGGGTAATTGAGCCTTCTGTATATCAAAGTCAACAATTTCTGTCAAGTATATTTCCCAGATCTAAAAAGACTGGGGGGATGTAGAATTATTCTGGATTTATCCAATTTGAACAAATTTGTTTGTTATAGGCATTTCAAAATGGAGACCTTTACCACGGGCAAACATCTAGTGTCCAAAGGGTATTATATGGCAACCATTGATTCAGAATGCGTATTACGCAGTGTCTATTCATGGTGATGATAGAAGATATTTGAAATTTATTTGGATGAACTGAGCTGTGGCAATTCAGGACATTGCCGAATGGATTAACTTCAGCTCTTAGATTATTTACTAAATTGGTAAACCTGTGTTAGCTTTACTTAGAGCTCAGGGGCATGTGGTAATGGCCTATTTAGATGATATTCTGATTGTTGGAAAGACTCATGCTGAAACTCAAATCATCAGTTTCAGTTGTTAAAATCACTTTTGAACAAATGGGATTTGTTTATTCACCCAGATAAATCTAAATTATCACCAGTCCAAATTATTGATATCTGGGATTTACCTTTAATTCCAATCACATGTTGGTAACTTTGCCCAGGGATAAATTGAATCAGTTAATTGAGGACTGTGTTAATCTCGTTGGAGAATAACGGCCTTCGATTAGACAAGTAGCCAGCTTTATTGGAAGTTGTTGCAGCCTTTCCAGCTGTGCAGTATGGTCCTCTGCATTATCAACAATTACAACTATCAAAGGAACAGGCACTGAGAATACAAAGGGGCCATTTTTTGATAGGCCTATGCCGTTGTCAGCTGGGGCGATTGCTGACATACAATTGGTGGATAGTACATGTTTAAAAAAATTTAAGGAAGGTTTTGGTGGAATCACCGTCACTGATATTACAGACTGATGTAAGTGCACTGGGTTGGGGTGCAACAGATATGTCTTCTAGTTGTGGAGGCAGATGGAGAATGTGGATGAGACATCGCTTCCTCAATTTAAGAGGGATGAATTATTTAGAGTTGTTGGGCACCTGGTATGGGCTCAAAGCTTATTGTCTTACAAGGAGGGATCTGCATGTGCAGGTCAGATTGACAACACCACAGCAGTGGCATATGTAAACCACATGGGTGGAGTTAAATCAGAGATGCCAACCTTCCAGAGCACAAATCAGTAATCATAAGGCTAAAAATCAGTAATTTGGAGACAAAATCAGTAATTTTTTGCGCGAAGCAATTTTTTTTCTGCATGATGGCAAGCGCGGCTCCCACAGGCAAGCGATAGCGCATAATGTTAACATTAAATACCTGTTTGTTCATTTAGTTTGGTATTACATAAAACGTGACACACACACTCACACATATATACGCGCACACACAGACACACTCACACACACAGACACACTCACACACACTCCAGTGATGGAAATGGGTTTAGGAACTAAGGGTACTCTGGGTCCGTGAAGCTGAGGTTGGGAAGGAGGGGGGGGGGGGACTCTGTCTCTGTCTGTGTGTGTGTGTTGGCTGCAGCCATCGTCTGCTTTAGTGAGGGAAGCAGGTAGGTGATTGATCAAAAGGCCCCTAGGAGACTGTCTGATTGGCTGCCAAAAGCCAGCGCATTATGTGATTGGACACAATGCCCTTGGAGACGGCGGCTGATTGGGCGGGAGGAGACCGATTTATTGATTGGACGGGAATTTTAAGGGTAGCTGGTCGGTGATTGGACGCAACCCCCCTTAGAGACAGTCGTTGATTGGCCACCAAATAATCGGGCGCGAAAAAATAAAAATAGGAAAACAATAAAATCGAAATTACGATTTAAATCGGAAGAATATCATGCCTGATCTGCAGCAAAGATACTAGTATCCGCTCTAGTATCTTTGATCTGCAGTTCCTTCCTATTGAAGAAGAACCCTGGCCGAAACAACTCGTAATCCATTCCCTCCACAGATGCCGCGAAGCCCGCTGAGTTCCTCCCAGCACTGTGTTTTTTTATTTAACTCTTGAAATTTAAATTAGACATACAGCTGGAGTAACTCAACGGGACAGGCAGCGACTGGGAGAGAAGACTTTTTTCAGACTGAACTGAACTCTCGTCGGTGAGAGTACTTGTGATTATCTGCAGAAGGATCTCGACCAGAAAAGTCATCCACTCCCCAGAGCCGGCGCCCGTCCCACTGAGCCACCCAGCCCCCCCACCCCCTTATAATTTCCGTACTTTTTCTATAGCTGCCACCCATTTGATGTCATCCTGCACCTGCTCTGGTCCCGGCCCGCGCCGATCTGCGTGTGTGTGTGTGTGTCGGAGTCTGAGCGGAGAAGCGCCGGCACCAAGAGTGAGTGAATGCATGGACAGAACGGACGAAAGCAACCATCGTAGAGCGCAATAGGTGACATTTTGGGCAGAGACCCTTCTTCAGACTGACAATCAAGGGGAAAGGGAAACGGGAGGCATATCTTCCATTCGTTTGTCCTTAGTGCCATCTATATCTATTGTTCCTCTTTCCCCTGACGGTCTGAAGAAGGGTCTCAATCCGAAATGTCATCTATGATCGTTCCTTTCGCCCGTCTGTCCGATTGTTCGCTCGTCCTTGGATTAAGTAGCGCAGGATAAAGCTGGGAATTCATGCACAGGATGGAAACTGGAAACTGGAACGTAGGAGAACGTCGTCCCTCTGCGTACCCCCCCCATTTCCATCACTGGCACTCACACACTCACACACACACACTCACTCACACACTCCCAAACACACACAACAAGTATGTGCTAACTTAAAATCGGCAATATCCGGGATTTACGATATGAAAATCGTACCGCCCGTAATTGGCCAATTTTCCGTAGAAATTACGGGAAATCCGTACCAGTTGGCATCTCTGTATTCATGCAGAGGCGGATGAGGGGTTGTGTGGGTATGTGGAACAAGCTGCCGGAGGAAGTAGTTGAGGCAAGTACAAACGGACTTTGCCCCCTGCCAAAGTATCGTGCACCAAACACCAACCTGGACACACTGAAGCAGAGCCATTGTCGTGCCACTGCCGATCGGAACTCGTGATATATGTACTTTTATTCTCTATTTCTATTTATTTTTTACCACACACTGAATGGTCACTGGTTGAGAAACGCTTTTTCGTTTTCCTCTGGGTATGCAAATACTCAGAAAAATGATAATAAAGATATACAACAACAACAATAACAACATTTAGTTCAGTTCAATTCAGTTAAGAGATACAGCGAGAAAATAGGCCCTTCGGCCCACCGAGTCCATGCCGACCAATGATCCCCGTTCACATTCTAGTGCTGTGTTTAGTCTAAAAATACAGCGCGGAAATAGGCCCACTGTGTCCATGCTGACCATCGATCGCCCGTTCACACACTAATTCTATGTTTAGTTTGGCGATAGAGCGTGGAAACAGGCCCTTTGGCACACCGAGTCCACACTGACTATTGATCACCCATTCACACACGGGTTCTGTGTTTGGTTTCGAGGTCCAGCGCGGAAACAGGCCCTTCAGCCCACCGGGACCACACTGACTATCGATCACCACGCACACTAACGCTACCCAACACATGCGAGGGATGATTTATAATGACACCAAGCCAATGAACCTACAAACCTGGAGTGTAGGTGGAAACCGGAGATCCCGGAGAAAGCCCACGCTGGTCACGGGGAGAATGCACAAACTTCGTACAGACAGCACCAGTAGTCAGGATCGAACCGGGTCTCTGGCGCTGTGATGATGCAGCAACCCTACCTCTGTGCCATCATGCCACACTTTAAAAGACACTTGCGCAGGTAGGTGTAGAGGAAAGGTTCAGTGGGACAACGGGCAAACGCAGGAAAATGGGACTAGTTTGGATGGGGGTTTCTTTGGTCAGTATGGAGGAGATGGGCCGAAAAGGCCTGTTTCCCTGCTCTACGAGGTTGCACAAATTCCTTCTCCCCCCCCCTCATCAGAAAACATTGTGAAGAGTTTTAGGCCCCATATCTGAGGAAAGGCCTGTTTGGAGTGGTTCCAAAGGAGGTGGGCATTGGAGTGGTTCCAAAGGAGGTTTACGAGAACGATCCCTGGGAAGGTGTGTTTTCGGTTTGTTTTCGGTTTTTTTTTGTTGCGTGGTGGGTTAACGCTCGATGAGCGTTTTGACGGCACTGGGCCTGCAGTCGCTGGAATTTAGAAGGATGAGGGGGGAACTCATTGACGTTACCAAAAAATGTGAAAGTCTAGACTCTAGTGTGAATCAGTGGAGAGGATGTTCCACTAGTCGGGAGAGAGTCTCGGACCAGGAGGGCACTGCCCTCACAACAAAAGGGACGTACCTTTCGAAAGGAGATGAAGAGGGAATTTCTTTAGCCAGAGGTTGGTGAATCTGTGGACTTCTTTGCCACAGACGGTTGTGGAGGCCAGGTCAATAGGTGTTTTTAAGGCGGAAATTGACAGATTCTTTAGTACGGGGTGTCAGGGGTCATGGGGAGAAGGCAGGAGAATTAATAACACTAATAATAATACCCGTTGTCATTGTAAATACAGACAATGACAGTTCAGACACACTGCCCGAACGGAGCTCCAATGTATCAGATAAATCATAACAAATAATGAATAACAAAAACGGCAAGAAAATGTCATCATACTGTGCAATGTGCAATATTTCACAGTATAGTGTTGTGGCAGTACCAAATATTGGCTATGGGGGCTGTGCGTTCAATGCAGAGTCAGAGTGGGTGATGGCCTTGGGGGTTTGAAACTGTTTGTTTAATCTTGTGGTGTGTGATTTGATGGACCTGTAATGTTTTCCCGCGAGCAGAAGGGTAAACAAGTGATGTGCGGGATGAGTTGGGTCCTTTAGTATGTGTGGTGCCGTCCGCAGGCAATGAGAGCAATAGATCTCTTCCAGGGGCAGGCAGGTGGGCTGTATTGGTGGCTCTCTGCAGAGCCTTCTTGTCAGCCGGATTAACTGTTGCCATATCATACCAGGGATTGCCATGTGTCAGGACACTCTCTATGGGCAATGGTAGAATGACACTAGCAGCTGTTGTGGCGTTGACTTTCCTGAGTGATCTCAGCAAGTAAAGCCGCTGTTGTGCCTTCTTTACCAGGGAGTGTGTGTTAGTTGACCACCTGAGATCTGCTGAGAGGTGGGTGCACAGGAACCTGAAAATTGAGTCTGTCCACTCTTTCTCCATTTATGTGTAGTGGGGGATGGTCACTCTGCTTCTTCCTGAAGTCAATGAAGAGCTCTTTTGTTTTTTTTTGTATTAAGTGCTAAATTGTTCTCTGAGCACCAGCCTATTAACCTCTGTACCTCCTCCCTGTAAGCTGACTCATCGCCCTCAGTGATCAGCCCCATCACTGTCGTGTCGTCTGCAAATTTAATGATGGTGTTCGTGCTGTGGGTCGGTTTGCAGTCATAGCTACAGAGGGAGTAGAGGAGGGGGCTCAGCACACAGCCTTGTGGAGCTCCTGTGCTGCGTGTCAGAGTGGGGGAGTGGTGAGATCCCATCCTGACTGACTGCGGCCGGTCCGTAAGGAAATCCTTAATCCATAGGCAGATATTGCGTTCGAAGCCTAGGTCGGGTCAGAGAGCGAATGGGGTCGAGAGGGAAAGATAGATCAGCCATGATTGAAGGGCGGAGTGGACTCGATTGGCCAAATGACCATATTCTGCTCCTGTATCTTACAAAGTTATGAAAAGCTGCCTGACCCGCTGAGTATCTCCAAATTAAACATAGAACTAATGTGTGAATGGGTGATCGATGGTCTGCACGGACTTGGTGAGCCAAAGGGCCTGTTTCTGCGCTGTATCTCTGAAACTAAAACTAAAGACTAAAACTATTGTTTAAAATAAAGGATTTAATCAGGGTGAATCAGTTAAAAGAACTGTTCGGAGGTAGTGACCATAAAAAGGATAGAATGCTGATGCTTTATAACACAAGAACGATCCCAGGGAATGAGTGGGTTAACGTACGATGAGCGTTTGGTGGCACTGGGCCTGCACTAGTGGAGTTTACAAGGAGGAGGGGGAACCTCATTGAAAGATACCAAGTAGTTAAAGGCCTGGATAGAGTGGATGTGGAGAGCATGTTTCCACTGGCGGGAGAGTTAGGACCAGAGTTCATAGCCTCAGAATTAAAGATCGTTCCTTTAGGAAGGAGATGGGGAATTCCATCAGTCAGAGGGTGGTGAATCTGTGGAATTCTTTGCCACAGAAGATTGTGGAGGCCAAGTCAGTGGATAATTTTAAGGCTTCTAGATTCTTAATTAGTCCGGGTGTCAGAGAATATGGGGAGAAGCAGGAGAATGGGTTTAGGAGGGAAGGATTGATAAGCCATGATTGAATGGTGGGAGTAGCCCTTGATGGATACCGAATAGCCCAATTCTGTTTCCTATCGCTTATGTCCTTATCACGTTATGACAATCTAGATGCCTTCTGTTGCTTTTTAAAAGTTCCCATAGTTCGACTTCCCACTAACCTTTGCCAAAGTAACATGATGGTGGCACAGTGGCGCAGCAGTAGAGTTGCTGCGATCCTGACTATGGGTGCTGTCTGTGCGGAGTTTGTACGTTCTCCCCGTGAATGTAGAACAAGTTGTGAACGGGTGATGGATGGTCGGCACGTGATGTGTGTGTGTGTTAGTAATCTGTGCGTTTATGTGTGTGTGTGGGAAGGAGAGAATGGGGGGGGGGGGAACGGAGAGAAAGGAGGGACGTATGGAGGGAGAGAAGCGAAGGGGTAGGGAAGAGGGAAGGGAGGAACGGCAGCAGCGGAAAGCAGGAAAGGATGAGAGAAAGAAGGAGGGAGGGAAGGAGAGAAGGGTGGAAGGGAAGGGAGGGGGCGAAGGGAAGGAGAGAAGGGAGGGAGAGGGCCGGTGGCAGGAGCGCATGCTGGGGTTCCGGGCGATGGGTGTAAGCTGGGGCGAGGTTTGTAAACGTTGCTCCCAGCCCCGGCCCGGCCCTCCCAGCATTGTTAACCGTGTCTCCCCGGGGAGAGAGGGGGGGAGCTGGGGCTGTGAGTGTGAGAGCGCTGCCCCGGAACCGTGAGGGAACGACCCACCTCCCCTTCTTCATTCCCCTTCACACCCCCTCCCCATTATCCTTTATTCCCCCTCCAACCCTCTACTCTCTCTCCCCCTCCCCCCCTGGGTAGATTACCTGAGCGAGAGTAGATTACTCTAGCGTGGGTCCCCCTTAGGCTTAATGCCGGCCTGACCCCCGAGCGATCTCCAGCCCCTTTTTTTTTTGTTTATTTAAACATCTATTGCCTTCGGGTGTTTTTGTTTTATTTCCCCCTTACCATTTCCGTACTTTTTCGATTGGCTGCCATGACCATTTTATGTCATCCTTCGCCCTGCTCCTGGTCTTGGCCCGCACCGATCTGCCGGACATGCTGTGTGTGTAGGGGTTGTGTGTGTGTGTGTGTGTGTGTGTGTTGTGTGCGCGTGTGCGCGTTGTGTGCGTGTGGGTGTGCTGGGTTTGTGGGTGTTGTGGGTAGTGTGTGCTTGGTGGTTGTGTGTGGTGTGTGTGTGGGGTGTGTGTGTGTGTGTGTGTGTGTGTGGGTTGTGTGTGTGTGTGTGTGTGTGTGTATGTGGGTGTGTGTGTGTGTGTGTGTGTGTGGTTTGTGTGTGTGTGTGTGTATGTGGGTGTGTGTGTGTGTGTGTGTGTGTTGTGTGTGTTGTGTGTGTGTGTGTGTGTGTGTGTAGTGTGGGGTGTGTGTGTGTTGTGTAGTGTGTGTGTGTGTGTGTGTTGTGTGTGTGTGTGTGGGATTGTATGTGTGTATGTGGGTGTGTGTGTGTGTGTGTGTGTTGTGTGTGTGTGTGTGTGTGTTGTGTGTGTGTGTGTGGGTGTGTGTGGAGATGTGTGTGTGTTGTATGTGGGGTGTGTGTGTGTGGGTGTGTGTGTGTTGTGTGTGTGTGTGTGTGTGTGTGTGTGTGTGATGTGTGTGGTGTGTGGGTGTGTGTGTGTGTGTGTGTGTGTGTGTGTGTGTGTGTGTGTGTGGGTGTGTGTGTGTGTGTGTGTGTGTGTGATGTTGTGTGTGTATGTGGGTGTGTGTGTGTGTGTATGGGTGTTGTGTGTGTGCTGTGTGCAGTGTGGGTGTGTGTGGGCATTTTGGCAGGAGTATTAGGGGGAAGCGCCGGCACCAAGAGCGGAGCGAACGCGCGGACAGACGGACGAAAGCAACGATCATAGAGCGGAATAGGTGACATTTCAGGTCGAGACCCTTCTTCAGGACTGACAGTCAAGGGAAAGGGAAACGGGAGATATAGGCATATCTCCATTCATTGGTCCTTAGTACCGTCTATATCCCTTGCTCCTCTTTCCCCTGACTCAGTCTGAAAGAAAAGAGTCTCAACCCGAAATGTCATATATTCCACTCTATGATCATTGCTTTCGTCGTTCCGTCTCCGCTCGTTCATCACCCTTTGGATTAAGTAGCGCAGGATAAAGCTGCGAATTCAACACACAGGTGAAATGGCCATGGAAATGAAAAACTAGGGGAATGCCGTCCTTGCGTACCCCCACATATCATCACTGCATGGGGGGTATCAATTGCAGGTAGACGGGAAATTCAAGTTGGTGCTGGATACCAAGGGAAGGTATTTGTAGAGTGTCTTTTGGAGATGGCTTCTAAGAGCAGTTTGTAATCAGAACCAGGCAATTTGGTTTGGCATTGTTATACGCCAGCATCGTGGCGGCAGCGGAGAGCTGCTGCCTTGCAGCGCCAGAGACCGGGGTTTTTTTCGATCCTGACTAGGTGCTTGTCTTTACAGAGTTTGTATGTTCTCCCCATGCTCCGGTTTCCTCCCACCTCCAAAGATCTTACAGGTTTGTAGGTTAATTGGCTTCTATAAAATTAGCAAATTGTCCCTTGTGTGTGTAGGATGGTGGTCAGTGTGCGGGGGATCGCTGGTCAGCAAGACTCGGTGGGCTGAAGGGCCTGTTTACACTCTGTATCTCTAAAACTAAAACGAAGAGAAAAAACTAAAAAACTATTGAGTAAGAAGAAACCGGATTTGATCGGGGTGATTATGGTAAAAGAACCGTTTAGTGACCATAAAACAATAAAATGCTGAGGCTTTAACATGCTGGTCAGACCGCACATGGAGAATTGGGAGCAGTTTTGGGCCCTATTATATGAGGGGGGTTATGTACTGGCGTGTTGGAGAGGGTCCACAGGAGGTTTATGAGAAAGAGGCTTTAACAATATGATGAGCATTTGTCAGCATTGGGCCTGCCACTCGCTGGAGTTTTAGAGGAATGTGGAGGGACCTTATTGACTTTGACCGAACAGTTAAATGCTTGGATAGAGTGGATTGTAGAGAGAATATTTTGCACTAGTGGGAGAGGTCCAGGACCAGAGGTCATAGCTTATACTAAAACCGTCAGAATTATAAAGGACATTTCCTTTACGAAGTAGATGAGGAGGAATTTCTTTATCAGAGGGTAGTGAATCTGTGGAAATGTTTGCTACAGCAGGGCTGTGGAGGACAAGTCAATGGGTATTTTTAATGCAAAGATAAATAGCTTCTTGATTAGTACGGGGTGTTAGGGGTTATGGGGAGAATGAAGGGAGAATGGGGTTAGGAGGGAAAGATAGATCAGCCATGATTGAATGGAGCCGTAGACTCTGATGGGGGGTAACTGGCCTAATCTGTTCCTATCACATGACCTTAAGACTTTAATTATCATCAAATGTATACCCTGCATCAGCTACATGAACCTGTGGTCAATAAGGCACACTGATGTCTCATCTTGCTCAAAAGATAAGGAAGTTTTGGCAATTTCTCCGGTGACTCACACCAACTCTCCACTAGGGAATTGTGCAAAAGAAGACTGTTAGGTTGCAGCACACCTTGGTTTTGGCACCAGTTCTGCCCTAAGAAGACAAGAAATTGCTGAAGAGCTTAGTTTTAGTTTAGAGATACAGCATGAGTCAGGCCCCCTCAGGCCCACCGACCATCGATGACCAGTCCACACACTCGTTCAGTTTTGGTTTGAGATACAGCGTAGAAGCAAAACAGGCCCTTTGTCCGCACCGACATCGATCGCTGTTCACACACTAGTTCTGTGTTTAGTTCAGAGATACAGTGTCATTGCATTGACAGGTCCTTCGGCCACTGAGTCCGTGCCAACAGCGAACCCCGCACACTAGTACTATCCTACACACTAGAGACAATATTACAATTTTGCCAAGCCAAATAACTAGAAAACCATACAGACAAGCACCAAAGTCAGGTCAACCAGGGCCTTGGCGCTGTGAGGCAGCAATTCTACCGCTGGCCACTTGCTGCCCTAACTTGGATATCGCTCTGTCCAACACAAAATCAGTCTCCCCATTCCACATGAAGGGCATGTTAGAAAGCATTTTTATCTGGAGTGCAGCTTGGTTTGAGCACAGTTTCCATCCACACTGAACAAGGCTCTACAGCCCCACGACCATGCCAGCCTTTTTGGCCCATCGTTGGTATGGTTGCACACTTGCCATGTGTAACAGGCATACAGTGTTTGCATGCAACAGTACGTTTATATATAAGGTCATAAGTGATAGGAGAAGAATTAGGCCATTCTCGGCCCATCAGTCTATTCCACTATTCAATAATGCCGAATCTTATCTCTCCCTCCTAACCCATTTCATGCCTTTCTCTCCATAATCTCTGACACCTGTACTAATCAAGAATCTATCTATCTGTGTCTTAAATACATCACTGATTTTGCCCTCCACATCTTCTGTGGCATAAGAATTCCACAGATTCACACTTTATGACCTCCGATATTCCTCCTCATCTCCTTCTAAAGAAGTCCCTTAATTCTGATGCTTATAACCTCTGGTCCTAGACTCTCCCACAAGTGGGAAGCATCCTCGCCACATCCACTCAATCCAATACATTCCTATTCTGTACGTTTCAAAAGAGGTTCTCCCCTCATTATTCAAACTCCAGCAAGTACAGGCCCCAGCGCGAACAAACGCTCACCTTATGTTAAGCCTTAATTCCTGGGATAATTCATTGTAAAACCCTCCTCTCGACCCTCTACGGAGCTAAGGACACATACTTCCTCAGATACGGGGCCCAGATTTTCACAATATGAGTACAATAAAGACTAAGAGTCAGGGGGGAGGAGACACAGAGACACCTTTCTGTCCATTCTGTCCTGGGCCTTCCTCCACTGTCAGAGTGAGCCCAACACAATTTGGAGGTACAGCACCTCATAATTCATTGGGCAGTTTACCACCCAAGCATTACGAATAATATTCAATCCTACTTTCCTATTTAGGACCAGTCTGACTGTCCTCCCAGATTATAATCTATTCGGTTTGCTTTGTTGTCTCCATTCCTCGCTAATATTGATCTATTCGTCATTTTCCTCGAAACTCATAACCTTTGTCTCGTTTCACACTTTCACCTACTTATATCCGTTCTCTCTCTCTCTCTCTCCCCAATCACTCTGTCTGAGAAGGGTCTCGACCCGAATACGTACCCTTCATTCTCACCGATTTTCAGATTCACTTCCCAGCTATTTTAAGCAATGATCATCTACAACAACCAGAAACAGTGCTGAACTACTAACACCTCTTCGAGACCCTTAGACTATCCTTGATCAGTCTTTGCTGGATTTTAGCATTACACTAAATTATTCCCTTATCGTTTATCTGTACACTGAAAAGGGAACAAGTGTTATTCATGCATAGGAAGAACTGCAGGGTGCTGGCTTTTAAAACCATAGATAGACACAAAATATGGCGTAAACTCAGCGGGCCAGGCTGAATCTCTGAAATAGAGGGAATGGGTGCTGATTTCGGCGTCGAGACCCTGTTGTTATACAGATTTGCTGCTGTCTACGTTGAGGTACTCCAGCATTTTGTTGTCTTCTCGATTATATCATGTGTTGTCTTTCTGCTGACTGGTTAGCACGTAACAAAAGCATTTGCTATATCTCGGTCACAGGACAATGAACATAGTATAAAATAGATTTATAGAAAATAGGTGCAGAAGTAGGCATTCGGCCCTTCTGCT